>CM073777.1:94487022-94550106 GCA_037158775.1 Hetaerina titia
ACTTTCTACGGCAACTTTCTCTTTCTCTCCTAAGAAAGCCGTTTTGGATGACATGTGGGAGATTAGGAAGCTAGCCACGAGACAATACTGGTGTGTTAGGCAAGATTATTATTTTAAAACCAGTAATTTTGAAATTTGAACAAAATGAAGCATTCTGAGGACCATTAATACAGGTATGTGGGAACGAGGAAGGATGTTTTACGTAAGTAAAACGCGTTGAAATTCTGAGGGAATGCTTGATAAGACTTGATTGACCACACAGTGGTCGTGCAACAATTCTCTCTGACGTATTGGCTGCGTACGATGATGTTGATAATCAAGACGAAATGTCAGATGGAATGTTTTACCATTCTTCATATCTCAGGGAATGATCTTCTATTTTCCAAAAAATGCAGTTTTGTCCAATGGCTAGTTACTTAGTGGTGCGGTGACTATTTATACAAGATTGCCTAGTCGTTTTCCTTTTTTTCAGAATACTCTTGAAGCATATTTGAAGAATAATCTGATGAATTCAATAGGGGAGCATATGAAATAAATATCATATTTCTCCATAAAAACCAACAATATCTCTGTTGCAATACCCAAAAAGATAAATGTCAACACAACTCTAAGATTCTCGTAAATTTTGTCAGTAGCGCGGATTTTTCTTTAAAAACGATTACTTAATGGAAGTTTGTATTTTTTTGTGAAACCGAAGGCTTTTTGTACGTGCAAATTAAATGCACCCGCTATTTGCTCACTTTGAACATTTTTGCAAAAATATTATGAAAAGAATTTTGTCGTCATCTCTCTTTCCCTTCTCCACGTGAGAGTCCTTCAAATCAGCACCACTGCCTTTCTCCCTTTTCTCTTTTGTCCCGCCCCCACCCCCTCGAGGAACGAAAGTAATAAATGTTATCGATAAATAAAGCAGTCCTGGCAAAAAAATAATCGTCTGAGTAAAAAGGTCAATGGGGTGATCGCGGAAAGTCGAGAGAGGAGAGTGCAGTCGTGTAAATTACCCCTTTAATGCCATTTGAAATATATCTGCGGCACACATAAAAAAGTTGAATTCTTCTTCATTAAAGCATAAGTGCTACGAGTTTGTTTTTGCATGATTGCAGATCTCTATTGACAAAAAGAGGGAAGGGCATTTCAGTTGACTATTTCCCTTTTTTTTGCCATGAACGAGCGAGGGAAAATATGTTCGAATGCCTTTGAATATTAACATTTGCTATTCGCAACAGCTTTTCTGACGTTTCCGCTAGACTGACCTAACGTGTGATATTTCACTCCCGTGTTTTGTTTAAATTATTTCGCGCCGTCATTCGAATTGAATTATGTTTGTGGAACCAAGTGAAACGGTAATTCTTCCAAACACTTATCTTTACTCCTTTAATTATATCCAAATAAGTCTCTTTATGACGTGATGTGAGCCTACAGATTATGTTTCATAGTTTTTCCGAAATATAATAAGACATATGTAATTAAAAAATCGAGAAAATAAATGTATTGCAAATAACACGGATGTTGTATTCGTTTGATTCGTGGTCTTCATGGACATTTTATTAAAGTTCATGACAAAATAATCGATTCAATTGCGTGACTTTGTGATTTACAAATATTGAGGAAAACAGAGCAATTAGGTTTCTATGAATGTACGTAATGTTTAATTTATTACTTTTCCTCGATGGACGATGTCTTAGACAAGACAGACATGGCAAATAATGAAATTCCAGTGGTATGTGGTACATATTTTGTCTGTCTTCCTGCCTGGCATTATATTTTAACCCTAACAAGATTTTCCATTATGTAATATGGTAATCCATTAAGGTGGAATGTTTGGAGTGCACGGTCCCTTGTAGTCCGCCAAATGGCCTACGCTGCTTTTCAGCCCACTATTCACCGAGTATTTCATGGTGGGGAGCGAGGTGTTTATAAATCTGAAATGTTTAAAGCAAAATCACAAAATAAGTGAAGGCATATTAAATGCCTCTTGCAAATGGAAATTGGGAAAATTCTTAATATTCTCTGAGTTATGGAAGCTGCCGGCGCTTCTTGAGAATAGGCCGATATTGATACTGATAATGAGATTAGTTTTTGAAACTAGCTTAATAAAAGTGCGGGAATCAAAATAAAAACGTCTTTGCTGACTTTTTCTGTGGCGGGCAAAGGAAAGAAGTTGCTTTATTGATATAGTTTAGTAATTATTGTTCCACTTTTCAGGTTCCCTTTCTTTATACTCCACTTATTGCATTCCCTTTTCTCATTACGGGCCCATTCTCTTCCGCCAACTTTTCCTCTCCCGCTCCCTCATCCGCTCCTCTGAAAAATGAGCTTATGTTATTACTTTTTGATTCCGTTGCCATGGATATTATTTGTTTGTAGAGGCTCTCCCAGGACTCTTACGGCTTTAATTTGACATGAAAGGGATGCAGAAGTGTTTTTTATCTTCATTTTTTTTCCTCTTCCCCATTCAGTCGTTTCCTTTTCAGCTATATCTGTGAATTTTGTATGTCTATTAAATGCCCATAAGTGCCATCAAATTGAAGCGTAATGATCTTCTTTTTAAAGATTAATTAATAGCAATTATGTTTGATTTTATAGTGTTTACGTATTCATATCCTGTCGGATTATTTTTCCCATGCAAAATGCTTGAATGTTTGCGCACACCAGGCTCTAGCTGTTGCGCTTTTTCACTCGGCATCATTGATTTTGCGTGTGAGTTCCATTGATTTTTTTCTTTTCGTGTATTTCGTGAAACATTTAGCAAGCGGGAACAAGCAACCGATCAAAGGCTAGAGGAATTTACGTAGAAACCGATCTTAATTAATCGTAGCATCACTTACGTAGAGGTAATTTTCTTTATGAACAATTAGTAGGATCACGTATTTATTTCTTAATTGTCTGATTGATTTAGCTATAACTCCTGTCTCGCAATAAAAACCAAATTTTTTGTCCTAATAGTTCCGACTAGATGGCGTTTTATGGATAGCATGTGTTTAACTAAATATCCTCGTGCAACTATCCTTAGAAACTCGGGAGCCAATTGGATGCAAAATTCTGGCTCTTTGGCTTTAAAACAAATTCACAGTTAAAAAACTGCAGTTTAGTGAGTTTTATGATTTACTGTGCTGTAAGTTTGTAGATTAGGTTGGCATGCGGTTTATATTTGTGATTTCATTCAAATTTTTAATAATTCCCCAAATCTGCCTAAGCTGAGACATGAAATGCTGTTTCTTCCTTCCCATATTATTCCAGCGTCATCCTATGGAGTTGACTAAATTTTGTCCCTTTTATGATCAAGAGATTCTTTAGTTTTACGATTCATTTGAGCGATCGTTAAATGAACTAGCCGAGGGCAACAAATTTAATTGAACGGAAAACAAAATGTCGTTAGTAAACAAAGTGTAAAAAAGCGCGTAAATATAAGCATGTAAAGGATATAAAAAATGCCATTAATTTTACGTAAAGTATAGTTTCCACATTATTAAAAGTGGATATTATGATTTTAAAAACTCCACCGTTTTCTTTCGCCAAAGCGTTGTTGCTAGAGCAAGCAGTGAGATAAAATCGAAAAAGTTTATTTGAAAAAAGTGTTTTGTTAAATATGAAACAAAATATTAGTCTTTCAAAGTCGAATAAGACGAAGATAACCAGCTCGCCAAGAATATACACTCTGAGGCAATGAAATCGCACCCTCAAAAGAGGCGTTTCCCCAACCGCAAGGAAGCGATGGAAAAACTTAGTTGAAACTGTTATGATGCACTCCGATAAGGTCATATTTTCAAATCTTCATGTAGAAATAAGTTATTCGAATAGTAAAAAATCCAACAAGTCATGGGTTAATAAGTCGAAGTATCGTGTATATCGTATATATGTATTTTAAACAAATTTCATTGTACCCTCCGTAGTTTTCACTACGTACTAGTAAGATACTAGTATCGAAATCTATTGCATCGCAGAGTAAACGCAGTCCATCTGCAATTACAAAAATACAAATAGAGATATTGAATGCTAGAGATATACCATTTGCAGAACTGAGACTCGAGTACAATGTTACTGAAACTTGCCCTCACTGTATTTTGTATTACATATTTAAATGTAATTAGACTGACATAATAGGTATCATTATAATTAACATATTTTTTATTCATTGAGGGAGTTAATCCATTAAACGCTTGTCATACCTGCATACGACCGCACGGCTACTTATGAGACCACCCTCGTACGAGAACATGTAAGTCGTCGTGGATATCCCCTGGAAAAAATCGATCTTCCGAAGTCCGTACATTTTTTCCTTCATTGTAATATGATAAAAAACGAGACTTGAATTTGATTTGATTCTTGATATTCTGGGATTATTTTCGGAATTTGTTGGTTCAGACTATTAGAAGGACACGGTAATGACCAAACAAATATAGAAACACGGATAACGGGATTCCGTGAAGTTAGTGCTCAATTTTTGGGAGATACGAGCAATTCTTTCGCTCATGAGTGTAAATATAATATTTGAGAGCAAATGTGGATCTTTCACGAGTGTAGGTTTAATAGATGGTTTGTTTATTACTTTGCGACGGCCTAGAAATGTTAAAAATACGGAATCTTTGTTTCGATCGCAGAGAAGATTTTGGGATTCAAAGGGAACGAATGGAGTCAGAGAGGCATTAATGACGCGATTGTGGCTGTAAACTTAAGATTAAATGGACGCAAAACCAAAGGGGAAAGGACAGTACAGTGCGTTAGCTTCTTCCATTTCAATACCAGTTTACTCCATCGAACCGGGCAGAAGGTATAGGCCACGTAATTTCCTATTCTATCCTCGTGTGCCTCAATTTCTCAAATAATTCCCTTTGTTTGTTGCAAACGTACCTGGTTCTTGATCTAAAACGTATTTAGAGATACATATTATTATAATTTATACTGTACGGCATGAAACCTGGTTACCTTTATTATAGATGTATAATATAAATACGCCAATTGATGTAGGTATGATTGTTAATATTTGGAAATAAAATTGATCCCTACTATAAAATTTTTAAACATAATGGTCCCGGGCTTAACTGGGTGAAAATCCTCCATGATGAGGGTGGTGATAAAAAACTTTGCTCTTCCGCATTTATGTGAAATAGAATTTTTTTTAACAAAATGTGGAATAGTAAAGTTTTTTCTCTCTACCCGCATGCCACATTTTATCTTAATGTGATGATTTCAATTTATAAAGACTCCTAGAAATATACGGTCTAAAATAATTAATGGCAGAAAATATGTTACAATAATAAATACTAGGGGTGTATCAGAAGAATCGGGGAAATTTCCGGAAACAAGATTCATCTCAGATATTACTACAATGTCTCAAAATGCTTCAAAGTATATATATCCATTGAGAGCGTCGACACGCTTTCGCCAGCGGCTTTTCCACGACTCTTAACGCTCCCTAGTTGGCAAATTAGGGAAGGTCCTTAAGGGTACGCGTGCAAGCTTCTTAGACGACCATATCCTACTAATAAACTTGCAGATAGCTGTGAGACTGCAAACCACTCGTAGAGTTAGTCTAAAATTTTAAACTCATAGTTATCATTGCCTATAGGATTTCGTTTGGAATAAAACAAAGTTCGCAAATTCCTAATTTTTCTAAATTTTTGCTCTAGAGTTTATAAAACAATGAACCATTCATTTCTGTTTGCGACTAGCTGGCCGATTTTCAATGGTTAACAATGCATTAAATAAGTATTCACCGATTCTATTATTCGACGCTAAAACGGCATCGCGTGCTTTTACATTGATCGGCAGAGATTCATCACATATTGACATAAATGACAAAAAAGTTCAATATGTACTTTGTAGTGTTGTTTGAATGATATCAACGTATTTCCGGTATGCTTAAATTGCAAAATAAAGTTCGGTAAATGTTGTTCAAAATATGAAATTCCAATGGATAAACCATAAAACCATAAACACAGAACTCAACCCGAAGGTCCGTTTGGTAGGTGATGGTAGAGTTAACCCAGTACCAAGCGCGACGGCATATGAATATTCACACATCAGGGGGCCAGTTCCTTCTTTTCCCATTTATGGTTATGGTTTCTCAGGAAGATCTAGTACCCGAAAAAACCACATAGCTTCGATGGAGCTGGAGGTTCCCTGAGTGCCTTGCCCGGGAATCGAACCCGGGTCCTCCGGTCAGTTGTCCAACCCTCTACCCCCTGTACTACCGCGACTCACTCCAATAGACAGACAATTTTTATTCATTATAATTTAGCCTCTATTTACATTTTTAAATGCTAGCCAGACCGTTTCAGCATGATCTATTACAATTGTTGGCCTTAAACAACGCGACACTAAATACGCCGTGACACCCGATCCTATAATGACCCCACATCTATCGTCACGTGACTTTACCTCCGTCCATTTCGTCCAAATCTTTTACCTATCTCTACTCTTTGCCGGCTTTGGCGTTGGCATTCACTCGCCTAAATCGCATTCCATTGCCAATTAACGCGCCCACTTAATCCACTTTTCCTGCCTTATTCTTATTACTATCTGCAATTCACTCTTCTTCCCAGCACTTTTGAAGTATATTAAAAGAGACCGTATTAGGGAAAATCTGACCAGTGTAAACATTACATTTTCCTGCCTAGATTTGTGACTCTGACTATGATGTGGATGATGTGGCCCGTGATTTTCCTTCATTTTTTTCCTCCAACCAGCCCCCCCGCACCCAAGCCAGCCCTCCCTTGTAAAATGCGTCTAATCTCGCTCTCCTCCGCAACAATGCGATGTGGCGCCCGCGTTAGGGCGATGTGGCGCCGCCGGCCGGGTCAAGTGTGGGTTTTCATGTCCCTCCGCCATTACCGAGCATTCGCGAGATTTAGGGCGAAGGTTTTTCGCGCTCGTTATTGAAAAGACGGGAATAAGTTTCACGAGCGTCATCCCGCACGCAAGACTGGTGTGGGAGGCGTACCTTTCTTTAGCCCCGGTTTTCAAAAAAATCGCTAAAGTTAGTTTTATTTCCCCCTCTGTTTATAAATAATACCAATAATAGACTGAGTTCCTTCCCTCTCCTCCTTGAGAATGGTGGCTTGTACCACCGTAAATTCGAAAACGAGTGAGTTTCTTACCTTTTTTTGTGTTTCTGTCTATGTTCGCTAGTGCTAACTTCAAATACATTATTATTCACATCCGTGAGACTTTCACAGTAATAGTAAGTGTTATAGATTCTGATGATGACGGTAGTGCCTTCGAAACGCCAAAACTACACGAATACCCGCCTCCTGGCGAACACACATTCATTCATATGGGAAAAGATATGAATAAAATGCATGGGAATACATATTAAGGAGGAAAACAAGAGAGGTGGGGAAGGAATCAAGCAGATCACAACCGCAAAAATATTTCCTTCACCGGGACTTGAACACCGGGTTTTTCGACTTGCCGGACCGATACTCTTAACAACTAGAGCTATCGAGAGGCTGAAATCTGTGGGGAGCTTATGCAACCAAATGGCGGATTTCCGTGTTTGAATGTGTATCTGGCCAATGAGGCTTATCTCCTTTTTCTGGCTATGCGTGCCACGAAACGCACTGTTCCTATCCTTTATGACGTTGCATGATTGCTTTCCTCCTGTCCTTTGCTCTTGTGTCCTTGTTCACTTCTCCTTCGGTGGTTGAAACAGCTCCCTAACTCCGTCTCCTGGCCAAAGAATCGGGGCACTTGGTTGCATAAATTCCCCGCAGATTTCAGTGTAAATTACGTTTCCTCGATAGCGTAAGTGGTTAAAGCATCGGCTCGGCTAGTCAAAAGATCCGGTGTTCAAGGCCCGGCCAACAAAATATTTTTGTGCTTGTGATCTGCTCGATTCCGCCTTCCCAACCTGTCCAGTGTTCGTCCTTTATTTGTGCTCATATCCCTTTCTTTCTTTTTCCATGTGTGTGAGTGCATATATAAACGAAACATGTTTTTTAAGTAAGTACCGTTTTGCGATTCTGCCGCCACAGCGCTACGGTGGGCGTTCCGCGCATGCGCGCTGGTTACCTACATCTTTTGTCTACGCACTGACGTCATAACAGTCTGATTCTTCATTGTATACGTTGTTTACTGAGTGTTTAAGATGCCTCCGACAATCGTGAGTCCCGCTGATTGTGAAGTACGGGCTGTTATACGATTTCTTAGTGCTAAAGGCGTAAAACCGATCGATATTCATCGTGAGATCGTTGAAGTTTACGGACAAAACATTATGAGTGATGAAATGGTAAGGAAATGGGTGAGAGCATTTAAAGCTGGCCGCACAAATGTGCATGATGAAGAACAGAGTGGGCGTCCTTCGGTCGTTAATGAAGATTTGGTGCAGAAAGTGGACGAGAAGGTGAGAGAAAACAGACGCTTTACAATTTCATCATTGTCCGACTGCTTTCCTTAATATTCTCGTAGCGTTTTGTATCGCATTGTGACCGAGAACTTGAAATACCGGAAATTGTGTTCACGTTGGGTTCCAAAAATGTTGATGGATTTGCACAAAACCCAACGTTTAGGCAGTACATTGACTCTTCTTGAGCGGTACCACAATGAAGTTGAAGATTTTTTAGACCAAATTGTTACTGGTGACGAAACATGGGTGGCCTACGTCAGACCAGAATCAAAACAACAATCCATGGAATGGCGACATTCATCATCACCCAAAAGAGTGAAGTTTAAGCAAACAATTTCTGTCCAGAAACTCATGTGCACAGTGTTTTGGGACAGAAAAGGAGTATTGCTAGTGGAGTTTCTGCCTCGTAATGAGACAATCAATGCAGCATCTTATTGTGAGACATTAAAAAATCTGCGTCGTGCAATCCAGAACAAAAGACGTGGCAAGTTGAGTAAGGGTATCGTTTTGCTGCATGACAATGCCCGTCCACATGTGGCTAATCAGACCAAAGATCTCATCAAATCATTTCAATGGGAAACTCTAGATCATCCTCCATACAGCCCTGATCTGGCGCCCAGCGACTACCATTTGTTCCTGCACTTGAAGAAACACCTGGGCGGTTGGCGTCTTCAAGACGATAACGAAGTCAAAACATTTGTGATGCAGTGGTTAACAAGTCAGGCGGCTGAATTTTATCAGGAGGGTATTCAAAAACTGGTACCACATTACAACAAGTGCCTCAATATTCACGAAAATTATGTAGAAAATTAGATTAAGGTACAGGCTTTCATGTAAAAATAAAATTATTGCGATATCTTTGCACGTCTTTTTTTAATTCCAAAACGGTACTTATATATATGTATATACATATATATATATATATATATATATATATATATATACTATATATATATATAAACACTAAGATAATAGATATTACACACACAGAAACATAAAAGAAGGACACTTACAGTAGATATTTACGTTTCGACGGCACGGCCGACGTCATTCTGATGACGACGGTGTAATATCTATTATCTTAGTGTTTGTGTGTTTTTGCGTCGCCGGAGAGCGTCATATATATATATATATATATATATATATATATATATATATATATATATATATATATATATATACCCCTATCCTGTTCCTACCCTTACCTCGCGTGCCCAACATTCTCCCCTCTATTACCCTCTTCAACATACCGCTCAATACGCCTTTCATCCATTTTTCCTAGGTGGGGAGTCACAAAATGTTTATTTGATAGTTGTGTCCATCCAAAAACCTACCTTAACCGGTAGATTACCTAATAATAATATATATATATATATACATATACATATATATTTATAAATCGTGTTTGAATGCGAAAAATGTATGTATACTATACATTCGAGTGTTTACGTGCGTAAATTTCTCCTGTATAATTGATAACGAAAGAATTCTCTTCCCACTTCTCAGTCGCGAATGATTCAAGCCCCTTCCACCCCGAGGTTGGCAGGGGGAAGGAAGAGAGGGTAAGATGGCGTGCAAAAGGTGCGTATTAAAACGAGTGTAAGAGCTATCTCCGAGGGAATCCGATATCATTAGTACAACTTAAACCTGTAATCCCCCGAGCTCACACATTACATCCGGCAGAGTGGCCTAATAGTATTCATTCTCTCCCTCTCCCCATCCTTCTCCACCTACCAAGGAAGGGGGCACGGGTCCTCACTTCGGCCCGGGCAGGGCCCTCCCCTGAGCAACCCCCAAATAATAATCGATTTAGGCTAATTAGCCCGCATAGTACCTTTCTCCTTCACTGGGCGAAAAGGCGGAGGACGGTTATTAAGAGACTTGAAAGGGAAACAAAACAAAGCTGCCTCTCCGCACCCTTTTCAATCCGTGCCCCCCCCACCTCGTTCACCCACTCCCTCCAAAATTCACCCTCCCCCCCTCTAGGGGACAACCGTTGCCGGGACGGGCTTCTCCCATCCCCCCACACATCTCCCCCCCCCTCCGACTCCCCGGCAGTCATCTACCCGTATAGTACACACTCAGTTCCGCCCACGTTTTTCCTTCTTTTGATGTAGGGGTTGGAGTCATCCGTACACATCTCTAGGGTCTCATTCCTGAGTTAATTTTCACTTCTTTTTATATTACTCCATGAGTGGCAGACCACCGGCTAACATCGATTTTAGCTAGACACTGACTGATCTCAGCCACATTCCTAAGCGTCACCAGACCCAGTCACAGACACTCTAAACCCTACGTGGCAATAAACCCGTCTTCGATCCACCCTTTATTCGTTTTATTGCTCAGCGTGTCTATCTCTCCTCCTTCGGATACACCATGTGCCTAGAATTATTTTCACCTGTAAGCTCTCTGCTGCTATAGAGCGGGTTATTCATGAAGCATGGAACCACACACCGCTCTTCTTCTAAGACCTAACTCTCCATATACACAATACCCCGCAAGCCGCCGCAAGGGTGTTTGGTGGGGAGGGTGTTACGTCATCAGTCATGCATGCACAACTGCAATCATGCCACCTCCACGCAAATATTAGCTTGATCATGCACTCAAAAAATTTTAATAACACGAAAGAAAGTATTCACACATTCTATCTCCTGTCAGGTCTCATGATTTCTAATGGTACGAAGAAAAAAAACATTTTAGATCTATCCTTTCCACAATAAGTCTTCCTGATTTTACGTTGGTGACCTGATCTACAATAGTAAGTGGAGGCCTGTAATATGTCTTTAACAGGTTCAGATGAGTAACCTACCTGAAATTTACGAAGTCAATTTAACATTTATTTAAGCCTGCGGTCAAGTAGTGCCTTCCATCCTAATTCTTCCAATACTGATGTCTGAAACTGCTACCTTGTTCATAAAAACTTTAAATAAACCTGGTTGCTCTACGTTGCACTCGATCTTGTTCCAAAATTTAGCCGGCTTCATGAGGGTCCTATACGCGTGCAGCATACCTAGGTATGCTAGGCCTCAACCGTATAACGTACTCCCGAACGACTGAGAGGCCCCCGACACGATGCAAAGACAGACCGCAAGTCTATGGAGTACACTCTAATTCCAGGAAAATTTCCCAATCTATTATTTACCCCAAATAACATGACACGATTCAGCCCCTTTCTTTATTTGTTCTCTGTTAATGCAATGACAAATCCTTTAGCTCTGCATACTTTCTACCTCTCTATATTTGACATGGCATGACATGGGTCGACTGTGGATGAAAGGGATATTGCGAAGTCTCCAAGCCTCCCGAACGTCCCTTTTAAAGTCGCGGAATCAGTCTCGCTTGTTATTTCACAATTAAAAACCTCAAGTAGATGGTATTTCAATACATATAAGAAACTGTTTCTTTAAGAAATTGCACTTTTATAGTGTTGCAAATTTGGAACTGCTAGTAAGGTAAAATTAAGTAGCTTTGGAGTTAAAGTTGCGCAAGGATGTATGATGCAAAAAGGAACGTCCAGAGGAACCAAAATGTACTGCGTAAAGTACCTGCCATTGAATCTGTCTGAGAATAACCTTGAAGAGTGTAGCACAAAGAAACAAACCATATAAATATGTATTATATAAATGCTATTTTTTCTCTTAAAAGTACCCGCCGTATTTTACATATATTTTAAATTTATGTTTCTCTCTGGTTTTTATTAAATTTCTCATTCCTCAACATATTAATTTTTCATATTTTTAAAATTATAATAATAAATTTTCCTCCCGTGGACTACAATATTGACGTGATGGAAGGGCTACTGCGTTCCGATGACCCCTAGAGTTGTGCTGGCGGAGGAACTAACTGGTTTGTAACCAGACGAAAGGCAGTCGGCCAAGTTAATTTTGTTGCTTGCAGTTGTTCCTCAGAACTGCAAAGGCGTCCGAATCCAGTGGTGCGGCGATCAAGTGATGGTGCTACGTTCAAACCACTATTGAGGAAGGCAGCGGGAAACCAACTCAATTATTATTCCCAATATTATGGACAATTAAGAGAATACGAGTCCTGGTAACTACGGGATTCGGCCAATTCGATCGTGTGTCGTGCCCGTCAACGGGAAAGGGAAGGCTCTTCCGCGGTCGTCATCTCACGGCACCCTTGCAAAGGAAAACCGACAGCAGCAGGAGTGGGCAGGCAGTTGATGTTAAAGACTGTACTAGAGGGGAGAATGTTAGACAAACGAGGAAAGGGCAGGAACAGGATAGGGATGTTGGACGGGGTGAAGGGAGGAAGGAAGTACACTGAGATGAAGAAAGACTTGATGTACAGTAGTGCTGGATTGTGTTTTGTTAGAAGTCAGAAAATATTTATTTGGTAGTTGTGTCCATCCATAAACCTACCTTAACCGGTAGATTCCCATGGTTGAAAAACTATTTAAAGAATGTTTTTTGTAATTTGGTATTATTTCATGATTTATGTATTGGCATTAGTGTATCATTATCTTTTTACTAAAAAAACCAAGAAACTACGGCTGGCGTATTAATTTTCACAAATAAAACTCTCAGAAATAAAAAGAAGTTTGGAGGAGGGAAAAGTTATGGGAATTTGTTTTTTTACTCATGGTCAATATTTTATTGAATTTCATTTTCTATTTTCCAGAAATGTTGCCCTTTCGTGGCCATGGTTGTCTCGTCAAAAAGTGTCCGTTTAATCACATTTGAACATTGCTCTAAATTCAAGTCTCTATCTCTTTGTCACAAATTTTGATTTCTTCACATCCCATTACACCTGATCTATGCTGAAACTTGAATCAATTTCTGTAATTGCGAGTCGTTGGAATCCCAAGAAGTTACCACGGAGCTCAGCTAGTGGATTTTTTACAGAAAGTGGCCAATATCACGTCTGCCCTCGGGTTTTAATTCGGTAAGCCCCTATTCCATTTCCAGTGAGATCCACACCGCACGCTTCGGCGAGGTAATTTGATAAGGGATCCGCCGCGGGTCTACTCGTATTCTTTTACGAGAGCCTGCTCTTATCGTTTGGTCTATCCAGCGGAATCAGCGTGTTGGCACACCTAGTCGAAAATTGCGAGAATAGGAAAAGTACCCGCGGTTCATCTGTTCCTAGAAATGGGGTTGAAGGAAAACAGTGATCATGTTAAATTCAAAAAGTTCCAACTAGAATTTTCGTATAATCTTTACATCAGCACTTTCCATATTTTTTAATGAGTTCGCATGATTCTTGGTCAGTAGCTGAACCAATATTGCCCTTGATAGAGCGCATTAATGCTGCAGAGTCGTTAAACAAAATGAAAGTTAAACTACCGCAGGCAATTTCCACTCTTTTGGGGCTTAGACGACTATTAGAAGATGTAATAGCTCTTATTTGTTCCCATGTGAGAACCTTTGTTCCCCTGAACGCGTCTCCGCACGACAGATATCCATGTGTTCACAGATGATGACACGGGTTGAAACTCGTTTGAAACCAAACAGATCCGACTTGCCAAGCATAAACGCTTAGAATGGCCGCCGAAATAAGAAACTCCTTTTAAATCGAAACTCAGTTCCCGAGAGGACCAAATGTATTTTTTTCTCGAATTTATTTCTCGACATGATTTTCATTGACGATTTGTAAGTAAAATTACTGCCAACCATTTTAAATAAATTTTAAGTAACTTCTATTTTGTCTATTTTTATTTTTCATCAATACTTCCCTTTAAAATGAGATCGGATATATATTTTCGAGTCTCATTATTGCCGATCAGATGAGGGATAATTTTTTTATCGCGCACTTATTTTCAGGTAATGCGTGCGTACACATGGCGGTTAACAGTCATTAATGTAAATGCGAGCGGCATTCGAACTCGCATCTACGATTTTTATTTTCGTGTGCATTGCTGAAAACACATACTAAGCGTGTCATTAATGGCTTCCTATGGCGAGCTTGTCTGTGCCAACTTTGAAATTTCCTCGCCTTACATGCGTATTCATTTATGAACCACCTCCGCCAGCAGCAAGTCGAATGTGTGACTAAAGGTCCGTTGAGGGTTGTAAATGTGTGCACGTGTGTAATTAATGAAGCACAGACGATAAAAATATAAATAAAAAAGATAAATAAAAAATAATGGAATTTAACAAAGAGTATGCTCTCATTTAGAATCTTGTGCAAAAATTTGTATTTACACAAATATCAAAAACAAAACAAAGTAAATGATTCATTAACATAAAAATACTTGGGTTTGTAATGAAAGCAATAGGCGGGGAGGTGTTTACGTCAGTTGTGTTTGCAGTAGGAATGACTAGTAATTTACACAGCCAAAGCATTATTAAATGCTTTGTAGGAACAATTAAAGTATAATGGCGTGGTGATTAATCACAAGAAGATCGGAATATATTCATTTCCGAAAAGCATAGATGCTGAGATGAGGGAAATGGGAGATGAGGGCATTAACTAGAACAGTTGGAGCAGTTCGCGGTTTTTAGAATTATTTTGAGAATAATGGGTGTTGTACCTAGTGTTCACTTAAGAAGAAGAATAGCCTTCACGAAGAATTCATTTAAAATATTAAGGGAAATGATGATAGGTGCACAGAGTAAAGGCATACAAAAAATTAGTAATTACCATTTAAAGTGCAGATCCGTATGGATCCGAAACCAGATCTTTGATGCCGCAGGGTAAATGAAAGTTCTTAGGACGCATGCGTAAAGAAGAGTGTGAAGGGTAATTTGGGAAGAGGAATAAGAGCGGAGGGAAAGGGCGGGCGTGGACACATTAGTGAATTCCTGCCTCTTGCTGACATCAACATACAGGGCGCCACCAAAAGTAATGCAATTGAATTTCCCGCGCCGTTCCTATTGGTCAAAGAGGGCTAAAACTACTTGGAATAGGTGGGGGGGGACGCTAAGCTTTGCCGCAAAACCAGTCTTAGTGCTCTCCAAGCTGTTGAAGTGGCAGAGCATCAGTTATTGTAAACATATGTGCGCCAACCGTGTCACGAGAGACCAACCGAGCAGAAATTGCAATTGAACTTCTGCAACGCATTGAAAATGAACCTGATTATTTGGACAATATCATCAGTGGTGATAAACCTGGGGTTTTAATACGACCAAGAAACAAGCTTTGAGTGGCACACCGACCAGTACCACAAGCCCAAAAAGGTAAGAATTAGTAAATCGAAAGTGAAAACAATGCTCATTACCTCATTTGACAGTAAAGGAGTGTTCCATAAGGAGTTTGTTCCTCAAGGATAGACAGTTAACGCTACCTACTACGTAGAAAGACTCCGAAATAGGGCCATCAGAACGAGAAAGACATTTCCGTTACCTGGCAACTCCATCACGACAACGTGCCTTCCCACAACGTGCTACGAGTCCGCGAGTTCCAGGCCAAACACCAGGTGCCAACGCTGCCCCACCTCCCTATCGTCCTGAAGTCACCCCAGCAGACTCCTGGTATGGCAGAGTCGCTGGAAAAATGTGTAGAGGCCCAAGGACCGTGCTTTAAAGAATTTCAAGTGTTTGTGCAAATCTGTTCGATCAATTCCTTTAAAAAAAAAATTGTATTACTTTCGGAACGTACCTTGTAAATACCTCGCTAGCCACCAAAAGGGTGTATGGCAGAGGGTGGTGCAAGCACCAGGTGGGAAGGGTGAGTGAATAAAGAGGATATGGGAGAGGAAGGGAAAAATGTGATCATCATGATGCACTATGCCATTGTGAATATGGTGGGAGAAGAGAGGATGTTACCATTTGGTAAATACAAAAAAGGCAGAGCAATTGAATGAAGGAGATTTTGAGAAGCATTGGCATAAGACCCATTGGATAAATGGGAGAATGTAATGCGAAGATGAAGAAACCAAATACGCAAGCGGTAAGAAAGCAGACAGGAAGTATGATGACGAGGATGAACCAACGATGCGTAGACGGTTATGGTAGACGTTAAGTACCGTCCAAAGCGCTCTGAGGTCATTTAATTGGTAGAGTGCCTAGAATATAAAATAAGCATCCTTGTTAATTTATATATTCCAATTATTCATTCCCCTCCTCATTAATCATGACTATGAAGTGATGGAAGGGCTTATGCGTTCCGATGATCCCTAGAGCTGTGCTGGGGGGGGGGGGCAATGATAATTGCTCCTGGTAGGATCACCCATGCCAGATAGGTCGAAAGTTAGGAGCCAGACGAAAGGTAGTCCACGCAGCGTATGTTCAGCGTAGTGAGGCGGCTGCAAAGGCGTCTGACCCCAGTGGGGCAGCCATTGAGTGATGGTGTCACGTTAAAAATACTATTGAAGAAGGCAAGGAGAAACTAGCTCAGATGATTATCCCACGAGACAAACATGGTCTTAATGTGAGCATGAGTCCTGGCAACTATAGGACTAAGCATAGTCATTGAAGCAAGGTGATAGGCGTAGATTGAAGGCTTGTAAATTCGAGTGTGAAGAAGCGTGGAAAAGACGATATTTACGGACGATGTAATGAGCTAGGCATGGTGGGGGAGGGAAGAAGATTGTCGAAGAAATCAAAAAGAGGCAGGAAGGATGGTTTTAGATCATTTTGATTGGCTGTGTAATGTTGAAGACTGTGATAGAGAGGCGGATTTTAAGGGGGTAAGGAAGGGGTACGAATAGGATAGAAATCATTGGAGGAAGGAAGTATGCGGAATTGAAGAGGGACGGATGTCAGGTTGTGATTTCTTGGGAGGGGTAAACAAATACAACGTGGTACCGTTCATCTACATCTAGTACATAGTACCTTGCAAGCCGCCGCAAGAGCGTGTGGCGGGGGATGTTAGGTAACCACCCAAAAAAGGGGAAAAACCGCATTTATAACCAACACATACGTGCATGCAAACCCATATCCACAGTGGTGCGTACATTCATCCTAACATTTTACACGCATTCAAGTACATATCTACCACCTTTCACTTTACACGCATGCAATTACATATGCAATAATTTACCGTTGGGTAGACCATGTCCATCCAGGACATACATTAAACGGTGGAATATTGATAATATTGTCGTTCCAAAATAAAGACCATGTCATTAATAATTATTAGCCAAAAAACACACATCGAGGGTTGCATTGTTTAATTCCTCGGGTGCTGAATCATTTTTAAGTACTCTCAATTGATTTCAGTAAATTTCTCTCTTGTAAATGTCCATCTTATTGCGCTGAGCAGTATAAAATGTCTTCAAGTGTCCCTAAATCCTTCCGACTTATGGCAATAAATTTCCGTAGTAACGCTGTATAATTCTGCACACGTTGTTTTGTAAATATTCGTCACGGAAATTTAAATCAGGTAAAGCTTTTTTTTTCAAGGATCATGAATATGTGAAAATCTGGCTACTATCTGTGTGGACTGATAAATTATTTAACGTAACAATTACGTATTGCTTCAAATTTCTGTCAATTACCAGAATATTGATTTTATATTTTCAGGAGTAAATTCTAGCGTAAGAGTATGCCTATTTCCCTGCAGGGAATCATTTCATGTCTTCCACAGGTACACTTTTCTAGTGGAATTCGTTCTGTAATAATTACTAGTTTTCTATTATAAAACAGTTACTCATAACAACTATGACAGTCTAGTGAAATTCATTGACTGAATCGTGCTTTTAAAAGAGCAACAGATCCAGGAATCATTGAATACGAATGCCTTCAAAGCCTCCCAGCCTCCCGTACACCCACAGTCGTCCTTGTCATAATGCGCTTTTTTATTCCGGGGCAAAAATCGGTGAAAATAATTGATTCAGCCGCGACGCGTCGTCGTTTTGCACGATAAACACAGGTGTTATGGCGCACAAAAACGAGAAAAGACCGTGACAATCGGCATTCGCTCGACAAAGAAACAAAAGCTGATCCGAGGCAAATGACGAAATCAATGGTCTAAACTGCACGGACAACATTTGGAGGGGGTTTTCGCGATTAAAATCCACAATTGGAGTTCGACACTACTGAACTGTTGAGTTTGATTATTGCTCGTGCCCGTGTGTACAGCTATCCCAACAGCCACCAACACGGCCGAACTCTCCGGAATTCTATCCCAGGCAGACGCAAATGCATAAACTGTATTGTATTCGGTGATCGTTCATTAATTTCAGCGGAAGCTATACGTTTCTTCCCCGCATATTTTTCCTTCTGTTTTTCGTCGATCCACTCGACATTCCTTCTGTTCGCGATAGATCAGGCCTTCCGGAAGGCGTTAGCGGAATTCAAATAGAAAAAATTAGGCGAACATTTGAACGATAACCGAAAGATGTTTTGGTCCTACGTCAGGGAAGTGCAGGGAAAAAAGTCCACCGTAAACTCATTGAATACCGAAAAGGGGGATAAAGTAACGAGTAGTTTAGATAAAGCCAACATATTAAACTCATTCTTCCACAGTGTTTTCAACACATCCTCACAAAATACACCCGAGAACCTTCCGAAAACATTTCAGCAGTCAATTCAAGCAGTCAATTTTTCCACCCGCGGAATAGAATTACTCCTTAAAATCATAGATCCCAACAAATATCCGGGACTTGATGAGATGCCGGCGCGCGTGTATAAAGAACTTTTGGCTGAAATTGCCCCTTATCTTGATACAATATTTAAGAAATCATTAGCAGAAAAAAGCGTGCCAAACGGCTGGAAGGTAGCTTCGGTAACACTCATATTTAAAAACGGAGACAGGGCGGACCCCAGTAATTATAGGCCAATATCGCTCACTTCCATCTCCTGTAAGATTCTTGAACACATCATTGTTAGTTCCATAATGAGGTGCCTCGATAGCCAAGATTTATTGATTAATAACTAACACGGCTTCCGTAAGGGTAGATCCTGCGAAACTCAACTCGCACTTTTTGTACATTATATATTGAACTCGGGTGAAAGTAATATTCCAGTTGATGCGATGTTCCTAGATTTTAAGAAAGCTTTCGATAAAGTCCCTCACTGCAAATTACTCGCGAAATTGGAAACTTATGGAAAAAATGAGGGCATTATTAACTGGATTAAACAATTCTTAAGTGATCGTGTCCAAACAGTCGTCCTGGACGGTGTATCATGCGATACTATCAAGGTCACGTCGGGTGTACCACAAGAAAGTGTCATAGGCCCCCTCCTATTCCTTATTTACATAAATGACCTCAGTACCGTAGTTAATAGCAAGCTCCGTCTTTTCGCTGATTATGCAGTAATTTCTGGGGACATTCGGAGCCACGAAGACAGAGTCGTGCTAGCCAACGACCTAGATGCAATTCAAAATTGGTGCGATACATGGCAATTGGAATTGAATTTTAAAAAATGCGTAGTAATACATTTTTGGAAAAAGAGTAATTCCCTCCCTTATAGTTACAAAGTAAAACAAACCAAAATCGCGAGGGTAGATTCGTTTAAATACTTGGGTGCAACAATTACTCACGATCTCTCCTGGGGAAAACACACACGAGAAATATGCGGTCGTGCTAATAAAAAATTGGGATGTGTGAAAAGAGTGCTAGGTAAATGCGACGAAAAAGTGAAAGAACGATGTTTCCTTGCCTTGGTCAGGCCCCACCTAGAGTATGCTGCCAGTATATGGGATCCTCATAATATAAATTTGACTTCGGAATTAGATCGAGTTCAGCGGAGGGGGGCTAGATTTGTTAAACATTGTTATGACCAACGCAGCAGCGTTTCCACTTCTGCTAGACAATTTAGGTTGGAATTCTATTGCACAGCGGCGTTTACAATATAGATTAAACTTATTAAAACATTTAAAGATGGATTCTTTTCCGATGGCATCAAGGATATAATACGAACCCCAAAGTATTACGGTCGAAGGGATCACGAATATAAGACTAGAGAGATAGACACCAAGACTGACAGGTTTAAAATGTCATTTTTTCCAAGAACGATTGCCGAAATTCCCCAGGACTTAGTTCATTACAATAAGTATTAACGTACCGGTTAGGGACTGTGCGAGGATATGTATATGTGTATGTATATGTATACATGTATATGTATATATATATTTTTTTTCTTAAAGGTTCCCCCCACCTTTCCTCACCTATTTGATAACCCCAACCCCCTCTTCCCTTACCCATCCCTCCTGGTGCTACACCCCCTACCACACACCTTCTTCGGTGGCTCGCAGGGTATTTATGTAGATGATATTATGCCATCGCCAAACCCAATCCTTCCCAGCCGTCACGGTAATTAATGGGTATCCCCTTGGGGCATTGACTCACCAATGGATATAGTCACGCCACTTGTGTCTGCAGGTGAATCGCAAAATATTTGAGTGTAACGACAACTAAGCATATACCCGGGAGAAAAAAAAAGTTGTAAAATTCGCTGAATAGCGAATAAACTGTTGGAATTCATAAAAAAGGATACAATTAGTTGGTAATTGTAACGAAAGGGTCAAGGAGTTTTCTTATTCCACGTTAGTTAGCCCCGCCTAGAGTATGCTTCAGGTTTATGGGATCCTCACGAGGGAGGCTTAATTTTAGAAATAGGTCGAGTGCAACGAAGAGCAGGTAGGATTGTGAAAAGTTGTTATGAACCAGATAGCAGTCTCACGACACTATTGGAAGAATTAGGATGGAAGCCACTAGTTGACCGCAAGCTTAAAAACAAGTTAAATTTACTATGCAAATTTTAGGCAGATCCCTTATCTTAGGATGATAATGACGCATTACAGTCCCCCACTTACTAAGGTAGATCAGATCACCAAAGTAAAATCAGGGAGATTTATAGTAGGACGGATGGATTTAAAAGGCCTTTTTTTCCTCGTGCCATTATAAATCATAATAGACATGACGACAGTAATCGTGTAGGAGATAATTATAACTGGTAGTATATATATATATATATATGCGGGTCGCGGTGGTCTAGTGGGTAGAGCGTTGGACTACTGATCGGAGGGTCCCGGGTTCGATTCCCGGGCAAGGCACTTTGGGCACCTGCAGCTCCACCCAAGCTAGTTGATTTTTCGGGTACCAGATCTTCCTGGGAAACCATAACCGGCACAGGGAAAGGAACTGGCCCCCCTACCCTGATGTGTGAATATTCATACGCCGTCGGGCTTGGTACATGGGTGAGCTCTACCATCACCTACTAAACCGACCTCCGGGTTGATTACTGTGTTTATGGTTATATATATATATATATATATATATATATATATATATATATTATATATATATATATATATTATATATAATTATATACATATATATATATATATATATAATTATATATATATATTTGTTTATGTCATGCATGTTTCTTCCGGCATGTTATTCTAGTAGTGAGACACACCATATTTACAAAATTCCTGCAGCATGATTTGAATATACGTATCCTTAACTGAATAATGTTTCATGTCAGTACTTTCTTTCGTGTGATTCACATTTTTGAGTCTATGATTGAACTAATATTTGTGTAGAGGAGACATAATTTGGTTTGTGAATGCATAGTTGATGGTCTAACACCTACCGCCACACGCCCTTCCAGCAATTTGCTTAGATATAGATGTTGATATCTTTTCCAGGTGTCTGTTGAGATATCAGACGGATTTCGGACACAGTGGCAAAGGCATCTGCAACGCTCCATCCATGCCCGCACGTACATGTTTGAGCGAGGCGTCACTTCTCTTAGATGACGTCTCACTTTGCGGTAATTCTCGTTGAGCATATAGAGGCATGCAGAATATGACCTATTTTTGGAAATTAAAACAGTAGTATTCGTAGTAGCAGCCTTAGAAGGGAACTGCAAAAGGTAATACGGTGAGGTAAAGTGTCATATACTTTTTACTGAATAAAAATGTAATTCCTGGTAAAATCAAGCCAATTAAATTAAACGGGAATTGGTGTTTAGGTCTATCCTCGAGTTAATCAAACAAAAGAATATTTGTGATCCATTAAAATTCGTATTAAATCAACTGCCCATTTTCCAAAGGAAAAAATTAAAACAATTCAACATGAAGTAATGAAGGATCTCAGTTTTTCCCGGCGTATTGTATTCAGGAAGTTCTCTCGGGTTTCCCACCGGGTCAGCGTGGTGTGCACCGACGTTTCGACGGCTAACTCTACTATCGTCTTCAGGGTGAAGTGAGCGTCATCACTTCACCCTGAAGACGATGGCAGAGTGAGCCGTCGAAACGTCGGTGCACACCACGCTGACCCGGTGGGAAACCCGAGAGAACTTCCTGAATTCAACATGAAGGTTTTATTGCTCTGAATGAGTATAAATACCTTTTTTGTAAGCCGAGGACTTCCGGTACTCTCTCCTTTTGGTATTGGCAACAAAGCAAAACTGTTTTTATATTACTTTCCTTTCGTCTAACGAATTTTATTTTAGTGTGCCAAGGTGGACGTTTTCTTATGTCATGACATAATATGAATTCCTTAAAACTTTAGCAGAAGATTAATGAACGAAAAGGTTTAAGAGAAACAAAATGTTGCAGCTTTTTAACTTAATTAATTACATTTTAATGCATTTTCTCAAAGTCTGCGTACTAGTAGCAACTAATTATAGCGCTTTGGGTACTTCAGAGTGGGTCAATGAACTCCTTAGGAGACGGGATAGTACCCGTTAAGAGTGTACAAAGTAGAGGCAATTGAAAGCCATTCGCATTGCATACCATACAGTAAATAGAGCATAGAAAAAAATGAAATTCAAAATATCTGACTCTTTTTATTAAAAGTAAATAACAACTTTTCACGTTTTAAAAAATATAAATTTTCCTGAGTATAATTTTTTAGTAAATGATGATGCGGTATTTACTATACATTTGACAATTGTCCATGTAATTGTATAATAATTATTCAAGGAAAGAATTCCGGTTGAGTTCCTTTAAAATCGATTTATCAAATGAGTTCAATGCGGTTGGAGAGTAGTGGTTGGAGGTGATGCTTCTGTTCGAAGATGGAAGGCTGAAAACACGAGAGAGATATTTAGATTCCCCCGTTTTAAATATCATCTACCCCTCGAGTCCCTGGGATTGAAAGGGTATTAATTTATATTTACAGGAATTAAATACTGCCCATTGCACGGTTTCGAATGAAAATTAGCCCCTGTCGCCAAGCACTGCATCTACACCTACTTAATTCCCCGCAAGCCGCCGCAAGGGCGTGTGGCGGGGGGTGTTATGGCACCATCCGGAAATGAAAAACAACCCGCATGCAAAAGCCACAAATTTTATTCAATCCATAAACAAAACATTTTTACACTCATGCAAAAACCCTTATAACCCACAAACATGCAAACACACAAGCTACCAACTAACATTAACATACACTTACAAATATACCTGATGTCTTGGCAAAGTTTGATTTTGTTCCGACATTAAAATGATTCTGATATCTTACTACTGATTCCTGATTGTTCGGGGAAAGAATAAGTATTTGTATCTATCTGTAATGGAATCTATCTCCTTTATTTTATCATTGTCTTCTGTTCTATGTACGTAGTGTGGGGCCATAAGAATTTCTTTAGTGTCATCGTTAAACTCGTTTGCTCTGAACCTTTCTAAAAGTCTAAGTCTCGCTTATTCTCTTCGTATTTCAAGGGGCTCTCAGACTAAATCCCATAAGAGAGTCGCACAACACATTGTTCTTGTTATAACAATTTTTAACGTATCTGGCGGATTTTTTGGACTTTAACTAATTTTTTTGCTAAATTTTCTCCCAAGGATCCCAAATACTTGCGGCATATTCCAAATGTGGTCTAACTAGAGCAAAATAAGACCACTCTTTATTCTCTCTCAATACGTTTCCCCACCACCCGTTTAATGAAGCCCAGTTTCTTTAAAGCGGATCTGCATATTGTGCGCTTGATGTGCGCTCCCCATGAAAGCCGTGGTGTTAGAACTGCCCCTAAATATTTAACATGATTGGCCGGAGTTAGAACTGAAACCTGTATTTCATAGTTTATGTCCTGTTCGCCGCTTCCTTTGTTCCAAAATTTAAAAACTGCGCATTTGTCTATATTAAGCCTTAATCCCCATTTCTTGCAACAATCCGAGATTGTGCTTAAGTCTCTAGAGAGTAGCTCGCGATCTATTTGGCTCCTTATTTCCCTCATCACCTAAAATACGTCGCCTCGACATTGAATACCCTGGATAGAAACGGAAGAAAGGGTATATTTGTGTGTATGATAATTATTATTTTGTATTCTGCGATTTAAGATGGTTTTTGATGGGCACGCCTTCAATTCTAAGCCTCGCCTAATAAGATATGACATGGCAACAGTTTTAATTATGTGAAAATAAACTCCTGTTGGTATCTTCTTCACACTTATTTCATTTATTCACCTTCAGCTCTTTGCCTAATACACAACTAATGCGTTCGAACCTTGTAGCTTTTTGAAATCATGGCAGTGACTCGTTGCCATATTGCATCACAATTCCTTCTTACCCTCCCGTGTTTCTCAAACCCTTCCCCCTCACGATTTCCAACTCATCCCTGATTTCAGTTTTGCGTCCTCAAATCATGTGAAAACCTGATTCTCCTCCGGGCAGGCTGGGGCCTGGGCTCAACGCTAATTTTGAAGCATTATATGTACGTTGGCAGCATTGTTTCATCACGTGAGGGATTTGTGAAAGGGCCTTCTTTTCATGCTCTTCCCTCTCATCACATGGAGCCCTCCCCCCTCTACTAACACCACTCCCAAACAAAGAGCCAAAATACCCCAGAGATCTCTTTTCTCCGATCGTTTTCGATAATACCCGCGTTGCTTGGCATTTTCCGGAAGCAACCATCACTCTACACACCTGCTCCGCGCATTTTTTTCATCTTCATAATGCCTATTCTTTGAAATTACGTGTTTTGTGAGTGATCGGGTTTCATATTTCGCTGAGTTGAATTTCGGCTAATTGAGAACATGGAATGGAAAATGGCCACGTTCTGTAAAGGGAAATATTTGCGTTTTCCTCGGTGAACGCTGTTTAATGAGTGAGGCATTCTTCAAGTGCCAGAAGAAGAAGGGCATAGAATCGAATATAATGGCCCACGACTGATATATATTTATTCCTCACGGGTTCCGTTTACTTGTATTTCTAAAATATGCCTAACCTATTGGTGAAATCCTCTTCTAAGTACGATATTGGTATCATATAATAGTTTTACAGTCCCACTAGATCACTAGAAAATGTATTCAAAATTACTTAACTCAAGAAACGTTCCTCAGCTTTCTGTATTCAAATATTTATTATGTTACGCTCACGTAGACGTTTTAATAATAGCAAGGAGTCTTTAAATTGATTCATTTTCAATATATTACATTGTTTTGATCATCGCAATAGTAAACTAACGTTTAATGTAGATTTTGTAAGATTACCCCTATTATTAATCCCAACCATTAAACCTTACCCTGCGGCACTTAACGGTACCCTGAACCCTTATTCAATTAATTCCGCATGCTTCCAGTGCCTCTCTTCACTCAGTACGCCTTGCTTATCCTTTTCCGTCCGCTACTTTACTATCGTTCTTCCTTTTGTTAGTCTTCAGCATCCCACTGCCAACCAAAAAGCTCTGTCGCCACTTCTCTAGCTCCTTGAATGTCTTCAATAAAACCAAACTCGGGAGAAGATACCTTTTATCCTTTAGCACATTCTGTCTTATCGCATTTCAATCTTATGCGGTTATTATGTTATCCCTTGTCCCTCTCCCTGTGGAAGCTTCCTTCTACCTGCAGCGTTGGGTCAAATTGTTTACCTGTTCCCTTGGGTAGGAGAGCGTATTGTGTTGTATGCTCTTGTGGTGGTGGAATTTCTCCTTGCTACTTACCAAATTCTAGCTTTCATGATATTGGATAAGTTTCTTACTGCATCCTAAGATGCAATTATTTGTTAAATGATAGCATATGTAATTGCGTGCCTGTAGAATGAAAGGAGGTACATGCCTATTTGTATGCGTGTAAAATGATAGGATTTTGCGTGAATGTATGCACCACTGTGGGTATGGGTTTGCACGTATGTGTTGGTTTTGATTGCAGTTTTTTCCCCTCTTTTGGGTGGTGACCTAACAACCCCCCGCCACACGGCCTTGCGGAGGCGGGATATTGTGTAGATGTAGAATCTTGGTCGACGTGTCACGATTGTTGTTTCTTATAACTTTGGTCCCTAATTGTTTCCCTTGGAGTCTTTTTCCTTCTGCATTTCTTCGTTTTTTTTCCTTTGTTTTTAAGCCCTAAACTTTATTTTCTAGTTTAGCTTAAACCACACGCGATGTGAATTCATTGGGATGATAGGAAATTTTGCATTAGTGTAAACGGCACTGTGGGCAGATGTAAATGTAGATAGATATATGTATATGTAAATGTACATAGGCCACTGTAGATGTAAATGTAGATGTGAATTTCGGTCACGTTTAATCATTAGATGCAATCACTTTTATTCATTTAGACTTAAGGCATTTAAGGTGGCTTCATGCCCAGAGTTGATTTTATTCGAATTTACACAAAAAAGAAATAGCTCCATAACATATCTACTTATTTAGTTTTCCCCAAATTATTTGTGTTCGCAATGGGTCGGGAATAAACTACGAAACGGTTCGAGAAACCCATTTTCAATAAAAAGTGCGCCCCTCAAATTTAAGTTTATGGCCAAGTGATATTATAACGACAAAGGAAAATATTCCTTCCTTAAGACCGGATCGTCGTACTAAAAGAGCGAATAATAACATGATTGTTCGCGAGCAGCTGCAAAATACATAGGCGGAGATGTCAACAACTTTAAAAAAATGTATTTAACCATCCTCTTGTGAAAATATAGTATCTTTCCAAATTTCTCCTATGCCCATATTGCTACCATGCAATGGTGTGAATCAATGAATTGACTCATCAAACTTTAACAGGCATCATCAAAGTTTAGTATTTGTAGCCAAATTGGATGAAAACTGAAATTTTCAATGATTCTCAGCGAAAAAAAGCTACCTTCATATGTTTTATGGCCTGAATATTATGTTCCTCGAATTTGCAAAATTAAAATGAAAAATAAAAAGCTTTCAATGGCTTCCATATTTCATTCCTCCACAAATACATTCTCATTTGAATCCACTGCGTTTCTCTCACGTCATTAACTAGAACCGTTCTAGGAGTTGAGGTTGGTGTCTACAAGAATCATTCATTGTACGTTAGAATTTTAACAATTACTTATAATTACGTTCATGATAAAGTGTGTTGAAAGAGATGGCTGTGCAGGCTGCTATGAATTTCTTCGGCGAAATGAGTTAATTTCCTCGTAATTTAAGGATACGATATGAATAATAAGTCACACCTAGGAAACGTCATGAGGGCGTATGAGAGCGGAATTGGGAATCGTAAATCGTTGAATAAATTTTAACTTGGTATTTTCCCTCCGCCGAAGACTACTATTTGCTCCTTTTTTAATAATAAAAGACTGCTATAAATCTACTCCTCCCCTAATCATAGCATAAATCAATATAAGCAATGAAGACTGTATTTCAGGCATTAATGGGAGTCATATTTTAATCTTGTGATAATTGTCGTTAGTACTGCTCTTCAGTAAATTTGCGTGCCCCTCGTTCCATACCTATTGCATACTATATGTGTGTCCTAATATGAATCATTTTTTTCCCTTGTGGATTCAATTGCTCATTAATTGCCAATATATTTACTTTTTCTTGACTTTTCAATTACATAACGCGCTCTTGTAACTTAGTAACGAGCAAAAATGAAATTTTTAATTGTAACGGTTGATTTCATTGTTATTATCAGTCCATTTATGGGTCATAAGGTTTTATTTTGGACTAGAACTAGGAAGCACTTTCTTGGTTCTCAGAGGAACTAGTGGTATTCTAGTCTTACGATACTACAACTTGTCCAGGACTTACTTTTTACACACAGGTACTTATAAAACAGCGTTCCTATGCGTATATGTCCATGGAACTCAATTTAAATTCACGCTGGGATTAATTGCACACGGAAGTGAGGGTATACTAGGTACAAACGCACCCCTGGTGAGGACCGAAATTCCGTGTTTTTGGTCGCTCCTCCAAATTAAAACACCTCTCCTTCCCCACAGCGGCTTTGGAAATGAAAAATTAATTCGCGAATATAGCTAATCTTCTTACAAAAGAAATCGTACTCGTAGTTATTTTTATTTTTCAATTCCCGCATCACAAGTAATTTAAATGTAGGCATTCCGGCACCTGAGATTTTTTTGAAACTTAATTACTCAATTTATTAAACCCGTTCGTTCACATCCATGGCGACGAATGGAATTAAATATACAAAAACGCTGCGGACGAATTATCTTGCAATGATTACTGTCACCTCCTATTAATCCATCCGCACACAATTTATTCTTTTACCATCACTAGAATCGGTACTTTTTAATCTAATGGCTGATTAATAATATCAGTTTCTCCGGAGGATAACGCAATCAACATCTGCCCTAAGGTTGTTAAGGATTCAAATCCCTGTTTTTGTTAGTATACCGAATTTTATTTCCTTTAACATGAATTTCATTTCTACCAACACACTTTTATTGACATAGAAGAAAGCTCAGCTGAACTTTGCGGTCCATGTCTACATTTTAGGGCATTTAAAAGGTAATACCAATGGCTTGATTCTAGCTAGCTGTGCGTGATACCTTTATTTGATCCAAAACATTCTTCTCAAAATTTCAAATTCACTAATCCCTAATTGTGCAAATGAGTTAATCTCTCAGTCACGTGACTTAATTACTCCTGCCATGCATCCCGATCGTAGGGTGGAATTAAACGAGCATAAAAACCCCACTCCTGTGAACTCCCCTCACAAATGAAGCACCTTCTTTCATTCTATTTTATTTCCGTCTTCGCCGCTTCGCACTTTCTACGCCGTCCGTGCCCTCCAGAAAAGAATTACCTCTGCATTGCCTCTTTCTCTCCTCTTGACTAATAATTCACTACGCTTAACCCGTTCCTTGAAAATTTCTTCATTCGACCGCATATTATTAAGACTTCGAATCTTCTCAATAATTCCCGCTATCCCGTAAATTTATTTCGAATATTCTCTGTGTGGAACTTAAACATTAGCATATATCATGCTGTTCAACATACATATGCTGTTTCAGACTTCACTTCGTGGAAGTATATACTATCCATACTTAAGAACTTAGTACTTTTCGGCAGGCTTCAGTATTTTAGTATGGGTATTAAATATTAGCAATTAAAATTCTTTTTAATTAGAACGCCTCCATCTTGTTACACACACAATATATAATATTATACATTTATATATATACATATATTTATTTATTCATTTATTTATTTATAAGGTAATCTACCGGTTAAGGTTACTTTTTGGATGGACACAAATATTAAATATAAAACTTGCCAAAAAATTGGAAACAAATGTCATGACATGATCCAGTCGACATGCCAACATCATCAGCGACCTCTCCAATTGTAATTCGGCGATCGTTCATAACCATTTCTTTCACTTTTTCCACGTTTTCATCGATTTTTGTTGCGCAGGGCGTTCGTCATCTTCAAGGTCTTCACGGCCTTCTTGGAAACGCTTATACCACTCGTAAACTCTTGATTTACTCATAGCAGACTCACCATACGCCTTTGTTAATATTTCACACACTTTTTACACTTTATTTAATTTTTTACGCAAAATTTGATACAAATTCTTTGATCCATTTCTTTTAACAAACAAAAATCGGCGAGCTCATAAAACACGTCTTACCTTAGTGGCTGTCACAGACAAAGTCCACAATGAAAACAGCTGAAAGTTTTATCATACTTCAGGTGCATGTATACCAGCATAATAAAAAAATGTTTGACAATCAGATTCTCCAAGCACGCGAAATGAAAAAAATTCCCGTTAATTTTTTAACACACCTCAAATATGTAATATTTAAGTGTACTTGAAATTAGCATTTGTGGCCAGAGTGAAAAACACAGAAACCCACAAAAATGAGAAACTCACTCAGTATCGAATTTTTGGTGGTCCCAGCCACCTTTTTCAAGGAAAAGGACAGAACTTGTGTGTGTGATATATATATATATATATATATATATATATATATATATTATTATTTTCGCACAAAGAAATAGACATATAAGGAATGGGGATAGGAAAACACATAAAAGACCAACACAGGAAAAGTGGGGAAGGCGGTTTGGAGCAGATCACAAATATAAAAATATTTCTGTATATATATATATATATATATATATATATATATATATATTATTATTAGTTTTTATTATAGATTTATTTTAGTTTATGGTTATATATCTATATATACATATATATAACCATAAACACAGTAATCAACCCGAAGTGTGGTTTGGTAGGTGATGGTAGAGTTCACCCAGTACTAAGCCCGACGGCGTGTGAAGATTCACACATCAGGGTCCCCCTACCCTGCCAGTTCCTTTCCCTGTGCCGGTTTTGGTTTCCCAGGAAAATTTATAATGTATATATCGATGATGAGGAAGTACTCACGAGAGCAATATAACTTTTTGACGGCACTATAGAGCACAGAATAAAACAGATAACACGTAAAAGGACGTCTATATATATATATATATATATATATATATATATATATATATATATATATATATATATATATATATATCGCCCTTCGACTAGACTATAGACTATATATATATCGTCCATATAGTCTATATATATATATATATATATATATATATATATATATATATGATTTCTTCGAAGTGTCACGGAACTTAGACAGCAACACACAGCACGAGAACACATAAAAAGAACACTCACAATAATATCTTGATAATTTCGACGGACTCGGACTCCGTCTTCTTCGGAAGATAAGATATGAATCATATATATATATATATATATATACATCGATGATGCGGAAGTACTCACGAGAGCAATATAACTTTTGGACGGCACAATAGAACACAGAATAAAACAGATAACACGTAAAAGGACACTCACACTGTAGATGATTTGAGCTTTCGGCCTACTCCGAGGCCTTCTTCAGGTCAGACTGTCAGCTCAAATCATCTACAGTGTGAATGTCCTTTTACGTGTTATCTGTTTTATTCTGTGTTCTATTGTGCCGTCCAAAAGTTATATATATATATATATATATATATATATATATATATATATATATATATATATATATATATATAGATGGATATAAATGGTTAGAGCACCCGGCAAGTGGAAAGATTCGGTTTTCGAGTCCCGGTCAAGGAAATATTTTTACACTATTGGTCTGCTTGATTCCACCTTCCCCAACTCCCCTGCGTTCGTCTTTTATGTGTCTTTCTATCCCCTTTCCTTATATCTAATTCCAAGTGAATGAATATATATTAATTATATTCATGCATACATAGATGGGTACAAAGATATATACACAAAAATATCTATGTATATCTTTGTACATCTATGTATGTCTATGTATATATAAGTGTATGTGTGTATGTATAGTATGTGTATTTAGTTTTTTAAATTTGCATTCCTAGTTTCGATAGCTGCGTTTCCCTCACCCACTCACTCCTCCCCATTTCACGTCCCTCCCCGCCGTGCTCCGTACCTTCGCAGAAAATATCTTAATCCCCGGCCGGAGCTCTCAACCCTCACGGCGTCCTCCCTCCACCCCTTCGCCCTCCCAAAATTCCACCTTTCCAATTCGCCTTTCCTCCTCCACCCCCATACCTCGCCCTAATCCCTCTCCCCGCAGTTCCCATCCCGAGCCTCCTCGCCCTCCGCATAAGTCGCTCTCTTCCCCGTGATCCTTCATTGGATTACACTTAATTAGGGAAAGGGCCCCTCACTCCACTCCTACCCCACTCCTCCCTCTCTAATTCCCACACGAACCGGCGTGGACGGAATGAGGGAAAGGGGATGATTTAAAAAAAAATAAAACAGGGTCCCGCGCGCGAGGTTTGTTTTTCCCTGCCTGGCTCGGCTTGATATCGAAATGATGAGAGTGGACAGAGGATAGTCCTGGTTTATTCCTGGCTTTTAGGCTCGGATTTGTCCGTCTTTCAGGCATTTTCTTCGTATTTCATACAAAAATAAAAACCATTCCAACTTCTATAGGGCACACTCTAGGAGTTAATTTTGGTGGAATTTCAAATTTGCCGACTTTATCAAGGAACCCATGGGCATCGAAAACTTACTTCTACGAATCATACTAATATTAAAAAAAAAGAAATTATTCTGGAACAAAAACAAAGGAAATCTGATTAAAGTTGTAAAAATATTGGAGTAAAAGACTAAAATTCTAACGTAAATAGTTCAATATGGACTCTGCCACTTGTGAAAACATCCTAAGCGAAATATTCGATTTGAGTAGAAATGGATACTGTCGCAAATAATCAAATTAAAACAGTGTTTAGGGCCATGTTTGTCCAAGGTTAAAATCAAAGCCTTCGTTCTTTCTTTTTTGAAAACGTTTTCCGACAGAGATACGCATAAATATCCACAAAAAGACTAAAACTTGTATATTTGGGAGCATTTTAGTTTTAAGTGTCATGTCACAGCTCGATTAATGTCGATAATATTGATATCGATCAATGTAATAAGAACGAAACAGAAAAAATCGGCTCTGATATCAATTCTTTTCGTGTAAATCTTAAATTACGAACAATTGTAGGTGGAAGCAAATCCCTAAAAAGAGAGATGGAACATTTTACTATTTTCCTTCTTCAGGTCTAAAAAAATCATGTGGAAGTTACAAAGTGTATTCAATTTAAACGAAAATGAACCTCCACAAAGTTGAGCCTGAAACCATAGAATTCATTTTCCTTCTTGTTTAGTTCTGGAATCTACGCAGTAAGTAATGAATTGTTAGTTTGACGACCGGATAATACTATATAAATAGTATATTAATACACGACCAAGCAAGGGGATAGAGATAGGTGGCTAATGGACTTACTTCCCACCCAGAGGGCCCTGGATCGAATTCCGGAGGCGGTAGATTTCTTTCCAGTGGCATCCCTACCCCTACTTGAGGTGCTTTTTGGAGAGCACTTTGAGTGAGCACGCTGTCAGTCGAATGGGACCTTAAACTGTGTGACCCCTTGGCACCTTCCGCTACGAGTAAGCTATTGCCGACGACGGGTTTCTCTCCAATCCTTTCTCATTCTTCCCGTATGGCGCAAATGAATTTAGCTGGTGCTGCCCTCCCCAACAAAGCTAGTACAACCATGTGTTCCAATGCCCACTGGACTAACGTATCTCTATGTACACACACACATTCCTTATCCATCCTTCTCAGTTCCTTCTGCCCGCAGAAGAAGGTGGTTGTGCCACCGAAAATTCCGGAATATGCGTGAGTGCCCATTTTTATATGTCTCTGTATATTTTTGTTGCTCGGCGTCATCTAGATCCTTCGTTTGATTTATTATTCGGATAAGATCTCTCATTGTCATTAAATGTTTACTTTGTCTTAATGTTTCCCACTAGATGTTGTCCACTAGGAAGTTGCTATTTATCCGTAGTTTTAATCCACGGGTAATGTGTTTTTTCAACATCTGTCCAATCTCTTTGAAAATGAAGCAATTTACTTCATCTGCTATAAACCCCACGCAAAGCTTTTCATGTAAAGGAAGGTACATTTTTAGGAATACTATTAAGTATAGCCATCTATTCCTAATATATCGGCAATCTCGTTCGTCGCTCCAATGAGGACAGGACTAAATCAAGTCCGTTTTCGTTAGTTATTGCGAAAAGCTATCTTTTCCTCTTTTTCGCTTCATTTCAACGCCGCTCATTTAATGACGAAATATTAGCTTTTAGCCGGTCTGTTTTTTTAATAAAAGTTCCCGTAGTTTTATCAAAATGTTCCTATGGCAGTCCATCTTCCCGGATGGAGCTCGTCTATTGCATGACTCCCTATTGCTGCTGAAATTAAATTGCATAATTTAAAAAAATGCACTGATATTGACAAATGGGACATAAAATAATAATTGACTTGCTAACAACTTGCTGAATGATATTCTCCATATTTCACGTCAAACACACTCCTGAATTGGTTAATCTCTTAGGCACGACGCTTTTAATCATTTCTGGAGCAACTAAAAATTCAAAATTCTCATAGTGATACACGAAGCGAGGTCACGAAATGTGCGAACAATGGCATTTTATTTTTTAAGTATACACCCTATTTTGCGGGTATAGGAGTAATGTGTGATCGTTTAGAGGCAGTTTCTCTGGTTTAATACATCACTTAAGTCTATTAAAGTAGTTACTCCATCTGATTGAAGATTAAACCGTGAGTCGAAAAGTCGTGGAACTCCTCACGTGGTTCAGTGTCTTCTGTCGTAAAACTTACGAGATCGGTGTCCATTCTTTGCGCGTACTCATAGTATTCATTCATTCAACTGACTAAGTACCAGCCGGTTGAGCTATATTAAATGGCTGGTTCCGGTGAGTTATTTAATGACAAAGAAAAAATATACAATATTATTAGGCACACGCCATGATGTAAATTTACAAAGAATCTGACAACAAATTCCAACGCAATCCGTTGCCCGGCCATGAAATTTTGAGAAACGATTCCTGAGGCATCCAAAATTTTCATGCAAGAATTACATAAGGATACATACATTGTGAAGAACTTCCACGACCTTAAGCCTGAATCTGTTGAACTTATTCAAAAATGACATTTTTAAAGTTTTGTTTTAGACGAGATAGTTTTACGAAGAAAATTTGTGTAAAACAATGAAAGCAAATAAAAACCTAAAATTTTTTGTAACCTCCAACCTCTCCTTTTAATTTCATAAATTCCAGGAAATAAAATAATTAACTTGACACGTACTTATCTCTTTTCCGTTCCTTTTAATTCGATATCTTGTATATATATATATATATATATATATATATATATATATATATATATATATATATATATAAATATATGTGTGTGTCTTGTCGTGGTGGAAGGGCTTGTGTGTTCCGATGACCCCTAGAGCTGTGCTGGCGGGAGTAATAATAATTACTCCTGGAAGGGTCACCCATGCCAGATAGGTCGAAGGTTAGGAGCCAGACGAAAGGTAGTCCACGCAGCGTCTGTTCCTCAGTGAGGCGGCTGCAATGGCGTCTGACCCCAGTGGGGCGGCCATTAAGTGATGGTGTCACGTTAAAAACACTATTGAGGAAGGCAACGGGAAGCCACCTCAATTATGATTCCCAAGAATATAATGATGGGCACTATAGATAATATGAGTCCTGGCAACTACGGGACTCGGCCCAAGAGGCCGTGTGTCAATTATAGAGTAATATACAGCGGCGGGGACGAGAGCCAACGAGGGGTTGCCGTAATTTTAAATAAAGGGGTAGGAAAAACCGTAGTCAACATAGAGCAAGCGACAGATAGAATTTTACTCGTAGAGATTAAAGCAAAGCCGACGAACTTGGTCATTATTAAGGTATACATGCCACCGAGCAACCACAAGGAGGAAGAAGTCGATAGGATGTATGATGAGTTAGAGGATATCAGCGCGAGTGTTCCTGCAGGGAAACAGTTGATAGTGATGGGGGATTGGAATTTGAAAGGTGAGGTGGGGAACTATGGGTTAGGCACGAGGAATGAACGCGGGGAGAAAGCAATTGAATTCTGCAGGAGACAGGGGTTAGTCATCACTAACACATGGTTTAGACACCACAAAAGGCGTAGGTATACATGGAAAATGCCAGGTGACTCAGAAAGGTATCAGTTAGATTATATTATGGTTAGGCACAGGTTTAGGAACAGTGTGATAAATTCGCACAGTTTCCCAGGAGCGGATGCGGACTCTGACCACAATTTAGTTGTTATGAAATGTAATGTTCGTTTCAAGAAGATAAGGCAAGGGCGGCGGGTTAAAAAATGGAATTTAGAAGCAGTAAATGAATTAACGAGGAAGGAGTATCAGGAGGCTGTAGAGAAAATGATGGATGACGGTAAAGAACTGAGTACTATCGAAGAAAAATGGGAATGTATCAAGAAAGGGATATTGGAAGCCGCTAAAGACACCATAGGAACCGTTAACGGGAAAAGGATAAGGAAACCATGGGTAACGGATGAGATGATTGCAAAGATGGATGAGAGAAGAAGATGGAAAAATGTAAACACAAAGTTAGGCAAAATGAAGTACAAAGAGTTATACAATAAATTGAGAAGGGCCACAAATAAAGCAAAAGAAGAATGGTGGAAAACGCAGTGCGAGGATATGGAAAGTTTACAGAAGAAGGGTGAAATTGGTGCTCTATACAGCAAGGTTAGGTTATTATCGGGAAGTAAGAAGGCAAGATCTGTGCTAACAGTTAAAGATAAATGGGGTAAGATAATAGTTGAACCAGGAAAAATCCAAGAGAGATGGAAGGAATATATAGAAACACTGTATGGTAAAGAACTTAGGCCGACAAGGTTAGACATAGAAAAGGAACATGACGTAGAAGAAGATAGCTTAGGTCCTGGCATACTCTACGATGAAATAGAAAGGGCATTAAAGGAGATGAAAGCAAATAAGCCTGTGGGGGTGGACAATATTCCTGTAGAAATGTTGAAATGGTTAGGGAAAGGTGGGAAGAAGGCCATATATGGACTGATTCGTAGTATCTATGAGCAAGGAATCTTCCCGGAAGATTTTGTGAGATCGGTGTTAGTTCCTATTCCAAAAAAGGCAAAGGCAAAGTTCCTATTCCGAAAGCTTAAATCATCTACAGTGTGAGTGTCCTTTTACGTGTTATCTGTTTTATTCTGTGTTCTATTGTGCCGTCCAAAAGTTATATTGCTCTGTAAAATATTTTTACATTCGTGATCTGCTCACATCCGCCATCCCCACCTCTGTTGTGTTTGTCCTTTATATGTGTTCCTTTACCATTTTCCTTATCTCTATTTCAATTTGAATGAATGAATATTTATTCGCCATATGGCGGTATTTCGTGTTTGAATGTATATATATATATATATATATATATATATATATATATATATATATATATATATATATATATATATATATGTATATATATATGTATATGTGGGTGTGTGTATAAATATATATATATATATATACATATATATATCCTGTAAGATACGTGCGTGATACACATATATGGGTTTATATATTTTACACAGATATACGAGGGCAGTCCGATAAGTACCAGTCAGCCTCACAGCCCGATGGCACAACTTTCACGAGAACAATTTACTATCGTGTAGGACATTGTTATAGACGGCTATTGTTGAAATTTCAGCCGAATCGGACTCGTAATTATCTTTTGACCACGTGTGGAAGCAGGTGTGTCCGTGGATTCTAGGAAAATGGAAAAAGAGCAATGTCGGTCGGTAATTCGATTCTTGTTTTTGGAAGGGAAATCGCGCAGCGAAATCACAGAGCGCTTGGTTGCTATGTACGGTGACTCTTCTCCTTCGACAGTGACCGTCAAAAATTGGTTTAACGAGTTTGAACGTGGTCGCACGTCTGTTTTTGATGAGCCACGCCCAGGTGCTTCGAAAACGGGTACCACGGAGGATAACGTGAAAAAAATCCACGATCTCATATTGGCAGACCGCCGATTGAAGATGCACGAGATGGCTAAGACTGTAGGTATCTCAAAAGACCATGTGGGTCATATCCTGCATGAAATTTTGGGCATGAGAAAGCGGTCGGCGCGATGGGTGCCGCATTTGCTCACTCCGGACAACAAGCGCAACCGTGAGACCACTTCAAAGCAGTGTTTGACGCTGTTTAGCGCATTCCAAAGGAGTTTCTGCGTCGTTTCGTGACCGTCGACAAAACATGGATCCACTCGTATACACCACAGACCAAGGAACAGTCGGAACGGTGGACTTCACCCGGCGAACGTGCTCCGAAGAAGGCGAAGACTGTCCTATCGGCCGGAAAGGTGATGGTCACCGTTTTCTGGAATCCACAAGGTATTATCTTCATCGACTACCTAGAGAATGGCAAAGCGATCACAGGGCTCTGCTATGCCACATTATTGGGCCGATTCGACGCCGAATTGCAGGAAAAAAGGCCCCATTTGGAGAAGAAAAAAGTGCTCTTCCACCAAGACAACGTACCGGCTCACACCTCCACCGTCACCACGGCCAAATTGGTCGAATTGGGCTACGAATTGCTGCTCCACGCACCGTATTCTCCAGATTTGGCCCCGTGCGATTCTTTCTGTTTCCAAACTTGAAAAAGGCACTCGCTGGGCAGAAAATTGAGTCGAATGAGGAGGTTATCGCCGCCACGTAGGCCTATTTTGCTGACCTCCAGAAAACGTATTTTTCAGACGGGTTAAAATAGTTAGAGCATCGCTGGGTCAAGTGTATCGAGCTAATGGGAGACCATGTTGAGAAATAAATCTCCACTTTTCAAAAATTTTCGTTTTTTCTTTTGTAGTCTAAGTACTTATCGGACTGCCCTCGTATGTATCACGCACGTATCTTACAGGAATGGTTATTTTTCATAGTTGAAATTATTTTATAGTTACCAATGCATTTTCAGGATTATTTTATAATGGCCACCTTCGGATATCCTTGAATTTCCTTAATACATTTCATGTCTTAGACAAATTCCTCTTTGCTTCAATATCTTTGTCTTAAATATGTCCATAGAGTTAATTTCTCATCTACATAATTACTTTTACAAAAAATTCTTTTTCCTTATATTATGATTAATGGCATTTGATTTAATACCCACGATACAAGAAATAAGCCAATCAGAATTAAACCATCAACATGTTTTTTCATCCAAGTATCACCGGGTTTTTTAATTGAATTTTTATCCAAGACCCCTCCATTAATTATTTTGGACGGGTAGTACATTCTGCAGTACCTTTTGGTCGTGATACAATGTGGTTGTTCCATTGGGCAGGTATTCCTTCATTTCACTCAAGTAAGTTTATTGACTATGAACCTCGGAACTCTATTATTTGTTTCATTCAGTTCTCCAGTGTTCTCCCTCCGAGAATCACTCCAGCCGTGCGGTTAATGATTCTTTTTTTTCGTGGAGATTTGGTTGGCTCCACACAGGTGGATGGAAATATTCCACAACTTCTATTGTTTTGATTTAAAAACTTTTTACTAAAAATTCGGAGCAAAATACAGCTTGATAGAACTCGACATGCTCCGTGGTCAGAATTTGTAGCAGCAAACTTGGGAGGCCATTGTTTGTCTCCAAATGAGAAACTTTAAGAAGTCAGCTTAAGAGGCAAGAGAACCTGATTTTAATTTAAAGTGCATTGAATTCCCTGGCGGCATACGCAGCTGATGACTCGGAAAGTAAAACAGTTGTTGTAAACTGCCAAAGTATCTGCCAGTTAGTTCTATGCAGAGAAACCACAACAGGGATAGATTTTTTGCATCAATTAAAATAATTTATAGATGGACGATGAGCGATGAAGGTTGGAGTGGCGTGAGGTATGGTGGGCGGGCGTGGAAAAGCATGGGACGTAATAATTATGTTGGAGGGCATCAAAGGGGACGGGAATATGTTGAGCTGAAGTATGATGGTTTGTTTTAATTCAGTTTTTTAGGGTTTTATAGTGTCATGTTTGGCGGGGTTATTAGGCGTAGGTAGCATTGCTTAGTCTCCCAGACTTCATCAAGAAACCTACCTTTAACGGTTAACTCACCTTATTGAAAATGATGGCGTTGATATAAGTCATTATATTATGCTGTTTTATACAACACCATTAGTAGCCTAACTACGTATTAAAGGTCCCAAAAATCTACCTATTTTCATTTGGATTTCCTCTGCTTTCTCCTGAAGTGTTTCTTCCTTCAATTCTTCTTACCTCCCACCTGTCCTCAAGAAAGTCTCCTTCCTTAATTCCTTCTTCTTCTTACCTAACATCACCTTCCTTTTCATATCCTAAACCCTCGAGTTATTCTGCCGGGACATCACTCATCCTCACTTCCTAGTTCCTCTTCATTTCCTTCAGGGACTCCTTTTAACTCGTATTAAGTACAACTAAGAGAGCGTCATAATAATATTTTTCAATACCTGAACTTGTTGGCCTAACATCTTTGCCTCGTGCATCCTCTCTTTACTCTTACCATTTTCCTTGAATATTTTCAGCTTCGCTCGATAGTTTTCCCGTCGTATCTCTTTGGTGGTGTTCACGGATTTTCCTTTCTTACTTCCTGACAGCTCTTTCGCGTCCTTCCTCTCCATTGCCCGCATTTCATTCTGTCTCTGCAAACTCGTCCTACCTCCGAACTCCCCTTTCCACCACGTTTCACACGAAATAGTGGCCGGCATGGCTGGGAGGGCTCGTTTCTTTAAGGGCACCGTTAGTGGCTGCCCGGAGAGAAAGGGCAGGGGGTGGAGAAGCGTTTCATTTCTTTTTCGCCGCTCACTTCATATGAACTTGTACACCCGCAAGACCGTCGTCGCCCCTCTTCCAACCCTCCATCTCCTCTGGAATCCCTTCACCCTCCTCCCATAACCCTCCCCCCATTATCCTCCTCCAATGGCTCTGCTCCCCCCCTCCCATTCGTATGACCATCCCCTTAGCAGGAGAGGCAAGCTTCACGGTGTTTTGGCAGAGTGCCGACAGATGGCCGACCATGCGCTCCGTTGACCCGCAGATATAGGGTGGAGGGGGAGATATTATTTTTTTACCTCGGACATCATCCTCCTGGACTGCTGAGTAAAAATGTGTTTGTGTGCGTGTGTGTGAGCGTGCGTATGCGAGAGAAATTCAGAGGACGTGGAATTTGAAGAGTGCGAGGGTTGGGGAGAGAGATGGACAAATAGGGGAGGAATTATCCAAGTTGAAAACGCGAAAACGGTGGCGGAGGTGAAGGGTGGAGGGGATGAACGCGTCGCCCGGATTTAGTTGGCGAGGACTACGCTCGCCGGCCGAGCCACCGGCTTGAGAGTTCGCGAATCCCTCGTCCACAGCAGAGGGATGCCCTTAGCCTGATTAATATTTCCCCCATCGAGTTCTAACAAAATAATTTCGAAATATGTAGAGCACACACGCGTTTCGAATGCAACAAACATCTGTGTATCCGGCCACAGTACTTACATTCTGAAGAACCTCCAGTGCGCTTTTCTCTTAGGAACGACTCTCTTTTACTTATCAAGTTGATTCTAATCGTCTAAAAATTGTTATTATCGATTGGCAGGAAAATTAAAGCGGTTTTGGTGTATTACCAACTGTTTCATGGGAAGACCCTGTCGGTCGTCGATGATAAACGAACCTATCATCATCGAAAGGTTGCATCGACGCTCGCATGCAGTAGGGGGAGGTATAAGGGCAAGAGAGGGAGAATGCTCTTGGCGTGGGCGACAGAGCAAGAGCATGGAACCAATGGTCATCTTTTCCGTATCAGTTCGGGTAAGGTACACTGACATCGAAAAGGGAATATGCATGCACTGGTACAATGTCATTCAACGAGCTATTAGCATAATTGTGTAAATGTCCAGCTTTTTAGAAAAATCTAGTTTTGTATCTCCATTGCAAAAATGTGGGAGAAATCATAAAAGGTAAAATGGTAAATGTTTTCTAAAGACTGTTTTTTTTGTTTGCGAGTTTTTTTTAATATTAGTTTTCCGACACTTGGATTCTTGCAGTCTAATCAGAATAAAAAGCCAGTTGAAAACGGGGAAATTGTACATAAAACAATGTTCATCAGTTTCGTCCAAATTGTCAAACACTGGCATCGAGTTAAGCATTGTGTAAATGTTTCAGGTTTATAAAAGTGAACGTGAAATTAACTTCAGAGATGGTTCTACAAAGCTTAAAAAGGGTTAATTGCCAAAGGGTAGCTAAGGCCATTCTTGGAACTCATTCCAACTTGTTTTAAGCAAAGAGTAGAAAGTTCTGAGCCATCGTCATCTCTTGATGGCGGTCGCTTCCCATTTGGGATGATGCGAAAACTGTATTATTAGCCCGTCGTGCTACAGTAGGGAAGATCATGAAAATAAGATAAGAGAGATGATACGTAGAAACGACAGATTAAATGTGACATTCCAGTGAGCCACAGAGGATCCGAATAACTGATAACGACCACGCGAGGAAAGGAAATATTCCTCCTCGTATTCATTTTTTGTTCTCGTCCGTTATTGTCTTGTTATTTGTACTAGCTCGTCTCTCATGCTTAGAGAAGTATTTTGAACTCGCAAGCCGTATTGTGTTTGGTTTTTGTTAAAATTATTTCAATTGTTTGAATTATATGGTTAATAAAACACGATCCACTGTTAACATCATCGATGCTGCATGCCGGGTGTACAACCACCTTCTTCTGCCAGTCACCATGGCATGTGGGGTACAATGTTAATGTAGATTTTGCATGGTCAGGTTCTTCCTACTACTAATCTTCGCTTCTTGGTGCTGAAACGTTTCCTCTCTACGCTTGGCTTGCAGCTGGCTGATGATTGAATCATTCAGCTGCTGTGTTTTCGGCTTTTTCGCCCGTCGATGACGGAGGGTCTAATAAACTCGTTTTCCTTTTCAACGGTAATTGGTCATCTATTCGTCCCATTGCTGCTCTTGGATGTTTCCTACTACTAGATTGTGCCAAAATACGTTTGTCAATTGATTTTCGTTTATCAGAAAGTGGAGGAATTTCTTTCTAGATGGGATTTCAATCATGACTCTTAAAACAGGGTGCGGCAACGTTACTTCCTTTTTTCAAACGTATAACGCTTTCATAAAAGGTCGAAGCCGTTTCTTCTCCATAACGTAGAGTCTATTCGAAAACCAGGGACCGTTTTATTTTATTCAGATATTGGGTGTCCAAACAAAGCTGCACGCATGCAGTGCCATCTATCGACTATTTCCGAAGCCAATGAAATAATTGTTGAGATTCATTAGCGGTGTGCTGAATGCAGATAGAAATGTCCGCGAAAATTCTGACTTCCGCCAGTTACGAAATGCGTGCTGACTCGATTTTTGTGCGTGCAAAACAACCATTGGCTACCCAAATGCTTCGGATGTTGCGCCTAGTTTATTGACCTACAGTCCTTGTGTAAACACCATTGGTGTCGTGACTTCAAAAATGGCCGCACGAATGTACACGATGAATTGTGGAGTGGCAGGCCCAGCATTCACGCCGATGACATCGTGGCTAAACAAGTGGACCAATAAATGCATCCTGATCGACGATTCACGATTAGTGCTCTGGCTGAGGATTTCCTCTTTTCGGGCACATCATTATTCGCAAGATTACTGCGGGAAACTCAGATATCACAAATAGTGTCCAACGTACGTACCAACAGTGCTTTTCGACCAAAACAAATGGTAAAAAATGTTAAGTGAACGAGCGTTTTTGGATCGTTTTTTGGTATTTTTGATGACCCACCCCAATATCCCGACCTTGCTTGGCCCCGGCGACTATTTTATCTACTTACACTTGGAACGATGACTAGGTGGACCGTTTGAAGACTACGAGGAACTTATGGTCGCCGTTTTCAACTAGTTTGGGCTAGTGCAGCGTTAAGAAAAAGGCTTAGAGATAACCGTCTATTAAATAAAAAAGTGAAGTAGTTTTATAGGAAACTTTGAATAAACCGTTTATTAAATTTTTTCTATCGAGTATATTTTTTATGATCAATCGGATGTAAATAAATAAAAACTCTCCTGGTTTCATTAAAACCTTCATAAATACTACTCTATCCACATGCGAACTGAGGCCATAAAAACTTTATTTTGAAAAATTTGGTCTGCATCGATTTTTTCCCTTCAAAGTAGTCTCCATGCGTTACTAAGCACTTATTCCATCTTCTTTTACATCAATTAAAACACCATTAGAAGTCCTCGGAAGTTAGGCCGTTTAGTTTTCTATCGTTGTTTCTTGTTTCATTGTGTCCACATTTTCTCAGTGATGTCCCCTTATCACATTTTTGCATTTTGGGAATAGGAAAAAGTCACACGGCGTGAGATATGGAAAATATGGAGTATTATCAAGGATAGTGGTTGAATATTTTGCCAGATACTGGTGAACAATCAATACTGGATGTGCAGGTATATTGTCATGGTGAAGCATCCATCCATCATGTTCGGTTAAAATAGTGTGAACTGTTGATATTCCTAAATTCAGTTCATCGGCTATCATTCGAACAGTTTTGCGACGATCGGTAAGGGCAAGGGGCCGCACACGATCAATGTTGTCGTCAACATAGGTGGTTGAATAACGTCCCAGTCTTGCATCATCCGTGGCGTCTTGTTGTTCATCTTTAAAACGCTTAATCCACTAGGAAAAGAATGTTTTCTTCAGAGCAATATCATCGCAAACAGCTGTCAATATTCAACGAATTTTTGATAACTTTTACCGCACTTCACCAAAAAATTTATGTTGATTCGTTGCTCCGTACGTTAAACCTACACCGCGGTTCACTAGAAATTTGTGTGGTAGGGGGTGGAAGGACCAAGTGGGATAGGTAAGGGTAAAATGGTCAGTAAGGGTGGTGAAAAAGTTTAGCGAAGGAATAAAATAATCATTAATCGCAATTCACTTTTGTCGAAATGTTTCAGTGGCGAACGCCTTAACCCATTCCAGCGGTCTTTGTTATCATTTATTCGTTTCTAGGTATACGAAGGAGTACTTTCCCGGAATGAAATTCGACTTACATGTACTTAAAATAATGCCATTTTCATCTGCTAATAATCGTTATTTTCTTCTCCTTTTCATCTTCTGAACGGTTTTATTTATTTGTTGTAAAATCTTGAGAGGATGATGATATCACCTTTTGATTTTATGAATTCATAATACCTTCGTCCAATTCATTAGTGGTTCGTCAGTTTTATGAAAGAGAAGCTTTTTCATGTGTCTAAAATAATATAACCCTTCTCCTGAAGGGCGTTCCTTCATTGTTTAACCCTTTTCGTGCTTTCTGCTCATTGGGTGATTAAAGGGTCCTGGCTAATGATTTTTCTGGCAGCCACGTGAGAAAATATTCGTTCGTTTCATTGTGCTGGAGGCTGGAGTTGATTTTCTGAATTCGTTCTATCTGGAATAGAGCAAAGCTCTTGCCTTTTCTGACCCAGTATTAGTTATTTAGTTGATCTTTGTCTTGTGTGTTTCATTGTTCATTAAGGTAATTTTTCTTCGCTTATATCTTTGCTCTATGCATAACACATTTCCTCATTCTGATTTTCTTTTTAATTTCAATTTCCATCGCTTCATCTTGCGGCCGATAAATACACTGCGGCAGAAAACGTTAGTTTCATTTCACCAGGTGTCGACGCATTACACTCGCAAAACCATTGTATAAGGTCTGGATTAAAGATAGTTACGCAATATGGAATGCGTTAAGTGCCGTGCAATACCATTTTTCTTTCATAATGTTACACTGACGAAAATAAATTAATAAAAAAGCATATAAAATTCCTTTGACAAGTTTTGTGACGAATTCATATGTGTCTTTAATTTTTGAAGCGATGGCAATATCATTTCATCCATTTGCTCAGAAAATTGCGCTGAATGTAGTTTCATAACTGACTGATTCTTTAACAATCGACTTAAGTTTCATCGTGATCTCCATCAGCTCAAATTTATTTATTTTCTGTTGTTTAAGTATGTAAATAATGTTTGATATATTTCATGAATTGGTACATAGTTTAACTTTTTCAAGGACAGTATGTTGATTGGATTTAATTTTACTCTGCTTTCCACTAACATAATATCCATTCTAACCATTACAGTTAGGTGCTTTGGTAATTTGATTTTTTTAATCATTTTTCCACGATACGTATAATGTTGCCATTTACCTGTAATGCTCGGTGTCGAACTTATAAATTACATGTTTAAGCAAAGACGTATCTAGTTAAAGGAAATTAGATAAAAGTGAGGTAATGCTATCATCCTTGCTTGAGAATTCAATATCAAGATGGTGTCTAACAATTTACAAAACCTGTAGAGCGTAATGCAATTTCTCTTTGAGCACTGGATAAAATTGAAATTTGTCCTGCTAACCAATGTTTCTTAACCCTTAAATGCATTCCCCGTGACACATCTCTACTGAATGTGGCACAATGTTGATCAGATCTCATCAGTTTAAAATTCTCGTTTTCTAAGAATTTTGGTTCGAAAAATAGTTATGTTTTCGCACGCTATGCAAAATGGCTACTTCCTTCCGAGTTCCATTATTCGCATTCTGAGCTGCAGCTTTCAGGGCAAACTCATAGAATGACAGACTCATATTGCTTCCAATCACTAATTAAACGCTCCTCTCAATCAATAATGCGTTCCATCCATTTTAAACTGCATTATATTTACTAGGTCATTAACTATTATCACTCAAATTTTAATGCTATTGGCGTAAATCTGCATTATGAGTATAATCGGAAATTTAATTAAAGTCCATCACCGAACCTACGTAAGCATATTCTGCGTCAAATCATTCAACCGTAACGGATGGCAAGTCCTTAAGCTTGCGTCAGCTGTGCATCGCTTTGTGTTGATGAATATATGTTGCTGTTAAATTTTAGGTTCATTAATTCAGACCAATAATTTGTGAAACAATGAAACTCATATGTGACAAATTAGTAGTAAAACGTTCAAGAAAAACGCTAATCTAACGATAAACAAACACTGCTGTTGACTTAAAATGGATTCTTGCTTGAATGGCTTGATAATGGTTTGATGTTCAACGATTCTGATACATCACAGCACTTTGAAAATTAGCCATAATTAGGCGTTAAGTAAAAGCATTGCATAAACGATTCCATCGTTGTCTATTACTACCGATGTGGTTCTAAGATCCATGTTTGAAATCCATTATGTGAATATTTATATCTCCGGAAAAATATTATGATAAGACGATCATGGTATACCTTAGAATGACTTCATTAGCTTCCCTGCTGAGAGTTTTATTTGGAGATCTTAATCGTCATAATTAGCAACTTAATCGAGCTGAAGACGACTAATTGGCAGCCTGTGGATGCTTCTTTCCTTCGGAGCGTGAGGCGAATGGTAGGTCGTATTGCCCAGAGTTGGGGAGGGGGCTAAAACAGAGTTTCGTCCTTTTCAGTGTGCTTTCAATGCGCGGAGGAAATGGCTAAAGATGCATGAGGAGAACTGGAGATATGAGTGAAAATGCGCTCAGTGGGTAATCCATTAAATCACCCAGGTTTGCGGCTGATCAAGCTTTAACTTGCCACTCAACCAAGGAGTAACAAAAATTGCCGAGAGCGTTGCAGCATATCAGTGTGATAGGCATGTAATCAGACTAAATGTGCAGAAAACATAGGTACATAGTATTTTGATTGGAATATTGGTGAACAGAACAATATTTCCAAGCCTTTTACGACTCCTAGAAAAGCTGCTTCCAGCCATAGGCTGTTTACAGCATGTGTCTTGTAAAAGTTTAATTCTTATGGAATTTTATTTATTTATCATATGGCGTTTGCCGATTGCGGGAGAATTTGGCGGGTGAGTTTACCTCGATGTAGGTAAATGTTGCAGAGTTAGAGCTACTTTGGGTCTTCTGTGAGGTGTGTATAGTACATAGGGATCGTAGTCCCAGATACCATTTAGGAGCGAGCTTCCGGTGTTGGCTAAGGCTGTTGTCATGTTTTCTGCCTGTTCTCTCAGAAAACTAAGGATACAAGGGATGTTCGAATCTTTTCTGATGTCACTATTGTGGATGAAACATGACGCACCAACGAGTCCCCTCAGAATTTTCGATTATGTCGCCTGTATCTTTTTTAGATGGGATATACCTCCTGGAGCCATGCTGGCACCCCGTGGCAAAGAAGTGGTCGTATCATGCTGAGATAAAGCAACCTCTTTGTCTTTAGTGACAACGGTGGAGAAGGTCTTGAAATGGGTTTGAGGGCCCTAGTTGCCCCCAGTGCTTTCCCTGAAGCGTTTCTGATTAGTTGGGGCCAACAAAGCCCTTTGTCTAGCATGACGCCCAGATAGAAGGTGTATTCCTTCTTGGGATCACTTGGGTGCCGAACTGGATGGGTGGACCCAGGTGCCTAATTCTTCCAGGAGAGAAGATGATGTGGGGGCATTTAGCTGGGTTTACCTTCAGCTTCCAGTCATCCATCCAGGTCTTAAGGTTTTCGAGGGCCCTTTAAAGCTGGAGGGTAGCCCAAGTAGGATTTGCCACCTGTGTGGATATTGTGGTGTCGTCGGCAAAGAAATATAGATTTGTGCCGTCAGGGTTTGTAACGTCGTTCACGAATAATAGTGGAGATAGTACGAACCCCTGAGATACACCAGAGTCCAGGGGGTGGAGGTTAGAAAAAGCTGCCCGGTGTGCGATGTAGAATGATCTACTAGACAAGAATGACTATTGGGACTTCATTGAGTGGGTCGGGAGGGGCAAGTTGCCTATTTTGAAAATCAAGTCATTTGACCACATCCGATCGAAGGTTGCTTCAAGGTCGAGAAATACGGCCCGTGTAACCAGTCTTCTGTTGAAGGCGCCTGTCATGTCCTCAGTCAGCTGAAGAATTTGGTGGGACGTCGCAGCTCTTGGGCGAAATGCCGTCTGTTTCGGGATTATTAGGTCTTGTTCCTCAAAGACGTTGCTCAAGCGGTTTTTTTATGGCCGTCTCCATTAGTTTCCCAGAGGTGTTTAGTAGGCTTATTGGTCGGTATAAGGATGGATTTCCAGGGGATTTGAGCGGCTTTAGCAAAATGATGATCTTTGCAAGCTTGTTACGGTGTGGTAAATACCCCAACTGGATTGCTGCGCTAAATATGGAGGCCAGGCATGGAAGAGCTCCCTTTGGCAAGTTCTTAGGTACCTTATTCGTGATTCCGTCCGGGCCTGCCGCTCCCTTGGTCCGCGGGGTACGGATGTAGCCGCTTACCTCCTAGACCGAGATTTGGTTAGCTTCGCTTAAAGGGGCGTGCTGGAGGTTTTGCTAGTGCTCTTCGATTTCTCCGTCGAGAGGTGATTTCACATTATTGGAGAAGCGTTCGCAGAGGATTTCTGCAAAGAGCTGATTCTTTTCCTCATCTGAGGAGAAGGTGCGATCCCAGTGGCTATGTGGTTACGCCGCTGTTTTGGGAGACTTTAGGGCGCGAGCCATCCTCTAGTTTGAGCCGTCCTCAGTGGTCAGTCCCGAGACGGTTTTATGCCATTCCTTTCGCCGGTGCTCTCTTAGTATTCCGCGTGCGTTGTTTCGGAGGGCGGTGAATTACATTTGGTTTTCTCTGGTACGGTCGTGTTGCTACTTGCGCCTGGCTGCGTTTCTTGCCGTCATATATATTAGGATGGGATTTGGAAGTGCGCTGGGTTGCGCGTTTGAGTCAGGTTTCCTGAAAAAGCAGAATCTCTGGCTTTTTCTGGTTGATTAGATTTAGTATCTCTTCCCGTTTTCTTGACAGGCTGTCGACATTCTATTGAATGATGCTGATGGCATGTGTGACGTTATTAGTCAATTAGGAACATGATGGCAGCTTTGGTTACTTCTTCAATTATGACATGTATTTTCGATTTCCCTTGCGGAGGTTGTATTAGCAGTTGGACGAGTCCATCTAGCCAGGCGGTAAGTTTGGACTTTATGTCTGCGGTTGTGCTTGCCGTAGTTGCTGGTCGTAATGAGTGCTGGGCGGTGAGGTGAAAGGTAATTGGGGGTGAGGACGAGTGGAGCATCGGAAAGTTGTGAGGAGCCATCGCTGGGGAAGCCAAGGCGGGTTCTTGGTTTGGCCTGGCTGTCCTGAGCCGCTCCGAACATGATTTACAGTTTGAGCAGCTCCTGTAGTTTGAAGGGTGGGCTACAGAGCAGTTGGTGCAAGTGGCTGGCAAGTCTTTGCGGGGCAGACAATCGGAGCTTTGGTGACTGCCCGCAGCTGAAGCTCCTAGCAGCCAGATAACACGTTTTGTACGTGTGCCCGATGCGCTGACATCTTGTACAATGGGGTGACCCGGGAGACAAACGGCAATGCTCGACTGCCACTGAGAGACCACAGAGCCCAGTGGTTGCTAGGAACTTGGCCTTATCTCTATCATCGCACACTTGAAAGAGTGGTAGCAGGCGGGATGGTAGAGTAGGAAGTGGGACCACCGGATTTATGAGAGCCCTTTCTTCACGTTCTATCCTTTGGCTCATTGTGGGCCTCGCAGTCTTTATTTGCTGGATGACCTCGGCTATGAGCCCCTTCTTGCGTAGGTCTGCAGCCAGTTCATTCTTCGTAGTGTCGACGGTTAAACCCCTGATGACCAGTCTTTTGTCCTCTAGTAGATAGGTAAAGTATTCCCATCCTTTTTCCTTAAAAAAGGATATAGCTGCCATGAAGTCCGAGATCGAGGCGCAGTTTACCTTTGTTTGAGAGCCAGTAAAGGAGCAGACGGGGGAAAAGTCGCATTTTCCGGATAGTTGGTGTTTGGAGGACGAGTGCGTGTAGTCTTTAAGGAAAATAGGAGGATATTTTTTTCCTTTTTTACTACAGGGGTGGCCGCTGTGGGCGTCGACTGAGGAGGCTCCTGTTGGTCAACGGTTGGCGGCTGGGGTAGTTGAGTGGCGCGAACCGGTTGCTGTCCATGATCTTCTTTTTCCCTGGGTCTGCTGGCGGGGGAGTTCTGTTTTGTTTACGTTTTCTGGAAGTGACTAGGGTAAAATTCATGTCTTCTTCATGCTGTGGGTTAGTTTGTTCTGATTTTGGTACTCGGTGAGTCAACGTGGCCGTATTTGAGCCGGATTTCGCTATCGTTTTTGACGCAGCGGATTTTTTAGTCGGTGGAGTCGTCGTCAACCTCACTAGCGCCTCGAATCTCGGGTTCACGTAGGACGTGACGAGGGATGTGCACTGTAATGAGTTCGTCCTGAGGAGCGGTGCTGGATGATGGAATTTGCGCCAGTAGCGATTTGAGTACAGCATCCGGGTTTATGTGTGGTGAAGTAGTGTCCGCCGCAGGCGGAGTGAGCATCAATCTCTATTTCCTCTGGACTTTAAGATTCAGGGTTTCCAGTTCGATGGGGTGAGTGTCTTGACGACATTCTTCCCCAGCTACGAAGATGGGAAGAGAGTCGACTTTGAGAAACTCAATAGACAAATATTGCGTTTTAGTACTCGGGGATGCCGCTCGGGAGTGTCGCTCCTTTATCTCGGGAAAGGTGCAAGATAGCGCGATTCTGAGTGAAAATTCAGTCAAGTTGGGCCAGAGGGGGAGCATCAGTCCTCGCTACCCGATAAGGCCCTCAAAGATGAAGTAGCAGGAATTTGAAAAAATAGGAAAAAATATGAATTATGAGTGTGTGTAAAAGGGTTATACCCTTGAATGTGTGTGAAGGAATGGAATGAGTGTGGGCGACTTGAGCTGACCTACTGGAGGGAAGGTGGAAGAAGGGGGACACCTTAGACACCCCTGCCGATCCGCAGAGTGAGCGCAGCAGGTTGGTGCCCATGTGTCTTCCCGCCCGGGTCCCACAGAATTGCAAGGGGAGGCTAGCTCCCTTTCCGAGACGACCAGGGAGGGACACAGCGCGAGCGCCTCCGGAGGGTGAGAAGGGGGGACTAAGTTACCCTCCCCCCACCGGAGCTACGGCTGAGAATGATTCAAGTCGCCTGGGTGTAAGTTTAGTGTAAAATGTGCGACGGATTCCAAAGTGCAGACAGGATGGCACGTTGAATGGTCAATACCAGAAGGATTGCAGATATGATGGCAGCGGCTTCGTTGACTGGTTGTAGCATTCCAGCAGTGGATATACGTCCGTTTGCTCCGAGAGTTAGCAGCAGAGTCGAATATTGGTGATGGAGGTAATGCAAGTGAGAGAGGGAAAGGAATAACATAGGCATGCTGGACGAAACGAAGGTAGGTTGAATTTATGCGGAATTGAAGAAGGGCTCTTTCAGTAGGTTTGGATTCCAGGTTTTATCTTGTTTCGTTTTCTGGGTCTGTGTCCATCCAGACCATGCTTAGGGCCTAAAAAACCTTTCATCCTCGCGTACCTTAAACGTTAGACTACTAAGTAATAATAATTTTTTAGGATACGTTATTTTTTACTGAATTCGCTGGTCCATATCAAAATATATCAAGCGAGTATTTTTTGTTTGGATGCTCTGTTTACTAAACATCTTCAATTCTTCCACTGAAATTAAAATTATATCTAAATAATATTATCAAACTCATTTAAACGTCTAAATAAAAAACCACGCTAAATTTTGACGCAATGTTTCGAGTGCTTTCACCCAATCGTTAAAATTTCACAATAACTAGTGAACTCATAGTCAAACTACTGTTGAATCAAGTAAAAGAAACTCCCTTAGCGTTTCTTTATTACAATTATACATTACCCACTAAATTCAAAGTTTCTTCCGATCTTTGATTTCTGTGCGAAACTGTAGGGTAAATAACAGACGCAATTTCTATTTTTGAACAATAGAGAAGTTTGAATCTGAGCTTTCATTCCTCGCTTTCACCTACCCTTTCACAGTCGCTCGCGAACTTTGCCAAAAGCGACCGGCACTTTCACCGAAACTCGTGGCTGCTCGTTAAATGCGAGCATATGAAAAAACACACGGTGCAAATCACACTTGCGGCGATGACTCTTGGCACTCCCTCCGGACGGCCAGGGCGATTCATCGGCGCCGCTCAAGCCAGGCGAGCGGTCTCTTCGGTGCTTTTGACCCCAGATATCGCAAATAGGTGACGCACATATTGCTGTTACATTTTAACGGAGTTAGGAGTGCAGTGCATCAGATGAATGATTCCGGAGAAGGAATCGATTCGAAACTTCTCCCGTGAATCGATTCGTCCAAAAAATTTGTCATTCTCCGAAATAGGTGTTCCACAAAACCATTGCCGATGGATTTGGGGGAAATTTCTTTTGTTTTCTCGGTCTGTTAATACCCTTATATCCTTTTGTGTCCATCAATTGGTATCAGGCTATAGCTGGTTTTAATCGATTTTCATTGCCGGCCGTTCACCTCTTCTCCATAAGAACATCGAATATGATTCACAGATGACACCATCCTTTATGACCTGCTTTAGATATTTATATTCCTTTCTCAGTCTCTCTCTCGGCAGCTGTTCATAAATATTCCTCCTTCCAATGGGATCAGGAAGGTTTGGTGGCTATGGTACCGGCTTCCCACCGAGAGGGCCGGGTTCGAATCCCATAATCCCAGAGGTGGCAGATATTTTTCAGTGGTATCCCGATCCCTAATCGAGGTGCTTTGTGGAGAGCACTTGCAGTGAGTATGGCGTCCGTCGGATGGGACGTTAAACTGCGGACCCCTTGTCACCTTTCGACAAGAGAATGCTAATGCCGACGCCGGGTTTCCCTCCTCCCTTCATCCTTTCCCATGTATTGTTATCTGGCAGTCACAGTGGAAAATAAATTTAAAATCTGGAAATTGTGGTAAAATAAAAAAGTTATTTTTGAGCTTAACTCGTCGTAATTTATCTTTATATTTTGAATTGGGCTCGAGGTAATGATGATTCTTGAGACATTTAGTGCCTCGTTTGATTCATATCCACTTCATCCTTGCGTGCAATTTAGAATGGAACTGAACATGCTCTCGCCATGTCAGCGTTTAACTAAAATAATTTTTGTGTTTACCTGTTTTTAGCAAACGGTGACCTCGCCGTTTGACGTAATGTTGCGATGAAATGATTCCTCTCGTGTCATTTGCTCTTGTGTGCTGCCCTTAATCGATTTTTCTTTATCGAACAGATCTTCTGGTACTCTGCAAAAGATATTTCTCGCTACAATCTCGCCCAGCAGTGTATTTTTATGTCATAATTCCTTCCAGTTCAGTGTTTTTCTCGAACAATTTTATTTTTCTAATAGTTTACATTAAAAAAATAAGAATGAAATACATTGAGATGAAATCAGTAATGTTCCCTAATGACCAAACTTTATTTTGCCAGTCGCCGAAGGCAAGCAAACATTGCGGAGTGCATTCAAAAGTAAGAGCGTTATATATGGGATGAGAATAAATATAAATGAAACAAAGGTTATGCGGTTCACCAGAAAGAGGATGGCTCAGTTAAATGCTAAAATATGACGGCAAAATCTAGAGCAGGTGGAATAGTTTACGTATCTCGGAAGAGTATAGGACCAAAATGGTCAAAGTATTAGGTACATAAGGAGAAGCATTGCACTAGGCAAGGAGGCTTGCACAAGGAGGAGGGAGTTGATGACGGGAACGTTGAGTAGGGAGGTTAAGAAAAGATTCGTAAAAACTCTGATATGGAGCGTAACTATGTACGGCGCGGAAACGTGGTTGCTGAAGCAGGAGGATAGACGTAGATTGGAGGCTTTTGAAATGTGGATGTGGAGAAGAATGGAGAAGGTGAAATGGACCGAAAGGAAAACAAATGAGGAAGTACTAGGGATGATGGGTGAGGAGAGGGGTTTGTTGGGAGAAATCCTATGGAGGCAGGAATAATGGATGAAAGGCGTATTGAGCGACAGTGGGATGTTGAAGAAAGTAATAGAGGGGAGAATGTTGGGCAAGCGAGGAAAGGGCAGGAAAAGGATAGGGATGTTGGACGGGATGAAGGGAGGAAGAGATTGCACAGAGATGAAGAGGGACCTGATGCAGAGTACATCTACATCTATATTTACATAATACTCTGCAAGCCGCCGCAAAGGCGTGTGGCGGGGGGTGTCCACCCGTCACCACAGGTCACCCGTTAGGTCACCACCCGTATGATGGTGATGTAACACCCGTAGAATGAGTAAGATGTGGGTGTTTTATGTTTGGAGATGCAAGTAAATGTATTGTTGTGCAGTTGCGTAGGCCATGTCAATCCAAAACGAATCTTAGCCGCTAGACTGCTAATAATAACAACAATAGTTTAACCTGTGAGGGTAAGCTATTAAGTTCTTACTGTGTGTCTGAGCATTGGCTGCCGGCCTTTCTGTTCGCTTTTTTGACGATTCATCTCGCGTGAAATGCATCGGTATCGGCGGCCGATGTTTGACACCGGGTGGGAAGAGGGGTGGAGGAAGTGAAGAGTTGCAGGGGAGAGGATAATACTATTGTGTGCGCGGAATGCGAGGCGCGCACTTCGGCGAAACACACTTCCCGCATGGCTCCGGAGAGATTATCTAAAGGGTCTCTTATTTTTTTTTAAATGGAAATCGCGGAGAGAGGGGACATTGCATCAAACATTCCTTCTCTAAATTTTATCCCTCGGGGCGCCGGCGCTTTCCGGCATCCCGCATGGAAGCCCTTTCCTTTCACTTTAATCCGAGCAGAGGAGAGAGAGAGGAGGTGGGGGGGGGGGGGAATGAACAAATATAAAAAAGGAAAAAAAATCCGTTTTCATATGGTTAAGATTCTCAGATCGGCTTTCGGTAGCGTGAAAGCGATGTTTCAAGTCGCTTGAGTTGAGTTTCGTGCTGAGGTTGTCAGTTGGCAATGGTAATAAACGTGTGCGTATGTTCTGTCGTTTGTTGGGTTCAGCTTTCCGCGTCGCGATGAAAGGGTTTTACTTACACTGTAATCGATCTGTCGCTTCGCTTCTTTGTCCACGCGATGGCCGTTACTTTTGCGCAAAGTCAGCTGCATCCATTAAATTCATTTAGTGTTCACAGAATTCGTTCAAAGTTACCCTAATCACGCAAAATTGAATAGGGTGGTTCGAGCACAAAATTAAACACTTCAAGCGACAATTTTCACATTATACATTAAAATCGTTCTAAATAGAGAAATGGATATTGAAATATTTTTGCCCGACTTATCTTTTAGTTCAAGTGTAAATTAATAAGAGATCGACGCCGACCATAAAACCACCGTGTTGCGGTTGACAGATTGTTTTTGTTTTGCGTGTGTACAAGTCGTAAATTTCACCGTTCCGCTCACAACGAGTGTATTTAAATCATAGTAGACTATAACGAGTATGTGTATGTGTTCAAAAATGCGTTTTTTGTGCGTCACACGGGGAAATTGAAATAAAAATCGATTGGATATTAGAAAAAACTACGTAATTCAAAAGAAGCGAAAATTAAGCCACAATTTTTTTTCAGATTTACTCACTTCATTATTTTCTTTCGATTTTTATTGAACTATTTTTACTATTCATTTATTTGTAACCTTGTCATTTTTATTAGTGTATAAAAATTATTAACTCTGATGATGAATTCAATTCGTGTTACTGAATAAGGTGGCAAGTGAGACGTCATATCGACTATTAAGAAATTAAAATACGTAAAAAACAAGCAAGACAAGCACGGGCGAGATATGTACTTTGGCATTGAATAAGTCCCCTCGATTGAAAGGCGTCATAGCCCCATATCTTAGTTATTAGGAGTAGTAATAGTGTTTATTGTGGGAGGCGACCAGCATTAATTCTTTTCTGATACCTCTGTTAATCTACATATACATAATACCCCGCAAGGGTGTTTGGTGGGAGGTTTTTGGTCACTGCAGGTAAACTAGAATAAAATCATACTCAAAACCTAATCATATTACCTCTGCGAAAAAATTAGTTTGTTTATGCGCTCGACAAACCTTGATCACAAGAAAGAAAGTACTTACATGCAACAATATTTAATAAATGTATATGTACATTAAAATCAGGCTGTAGTACAATTAAAAAGATAGGTAAATTAAATAGAAAGTTTATCAAGAAGGAAAAAATAAGAAACATGCAAGATATCAACAAATACACACACTTCCAATTCCTATTATCTCCTACGCGATTGCCGTCATGTCTATTATGATATCTAATGGTTCTAGGAAAAAAAGACATTTTAAATCTATCCGTTTTACAACAAATATCTCTGATTTTACGTTGGTGATTTGATCTATCGTAGTAAGAATGGGTCTGTAATATGCTCTTAACAGCCTCAGATAAGTAGCCTGGCTCTGTTCGTTGTCTGCTTCCAATTTACGCTGTTCATTCTTTAATTAAATGTGAAAAGTTTACCGCTGGGATTACTCCCTACTTGCTTTTTCAACAAACCAACTGTTTTAGGGCGAATATGCACTTCGCAAAACGGAAACCAAGTTGGTCTGTTTCTGAATGTAGAGGTTAGCGGCAAATTGGGCGAGTTTACCATTGACATAGGCAGTCGTGGGCGGTGGACTCGGAGGACGTAGAATGAGACCATTCCGGCGGAAGGTGGCTTCAAATTCCACAAAATCGTAAACGGAATTAACCTTTATTAGGTGAATGTAAGTACAAAAGCAATATATAGGTTAGAATAGCCACGAAAAATTTACCTGGTGCTCCATTGCGAGACACGCCCATTCCCCGTCAGGCGTCTGAGTCCCCTTGCATCTCTTGTTCCCAGTTGTATATCAGTCTTCCTGTTATCCTGTTAGATGTAAGATTACCTGAAAACTTTTTCAGGCAATCCCTGGTCGACGTTCCTCCTCAAATGACCACACCATTGCAGCTGTTTCTGTTCTACTATCTACTTGATTTTACTATTTAATACTTATTATTTGCATTATTATTTTGTTGGTTAATACGTTATTATCTCAGCAAGGTCTTGGTGAGGTAATCCATTCCTATTGACCAACATTCTCAACCGTTAGCGGTGATGGGTTCCGTGGTAGATTTTCTCTGTCATGTTAGATTCTTGCGACTAAGGTGAATTTTTTAATAATATTTACCTATTTTTTTTCTTATGTTAATTTCAGATCCTACACCTTTTTCACATTCCACGTGTGGGTTATTTTACGTAATAGTTTGCGTAGATACCGAGGTGTTGTTTTCTAACTCCGTGCAAGAACTCAGTGCTCCATATTCAGTTTGAATACCTTCTGGCTTATCGGCTCAGCTGATGCATACGTAATTTGTTCCATTTAAATCGTGGGCTAAATTTCAGTTTTTTTATTTTTTCGGAAAAATACGGACGAGAAGAGAAGGAAGGGTGCATTATTGGTCCACTTCGACCGGCGGTGATTTCAAATGTTTTTCAGATGGAGAATCCAACACTCCTTCCAAACCCGCCCACCCTCAAGGGCCACGAAAGAATAAATCCCCTCCCCCCTGCACCCCCTACCCCATCGGAGCCGAGCGTAAGAAGAGCGCGGGCTGAACTCAATTAGCAGCGTGCATTGAGAGAGCCGCTCGCTATTGATCGGCTTTGGCCTTTGGGGCCGGCTTCCCGCCGCCGTTGTGTCCCCTGTGATTAAAAGCTTTGAAGGGGAGGGTGGGATGGAGGAGAGAGGGGCGGCGCAAGAATAGTTTTTAATTGGCTTCATTCTGCAAGCGTGCTTCGGTGACGGTTCCCACGGCGACTCCTCCCCTTCGGTGGGCCGTGTGGTCCGTTTGCGAGAAAAGGAACGGGAACGTATTTGGTGAGGGAGGATTGGAAGGGCGCGGGGTAAGGGAAGGGGCAAAGAAGGTAGGGTGAGGGAAGGAAGGGGAGAAAAAATGAAGGAGGAGGACTTGCAATTGATGATTACAAAAGGAATCGGAATGTCCTCGTTGAAACTGATCAATACTTAAGCGGAGGGTTGGGAAGAGCTTCGAAAGGAATTTAACCTGAATTAGTCACGGCTATTCACCTAAACCTGTGATCTATTTCCAATATTACAAGCAATTATTTCAAATTAACTAGTTTTAAACAAACCAAACCAAACTGAGGTTACAATTTTGTTAAAAAAATTTAATTGGGTTTATGTAGTGATTTCAACAGAACTAGATTAAAAGTAACAGATTACTCAATGTATGCATTTGCTACTAATACTCCAGATGCTATAACGTGAAGTTAATAGAGGGCATTTATATAGCTTAATGGTCTCTAATGTCTCTGTCCTCTTATATATGTCTGTAAAAATGAACACTATTTTTCAGAAGTGATTAAGGAACAGCCTTATCACTTATTTTTCAAATAGGAGAAATTCAATGGCACTCGGGAGGAATTTAATCCCGAGATACAACCATTCAGGTTAAAAACTCACTGCGCTGATATAGAGCACACTTCGGAAGTATATTTTAATGTTATATTTTACGGCATGGAATAGCGAGTTTAATTCCATATACACGAATAACACGTTAGAAACTTGGTTCACATAATAGAGAAGTCATAGCGGTCTTACGAAACCATCTTAAAGTTCACCAAATATAATAATTGCTTTTAATGCAACGGCGAAATTATAATTAAGATTTCAAAGTAGTTCTTGTTGAGCGTCGATCGAAATATTTAATTGTTTCATCGAAATAGTTTATGTAAAAATTCTTACGTACGTTTAAACCAAAATTTTGAGCAAATATTTACGAGTTAAGTCAAAATTATTTTGGTCCTACTTCGGGGAAATACAAGAAAAATGTTCAAATGCACATTCTTTAAAGGTAGAAATTGTTACAGATAGCTTAAACCAAGTCCTCAACGAATTATTTCAAAACGTGTACAGCAAAAGTTTTAGTTCACCAAGAGAATCCTCCGCACACCATAAAAACCCCTGGGGGACATTATCCCAGGAAGTAAAAGGAAAAATGTTACGAAATAAAAATAGCAGAATAAAACTCAGATACTGGAAGATATCTCCGATAGATTGCTGAAATAACTTGCGGATTAAATTTCACCTCATTGGGAAACCGATTTGTCACAAGTCGATGGAAGAAAGTTCAATGCCTCGCGATTGTAAGGGAGCTCACTTAATCTCTCTCTGCAGCGACAGGAAAGCTCAGAGTAATTACGGACGGATTTCTTTATCATCTTATGAAATGCAACATTTTCAGTGTAAAAATCATTCATATTGACCGGGATTCGAACCCGGATCCCTCAATGTCCGGCCGAGTGCTTTAGCCAATTAAGCTATCGCAGATGACTCCGTTAAAAGTTAATTTTTGTGGCATCTCCCGCAGTTTCCTGGAATTCGCACGAGGTATAATCGGCCTAATTGATGAAAGTTAGCTTTAACCTCGTGGACTGTGGCGCGTCGCGCACGACTACGAATGAATGTGACATTGTGTGTACGATATTTCGTCACAACGTCTTCTTCATTTGAAGTACCCAAGATCTCGGAGTGCGCGTGGACGCCTCGATAGATTAACTGGCTGAAGCACTCGACCGGACATCGAGGGATCCGGGTTCGAATCCCGGTCAAGGCGAACTATTTTTACGCTCTGAAATTGTTGCATTTTAATGTTTGCACATTTAACGGATGGCTACTTTGAAAACTTACTGTTGCGGCATCTCCCGCAGTTTCTTGGAATCTTATGAAATCTTGGAACACATATACGATGTATGTTCAAAAAGTATCGCGACTTTTAAATTTACGCGGGTTACGTATATTTGATTTTCCATTTTCTTGTGGCGTTATGTTGGTACTTATGTCTCTCACTTATGCCCAAAAGTTCGACCATTTGGAATCTTCACTTAATTGCTGACAGCTGTGTTGCTTGGACGTGTTTTGGCTTGTCTTTCATTATTGCCTGATCCAAAAAATGAATATTTAGAAAAATGGATGGTCAGGTAAATGTTATGCGTATACTTATCTATCGAAAACAGATTCAATGACATACGAGTTCATCAGCTATCATTCGGACAGTTTTTCGACGATCGGAAAGGACAAGGGACCGCACACGATCAATGTTGTCGTCAACACAGGTGGTTGAAGCTCGTTCCGGGCTTGCATCATCCGTGGCGTCTTGTCGGCCATATTTAAATCCCTCAATCCACTTGAAAACGGATGTTTTCTTCAGAGTATTATCACCGTAAACAGCGGTAAACTTTTCAGTAATTTCTTGATAACTTTTACCGCACTTCACCAAAACACAGCTCGACGTTTGGCAAAGCACAGACGACACATTTGCTCCCAGGCAACTAGCGCGGCTAGTGGGCGGGGCTATAGTCCGCGTAATGGCCGCCAGGTTGCACCAGTTCGCGTATTTATTGGGCAGACGACGTATGCTCTGACGCCACTTTCTTCCCAGGCTCCGACGAATGCTGCGTATTATCTGAGTTTCCGTGGATGAGCACAAAGGTGGACCAATGAATTCGCTTCCGTAGAAATATGTGACGATAGACAGTATGCAGGGAGACGCCATCCAAAACCCTACGGCTTAAAACCGCGCGCGTACTCGTGTGCGCATAACGTGCGTCGTTCCTTCATCGCAGCCCCTCCGTCCAAGTCTTGAGACGGCCGTGGGTAATGGACGCTTAATCGCGGGCCGCTTTACCGCTTCCCTCGTTTTCCGGGGGGTGCGCCATACTTACGCGATTAATTTCGAGCCCGCAATATTTTCCGGAGTAATCCCCTCTTTTTCACCCCCTCAACGCAAGCGGTGTACTCACTCACTACGCGCTAATTCTCTAAAAGTCTACCGTTAAGCGGCGCTCGTTCACAACAGGTCTTCGTCTCGTGCGGCAACAAATAGCAGGGGTGTTGAGAGTTAAACTGCCTCAGATTATTATTTAATGCCCAACGAGCCATGGAGTATATTCCGGCAAATAGTCATACAACCATTGCGAGTTTACCATGTCACAAAAATAGAAAGATGGATCTTGCGAAACGTGTCGATATGCTTTTGAAGTAGACACCAGTTTACATACCATTGACTTCATTTTCCAATTAATTTCAATTGAAGATTTTTTACGAAGATCAGTCAAGTATCTTTGACAAAAACATGTTAGGGATGTAACACTTTGTGTAAGGCAAATGTCACGTGAAATGAGTGAAGTCATGGAAATCATAGAGGAAAAACAGTTTCGTTTTAGTGACCATTTAAAAAAATAGACGATCTTAGATGACCGAAAAGAGTGATAAACTATGGTTCTGTGGCCAAATTTACTTAGAAGTAAGAAATTCTGAAGGTTATGGAACAAATAACTCTAAAAGAAGAAGACTATAAAAAATATGAAAGCTGGATATTGAGTCCTCGGTCGTATAATTCAGATTAGATATAGCAGTAAAAAAACTGCTCCTATATTACAGGATTTTGAGAATCACTGTGGAATTATATTCATTTTACCGACACTCTCATAGAATTTATACTTTACTACAATTGTGATTGCATTACTAAAAGTAACAAGGCAAATCTGTGACGTATTTTTAAGCTGGATGGAATTAGAGAGAAAATTGTTGAACGTAAAGCTATAGGTCCAGATGATACAGAATTAGATGCTTGAGAAAATGCCTGAATTATTGAATGTTTAACTGGCCGGGAAGTAAAAGAGGATCCCTCTGCATATGTACGAGCAGTGGGACAGTCATGCAGCTGGGATAACACAAAAACTTTTGCAGCAATTCAAATGGGAAACTTTCGACCATCCACCGTATAGCCCGGACTTGGCCCCTTCAGATTTTCATCTCTTTACAAAGCTTAAAGACTTTTTGGCAGGAAAAAGATTTGACAGCGATGAAGAACTTAAAGAAGGAGTGACCCTGTATCTCAATGAGCTGGCGGCGAAGGACTATGCAGCAGGAATACAGAAACTTGTCACACGTTATGACAAATGCCTTAATTTGCTTGGAGATTATGTTGAGAAGTAGTTTAAAGTATCCTCTTTCAAATAAAATTTTTTATGTTTGTTAATATTTACTTTTGTGTCTTTATTTCACGAACGGGTACTACTTTCCGGATGACCCTCGTATTAATTAACTGGCGAAGCCATTTTACAATGCACACCAATCACCTATCATTACCATGCACCAATCAACTCCACCTCTTAAAAACGGAATTGTCTTTTTAAAAAATTCCCATTCTCGGGAAGTACTTGACAACGAAGTTATAGGCTGATGAATTTTTTTAAGGTAGGGATCTTGATGATAATAGCATTTATTTTCCAAGGTGTTCATTTCATCTTTTGTTGTTTTATTCTAGGGACTAAATGTAAATAGTAAGAAACCAAAGTCCTTTTATAAAAATTAAAAACATCAGATTTACAAGTCGGAACAATATTAAACATTGTAAAGATATCAGGTATATTTGTAGGCGCATGTGTATATCAGTTGGTAGTTTGAGTTTTTGCATGTGTGTGGGTTGTAAGGGTTTTTGCATG
>CM073777.1:94550206-94810844 GCA_037158775.1 Hetaerina titia
GGCGGAACGCTTCGATAAGGTAGAGATTATCAGTGAGGAAGAGAAAAGAAGAGAACAGATTTTTTAGGCGAAATAACGGCAGAGACGAAGAAGAACTGAAGGAAGAAATTTCGTATGCATACAAAAGGCAGACAAGAGGAAGTTCACGCAGTCCACCGTAGTTGTTAGATGGGCTCAAAATACTCTATTAGGGACGATTATGAGTTCCCTCTGCGATTTGCGCATCGCTCGCAGTGCCTTCGACGATAACTGTCGTCGGGCAGAGTGACTCCGAATTCATTCGTTACATTTGGCATCGCGGAAGGAAAGTCGGCCTCTCCGTGCGTCGCTTTGACTCCCATCCCTCTGTAACCGTTAGGATACTCTCCTTACGCGCTGCGGCCGTCCGTTGATCCTGCCCGATTAATATCGCCACACATCCGACGGGCGAGAGTGAGGGACTAATGTCCGGGAAGTCTGAGGAACGGGACGGCGCCCGGGGAAGACGCGATTCCCACGTTCTCATTCGCCGCCTCCCGATCCTTCTTGTATGGAATGCCGTTCGTTTCCCACGCTCTGAATGATTTGAAATACCTATTAGCAATATCTGAACAAAACTATGTACACTAATTCGTATTGAAAATTTACCGTTCGGAGAAAAATCACAAATGGTACGAACATATTAATTAAATAAGGATCGACACAAATCATGTACTTGTATTTCGACTAGTGGTTGATGAGATAAACATACTATGTAAAAAAACGAGAAACTAGTTAGATTGACATTTACATAAAAACCTCGCGATCCACGAAAAGGTTTATGGCAGGGAGTGAGTGACGATAGCTTACTAAAGGATTTACTCGAAGGAAACAAGTATGAACTACAATAAAAAGGTGAGTATATGCGTCATTACGAGAAGCTGTTATTGAATAAAGAGATTGGTAGACGGGAACAGAATTTAATTTGAAAAGTTCGTGCAAACCAATGCTCTGACTGAGGCTGTTAATGTTAATGACCTACCCATAGGTTTTGTAATGATTCTGTGAACCTGTAATATTTCATCAGTCAATCAATAAAATTATTCATCTATTTTAAAGGTAGATTTTGGATGGTCTCTAACAATTTTTTTATATTTTTAAGTGTTATGGTCTCTCCCAATGCCTTTCTTTTCATTCCTTCATAACCTCTGACTGCCTTCATGCTTTCAAAAAAACCCCACTCTCTTCCTACCGCTACCCCGTTTTCCAGCGTTCTGCCTTCGTTCACGGCATTAAGCATACAGCCAATACTATTTCCTCCGTCCACTTTCTCTGCCTTTTTGGAATTTCCCCCGGAACTTCCTCTCTTAGCTCATCCTATTTAGAACATCAGAGTTGCCTTCCTCTCTCTTCAACTTATTTCCTCCCAATATTTTCATTTTTATTGCATTTTTTTATTTTATTTTTTCATTTTATTTTATTCTATTAATTTTTTCATTTTTTAATATTTTTTCTCCTATTTTTTTATATCATGGTACTCCTTTTCAAATTTAATTTCAGTTTTAGTTAGAGGCTTTAAATATATGTATTATTGTCCTATAAGAACAGCTAGATGTGATTGTTCCTCTTTTTTTCTCACTTTGCCCTCATTAAAAGGCGCTGTTGCTGAGCATCCTTGCTCTAGAGCAGTGCGTAATTTGCGACGCCGTCCAGAAAATACTCGCGAGAGATGATGAAAATCCTTTAGTTAATTGACAGTTCATTAATGGCTGCGTTAGAACAGAAACTCTTACTTGACGTACCCTTTCATTTTCCTTTTCTCACAAATATTTACTCTTTGATTGAATATGGGCGTGATCATCGGGATTATGAATTTTATCATCGTCATCACACACAGGTCCCATATATTTTGAAACATAAATAGAAAGAGTGTAAATTGTTATATTCTCTCTCAGTGGCCCATAAAATCCCTATACAAATATAAGCAAGGGAACTCCTCACTTTAATGGACCCATTTTCACTGACTTCCACTCTAGAATTGAGAAAGTGAGGAAATTGGAGCTCATGAACGATACCTTCGCGTTTACCAAGAGGAAAAATATGGATGCAATTCGATACTTTTGCGTTTCTGCAGACGTTTACCAGACCTGTTTTCAAGTAAAGGTATATTTAGGGTTCGTAATTATCTAGATTTCGACTTAGAATTGAGAACGATCAAGTAATTTCGAAAGAAATGCTCCCAAACTAAAAGTTGTCCTTTTTTGTAAAACAAGGAAAGTGAACTTAAATTTTAGAAGCTCTTCATATTTGATTTTCTGCAAAGATTACTTGGTAATACGATATTTTATATATATATTCTAGCTGATGAATTAGTTCAATGATTTGTACCCACAGCAATTCTTCTGTTCTGATTCTCACCTCCCTGTAGTGTTGCCCATAACAACTAAAACACTTCCCAGGTAGGTAAATTTTTAACATAGTAGAACTATATTTTCATTATTTAATGTTCTATTTCATTCTTTCAATACTGGAACCACCTAACTACATCATTTGTCCTTCTCAAAAAGAACCAATTTGAAAAATGGCCGACTAATTCCTGAAATTAGGAATTTCGCTTGCAGCTCATTCTTGGTTCTTCATGGGAACTTAGCCTAGTGTTTTATCGGAGAGGTTTTACAAATCATCAAATTTCATCGATCTTTTCTTAATGTTGTACTTGTTTTCTGAGTATTTTATTTCAGATTACGCGTAATAAACTCCATTTAGATTCTTTATTTAAGTTCGATTCCGCGGTAGGTTTTTGCTAAGTCAATCAATAAAAATAATAAAATATTTTCCTCGATTACGTTTATTTAGCAGTACACCATGTGCTCAAACTGATGATTTCCAGCTCGTCTATGAATTTATTTGCCAACCTAACGCACGCCCTAAATACTAACACTTTTTACCCTTAAAATTGAAGGTATAGGTTTTTTAAGCCGAGCTTTATTCAGGCAGGCAATATTAAATATTGCGAGGTCCATTAAAAAAAGTAGTATTCCTTATCGCTCTATCTTAGGAGATTGAATTTCCGACTGTTAGGAGTGGTGGGTGGGTAGAGCCGTCGATCATCGTAGAGTTCGACTTTTTAAAATATTTCCGAGACCAGCTACGGGCTTCGCCCTCTAACGAGGTCGTAAAATATTTCATTAAAAAAAACACCTTGGGAATAAAATCATTTAATTCCGGATGCCTCTCAAATCGCATCAAGGGCGGAGGGAATGAACTTCCAGGGCTCCCGTCTCACACTGGTGGGAGATTCGAGCCGTCACGTGGCCGAATCCCAATTTATCCCCCGACCTTATCCTCGATTTCGAGTCGCTGGAGGGGTTGCTGGATGGTAGGAAGGGGAGGAGGCGAGAAGAGTCTTAAATGTGATCCCGCGAGATATCTGCGGCTGATCTTATGGGGAAGAGGAGGAGGCAGTGATCATTGCGCCATCCATTAAGTTCAGTTCGTGGGGCGCGGATGTAAGGCCCCGCGCCCTTAAAATCCCCTTGAACGCACTTTACTCCTTCGGAGTGTCGTTAATCGTCTGCGGAAGGGAAAGAGCGGAGAGATTTGGACGATTTGTGGAAATTTCGTGAAAAGATTGTGAAGGGGAGAGAGATCGAGGGGGAGGGAGGGACGAGTCCTATGTTTCCGGCTCTCGTTCAAGGGAGGAGGGACCTAATGAAGCCGGCTCCAGGCAGGAGTGGTTGCCTGTAACTATTAACAAAATTCTCTCTCCATATCTCTCTCTCTTTCTTTGAGAGTAGTGGGGGAATATCATATTTTTCAAATATACCTGATAAAAAGTTTTCTTTTCAGAAATGGAATTTTTGAGTCATTTGGAATGGTGAATCAAGTTTTTATGTCTACACGGTACCTTGGCAAGCCAACAGAAGGATGTTTCCCTGGGGATGTTTCCTGGGTATCCATATGAAACAACATACCAATTGAATACTAGTTACCAAATAAATATGTTAAATAAATCAAGTGAAGAAAAAATATATACAGCTGCTGCATACATTACGACATTTAAGGGAAATAAGTATACTTCTCTGTGCATCTGAATCGTGCTGATACTTAAAGAACCGTAGAATTAGAGTTAGATACATACAGTAACGAAATCGACTCAATCTACTCGGAATATTTCTTTAGTTTCGCCATCGTTAGCAGCTTTTTAATGCGTTGTCTCTTATGGGCAAAAATGACATCCTTAAACTGCCGATTCTGCGCTTAATCTCCATTTTCGTACATTAATGATCTCTCTATCGCCATTGCATTTTTTTCTACGCATCTCGTACAACTCCCTTTTCCATTCATCACTCGACATTTTTAATCTTCGAATCCATATTTTCCTGACTTTTTCCAATCTCTTTTCAATAATGATCGCCTTCCGCATCTTTCACATTTCTCCCATCGACCTTCTTTCTTCCGTTTTGATGTGTGTAGCAGTTCATTCGCATTTATTTTCTTCCCCTTTATTTGTCCTTCATCCTCCACACTCGCCTCACCAAACCCTTCAACCTACGATTATCCTGTTGCCTCAACAAACAAGTTAAGTTTGTTTATATTTATATGTTTACGGGCTACGCACATATATTACCCTCCATGTTAAATTCTCACTAGTGTTTTATTTTATTCTTTTTCGGGGTCTTCGTCATCTAATCCCCTCTTCATTTTTAAATTTACCCATTGCAGTTCTTCTTCTTATGTCCTCGATGCCTCCACCATCTCTCGTCCAAAACACGTCCTAGATATCTGTGCTTTTCTGGCTGCTCTATGCTATGTGCTATCCATTGTCAATGTTTAACGTAGTTTTCTACATCTACATAATACCCTGCAAGCCGCCGCAAGGGCGTGTGGCGTGGGGTAATACAGGGTTTGTCCGGAAAATAAGTGTACTGAGCTCAGGAAAAAAAAATTATTACACTTTTACATATCTTAAGCTAATATTCCTCAAAATAGGACCCTTGTGAGTCCATACACTTGTTCCAGCGGCGTTTCCATTCCTGGAACGCTCCTGCGAAGGCATCATCGGGAACCTCTCGAAGACACGTCGTCACGGCCTCTTTGACGGCGTCCAAAGTCCCGTATCGCGTTCCTTTCAAACTCCTCTATCTTCGGGAACAGAAAGAAGTCCGGTGGTGCCAAGTCCGGGCTGTAGGGCGGGTGCGGCAGCGTTGCCACGCCGTGCTTGGCCAAGAAGTCCGACACGACAAGCGCGGTGTGAGACGGCACATTGACGTGATGGCCGGACGCGGGCGACTCGTTTTCGAAGCCTGTAGAGCACTTGGACGTAAAATGCAGCATTTACTGTTTGTCGGTCAGGTACAAATTCGTAGTGGACGACTCCCCTTTTGTCAAAAAAGACAATGAGCATCATAAACTTATTTTCCGGAAGAACCCTGTAGGTCACCACCCGTAAAAGGGAACAAAACCATTTTCAAAACCAACACATACATGAGCACCCATACTCACAGTGGCGCATACTATATTATTATATTAAGGTAATCTACCGGTTAAGGTAGGTTTTGGATGGGCACAACTACCAAAAAATATTTTGTGACTCCTAACAAGCCAGTAACCTCCTCTACATCAGGTCCCTCTTCAGCTCTGTGTACTTCCTTCCTCCCTTCATCCCATCCAAAATCCTTATCCTGTTCCTGCCCTTACCTAGTTTGTCTAACACTCTCCCCTCTATCACAGCCTTCAAAGTCCCACTTCCGATCAATACGCCCTTCATCCATTTTTCCTGCTTTCTTAGGATTTCTCTCAACTAACCCCTCTCCTCACCCACCATCTCCAGTACTTCCTCATTTGTTTTCCTTTCGGTCCATTTCACCTTCTCCATTCTTCGCATTCCACGCCCACATTTCAAAAGCCTCCAATCTGCGTCTATCTTCCTGCTTTAGTAACCACGTTTCCGCGCCGCGCCGCTCCATATCAAAGTTTTGACGAGTCTTTTCTTAACATCCCTACTCCACGTCCCCGTCATCAACTCCCTCCTCCTTGAGAAAGCCTCCTTGCCTAGTGCAATGCTTCTCCTTATGTACCTACTACTTTGACCGTATTGGTCCAAAACACCTCTGAGACACGTAAACTGTTCTTCCTGTTCTAGTTTTTGCCCTCTTATTTTAATGCTTAGCTTATATTCCTTTTTATCAGTGATCCCATTAGTGCTGTTTCATCACACTTAACTCTCCCCTTGATGAACACATGAACACGCATTGAGTGATTGGCCCTTCTTCCCGTCTGTTTCTTTTTTAATCTTGTCACTATCATTGCCGCGTGCTAAATGAAACCCATGGCTATAGGCTCACTCCTTGACCAATTCGCCCGAATGTTTCCCCGCTTTTCGTTTGATGAATACTAGTTTCCTCAGCCATACTCAGCACGTCTTTCTAACCTGCTTTTCACGCCTTGACCGTAGGTGAGCAGTGTGACTCCCGGGTGTGTTACTTGGCCCACCAAACTTGCTTCTATACCATCCGAGTCTGTTGGTGTAAGGGCGTAAAGATTTTTTTTCACAAAAATTCATTCCTACTTTTTTTATTTGCAATTTAATTGGAGACCACACTCGGGCTAGAGTTTCCACCGCTCTCTCGTTGTTCAAATTCATTTTCCAAAATGACTCTTCCATCTCGCAATCGAGTATGCCCCGGAGTAATGTCAAGCGTCTATTCTCATCCCTGCCCGTAACTGCCTTGAACTTTCGAGGCGAGCGAGACCCGTCGTCGTCTCGCTTTAGGTGTCCGCAATGGGGTCAGTCCCAGCCGAGGCGCGTCTCCGTGGGAACGCCGTCGTCCATCCCAGCATTGGCGAGACTCGTCCGGTGGGGGAGGCGCCCTCCCCCCGCCTCACCCCTCCCTTCCCACGCTCCCACTCCGTTCCTCGCGGGGAGGGAGAGGGCGGGGTGTCGGACCGGTCCTCCTCATCGGGGGGGGGGGGGCGGGTGGAAGGGGCAAGTGTGACCGCAAGGGCCTTAATATAGGAATGCCCGGCCATCGTGTGGGCGGGGGACTACTTGTTTCCGTGGAGAATTTTCCGCAAGGTCACGCTCTTGAGGGATGAGTAACGCAGAAAGAAAATATGCGGGAATGGATGTCTTTATACCTATGCTGTGCATTAATCTTCAAAGCGTCCCACTTTCGCACGGCGCTATTATCGGGGAGATTATTTCATCATTCGATGTAAACCGGTATCGTGCTCATAATGGTCCATGCGATTGGTTCCGGTGGAAAGATCGAGGTGCCATCCCTAGAGATTTGAAAATCAGCAACTCCGAATATTTTTTACACATTTTTAGCAATTTATCCTGAAATTCACAGGAATTACACAGGCAAGGTTGAGTCAACTCACTTCCTCGCATTGATTATAGCTATATTATAATTTAATAAAATGTCGGGAGATGCCTAGAATTTGCTCATATTAGGATTCTCACTAGGTCAATATGTTTGCTGAATGATGGAGCATTGTGAGAAGAGGAGATAGATGTGCAAAATGTTGTTATCGCAAAAATTGTACCAAGTGTATCTAAATTATTCTAAATGCTGGAGAAATATGGAAATTTCTAGCGGATCAAATATTGCACCTCCACACGTCCTTGCGGCGGATTGGATGGTATTATGTAGATGTAGAAATATTAAATTGCAGATTAAATATCTGGAAGATTTCTCTTATGGTGGCTCTAATAATGTATTAACAGTTCCGTCGTACTAAGTTAGAAGAGGAGATGACTAGACGAGAATTCTTGCATGATCTGAGCGGTTAACTTTAGCATTAAGCGATTTCAAAAGCCAATTCTTTCCAAAATCGAAGAGGGATCGGAATAACTGACAATATTTGCAGTATGTTTTCACTGATTTGCCATTGTGGCAGCCATTATTCTTTCTTTTATCTTTTGCAACCCTTAAAGCAGCTCGTCTCACTTGCGTGTGACAACATTTAAACTCGGATTACGCAGTGTGTGTAGGTAATCGTAAAAAATATTTTGAGGTCACTTTTTAACTTTTCCAATAGTATTTAACCCAAAACTTTGATTTCATATGTGTCTCATGGAATCACACCCCTTCACCAAATCGTAACGGTGGTTTGCAAAGTACAAGGTATACTTATGTGGGTACATGTGAAAGGAATATTCTAAAGTAGATGTGGAACTGTCAGACCCCAAATACAAAAATCATTGAAAACTGTGCTACCTAGTTTGAATATTCATCACCAGAATGCATCGATGCCAAATCTGACGATAAATTATTGTTAGAAAGAATGTTTTTTTAACTCTCTCTGCTACACCCTACCTCTTTCAATTTCTTTTTATGATCCACACTGAAAATGCACAATAGGATTTAAAATTCTACTTAGTAGTGTAGACAACGTATCCGTATCTCCTGTTAACTGAGAGAATCGTCAAATGATGCCGAAGATCTCAGCAGGTCGAACGGGAAAGAAATCGTTTAATCATTTGAAAATAAGTACTTGCAAGTAATGTACTCATGAAATTCCAAAAAGACATTCAGCTAAAACACCAAGCACTACGAGATCCTTCAATTGTAAGACGGCATCTGAGGAAAGAGGTGTGCCTCAAATTTATTCAAGAGGGGTCTGCAGTATTTTTAGCTTATGGCAGTGACTCATTCCCAACAAAATTTCTCTTGACACTTTAGGGACGGAAAATATGTTAATCAGGCGGGACACTCGATGTTCCTGTCGACTGAATATTTATTTGCGATTGGTGTGTGGAAGTGAAAATTCACTGATCTTTAAAGTCTCGGAGGCGGAAACTGGCGAAGGAATGCGAGAGAAACTTTCATTTCATTTTTTTAGCGATGGCTATTTATGTGTCACCTCAAAGAGAGACGGAGAAAAACTTGACGAAAAAAAAGTTGATTATTATTTGTAGTAGAATTAGTAGCTTAAGAAAGATTTTTTTATGATATCTGTCCCTAAAAAACTAACGTTATCGTAAGCCCTAATTTATATGTCACAAACTAACCGTAAACGTCATACTGCGTAACTCATTATTTAAGACTGCATACTTTCTACCCTTCTTAATTCCATCGAAAATGGATTTTCTCCTCCTCACTCATTTACCTCACTTTCCCAACATTCTCCTCTCTACTATCTTTTGCAGCATCCCCTCGGAATCCTCTCTCAACACTTGTCTATTCTTTTTCTAAATTACGAACCAAATTTTCGAATACTCCCAATTGCCGACTATCTTCCGCAACCATGTATTAAAATTAAACGCTTTTTTCCGTTCCGGTTCAATTTTCCATCCTTCTCCAAACCCACACCCTAAAACTTTCCTATCCATGCTTATCTTCTGGCCTCAACGACCAAGTTTCCGAACCATAAAAAACTAGGCAAGCTCCGAGTTAAAGCGTATTTTCTTTGCATCTTACTTGAGGTACCGCTAATCAAAACCCTGCTCTTTGTAAACGCTCCTTTGCATAACGCTATTCTCCTTTCAATATCTCTCACTATTACTCTACCCTACCTGACCCAAAAAACTCCTGGATGGGTCGATTCTTTCATATGTTTATGTCCCCGATTATCTACATCTACATAATACCCCGCAAGTCGCCGCAAGGGTGCTTGGCGGGGGATATTAGGTCACCACCCGTAAAAAGGAAGAAAACCAAAAGCAAAATCAACACACACATGCTAATCCACACACACAGTGTTGAATTCATTCATGTAAAAACCCCTTCATTTCACGCGCATGCAAATAGATACACTATCAACCAACAAACAATTGCACCCTAGGATTAAATCATAAATCCATCCAATAACGTGCCAGCTAGAATTTGAAAAGTACGAATTCGAAATTTCACCACCACATGGACATGCAACACACAACGGTTCCCTCCCCAAAGACTATAATGTTAGCCTTAGCTTCATTTTCCTGATATTTCCTTTACCTTTGTTTAATATGATTGATTCTCATCTCATGCCTACCACACTGGTTCTGAAATACCGACACCTGCTTGACTGACTGACGAACCAACGTCTGATCAATCGCAAATCTATCCAATATGATGAGTTCCCCATGTACTTTCACTTCTGTCTCCAGTCCTTCCCATGCCGTTTCCTCCCAAACATACGATGAAACGTACGGTTGATAATGGGCACGTTGTCTAACCACTCGTCCTGGCACTGCCCATCCCGATGCTCCATCCGCCAAACACACTTCACAGAGTGAGACATTTACAGGCTTCGGATAAGTTGCATTCTACTCCTACCTTATTTAGTGCATTCATTAGTCTCCACCCAATTACTCTATCAAATAGATTCTCGAAATCCAGGAAACGTGAGAATACATCCGCTCTTTCCTGCATAATTTCTTTGGCATCACACGAACCCCTTTCTAAACTTGGACTGATCATCCCCCAGCATCCGTATGCTGTATTCTCCATCCTTTTCTTGATGGTCCTAGATGTGACCTTCGCCATGATTGGAATAAAACTTATAGTCCTTCTCTCCTTGCATTGAAAGGGAAATCAAAATAAAAATATTTTTTGGTATCCTTAACGATGGGATCACGTCGTTTTAAATTTTCGGACAGACCGAGAGGATGTTGCGGTAAGACGATGGAAATGCGATATCGCGAGAAGGCCCTTGGGAAATGTGCTCCATGGATATGGTAATTTTGAAGCATGGGAAAATATTTAATTTGCAGGAGCATTGTGCGGAATAGAAAAAGCTAAAATAGATAATGCGATTCATTTTTAAAATCTTCCGTCTCGTTTTCTCGTTTACATTGCATCAGAGCATATAGCAATTCCACGATCACAGGGGGTAGGTCTAAGTAATTCTCCCCGATCTGCCTCAAGGGTGAGTGGGCCTAAGTGTAAGTCTTTGTTGTGCAATCGTGTGTTACATAATAGCCCGCAAGCCCCGCAAGGGCGTGTGGCGAGGGGTGTCTGATCACCACCCGCAAAAGGGAAAATAACGCATTCAAAACCAAAACATACGTGCAAACCGATACCCACAGTGGTGCATACATTCATGCAAAAATCCTATCTTTTTACACGCATGCAAGTACACATGTACCTCCTTTCATTATACACGCATGCAGTTAAATACGATATGACTTAACAAAAAATTGCACCTTAGGATGCAGTATGAAACTTATCCAATATCGTACAATCTAGAATTTGGTAAGTAGCAAGGCGAAATTCCGCTACCACAAGAACATGCAATATAAAACGCTCTCCTACGCAAGAGGAGAGCGCCTATCCTCACTTTGGGTAGGAGAGAGTTTTATGTAGCACGTTCTTGTGGTGGTGGTATTTTGCCTAGCTACTTACTAAAATCTAGCTTGCACGTTCCTGATAAATTTCTTGCTGAATCCTGGGATACAACTGTTTGTTGTAGTTAAGCGTATGTACTTGCATGCTTGTGGAGTGAAGGGAGGTAGATGTGCGTTTGCATGCACGTGGAATGATGGGATGTGGATTGGGGTTTGCATGTGTGTGTTGGTTTTAAATGCGGTATTTCTTTTTTCCTTTTGGGTGGTGACCTAACACCCCCCGCCACACGCCCTTGCGGCGGCTTGCGGGGTATTATGTAGATGTAGATGAGGACAGGTAAAGAATCTGACCCAACGCTGCAGGTAGAAGGAGGATTCCTCCGCGGAGAGGGACAAGGAATGGAAGGGGAAATTTAGTGAAACAAAAGCAGAGCAAACAATACTGTATGTTTTTATGTATGCACTACTGTGGATTTGGGTTTGCATGTATGTGTTGGTTTTGAATGCGGTATTTTTTTTTCCTTTTTTGGGTGGTGACCTAACACCCCCCGCCACACGCCCTTGTGGCGGCTTGCGGGGTATTATGTAGATGTAGATGTTGTTATCCCGTAGTGTCCGCGGGAAGAAAGAGTCCTTGAGTCTGCTAGTTCTGGCATCTATTTCCCGAATTTTGTATACATGATCCTAGCGACCAATGTTTGTTGGAGTGCGCATAATATTCGAGACCTCGGTGCTGAAACATGCGGATCTGAATTTATTTAGTTATTTTTACCTAGCATTGAGTCGTCTTTGTTCCAATGATTCCCATCCCAACTCCATAAGCATTTTAGTGACGCTTTTCGTTTTATCATAACAGTTTTCCACGAAACGAGCTGCCTGGCGTTGGACCTTCTCAATTTCCCAAATGAGGCCTTTTTCACACGGATCCCATACGCTACATGCATATTCTAAATGAGGCTTTCCAAGAGCGCAGTAAAAACGTTCCTTGACCTTTGAGTCACTCCTGCTAACATATCGTCCAATAAATCTCAATTTCTTATGTGCTTGACCGCAGGCTTTACGTATGTTGGTCCCCCAAGTAAACCCTTTAGTGAATGTAACTCTTAGGTATTTTACCATACCAACTACTTTTGATCAACTAATTTGTAAACAAATCCCGTTGATGTTTTAAAGAAATTTACCACAGAACCGTTGTTATAGTTTAATCTCAATCACCATTTTTCACACCATTTCGAAATGCGAGCTAGAGCTTTTGCTAGTATTAAACGACCCTCATCCCCATCTTACTGTTCACTTTGCGATTCAAAACGTTAACAAAAATCAAGGAAGGCAAAAGCCCGATTGCACTTCCCTGAGGTACCCCCTAGGTCACTCGTACACTCTCGGAACTAGCGCCGTCAAGGACTACCCTCTGTTTCTGCTCTGAGAGGAAGTCATCAACCTAATTCATTGAACTCTTATAATACTAGCAAACTTCAATTTATACAATAGTTTACAATGGGGAACCTTACCAAATGCCATTTGAAAATTCAAAAAGGTCGAATCCAATCAAAATTCCACCCGATAAAAGTCAGTCATGTGTGAATAATCCTAATTGGGTCTCGCATGAGCGGGTTTTCCTGAATCTTTCTAGACTTTCCCTTAAAAAGTTAATGTTGTCAAGGTATCTAACTTACAATTATGTGCTCTAAAATTTTGCAAAATATAGAAGTGAAACATATAGGTCTGTGATTATTGGAGCCCTCCCTGTCACGGTATTTGGCCGTATTTGCGGGGTTTTCCAATTCTTAGGGACTTTTCACTCTGTGAGCGATTTGTTGTACATAACTTCGAGGTACGGGGCGACGTTAGAAGCTAAATGTTTTATCACCCTTGCTGGTATGCTTTCGGGACCCCGGGATTTGTTGGGTTAATTCTCTTTGAGCAAGTTCAGAATTCCTTTTTCGTCCGCTGTTATTTTCTCATGGGTTGAGCATGTATTGTTTCTTGGAGATACGCGGTGGCAACATCGTTCATGAAAACGCTTTGAAAGAATTTATTTAGAATGTTGGCTTTACCCTCACTGTCAGAATGAATGATATTGTTGCAATCCCTTACAATGGGGGTAAGCAAGCCACGGTTGGCTTACCCCCATTTAATTCCCTAGCATATGACCAGAAAGCTCTGGGGTCAGTCTCCAAATACTCGCAGAGTACTTTACGTTTAAAGTCTTGTAAAGCGCTACGTAATTGTTTGGGTTTCAATTTTAGACGATCTATACTTGTCCAAAAGCTGTTTATTGTCCAAGGGTGATGAGTTCAGGCCTGCTTTCTTTACCCTAGAGGGTAACATTCTCTGCTTTCGAAGGGCATTTCAACGCCTGTATTTTACCACCTGGAATCGCGATTTGCTTCAACGTAGTTTACATGGATGAGATCTGTGTATCCTTTTTGCAAAATATTGACATGTCAGAGTTTCTTCCACGGTGGCAAGACTTAAGCGCGTTTTGAACTCGGGTAGTGAAGACATTAACTGACTCACAAAAGCTTCAAACTCTGCTTTATGTTAATTACATCTACATAAATACCCTGCGAGCCACCAAAAAGGTGTGTGGCAGGGGGTATAGCACCATGAGGGAAGGGTAACGGTTGAGGGAGTTGGGGGGAACCTGTAAGAAACAATATATACATATATACATATTCACATATATATATATATATGCACATACACACACACACATATATATATATATACATACATTAAAATATACATACTATATATATATACACATACCCCTCCCATGGACTACAACCTTGTCGTGGTGGAAGGGCTTGTGTGTTCCGATGACCCCTAAAGCTGTGCTGGCGGGAGTAATAATAATTACTCCTGGAAGGGTCACCCATGCCAGATAGGTCGAAGGTTAGGAGCCAGACGAAAGGTAGTCCACGCAGCGTCTGTTCCTCAGTGAGGCGGCTACAATGGCGTCTGACCCCAGTGGGGCGACCATTAAGTGATGGTGTCACGTTAAAAACACTATTGAGGAAGGCAACGGGAAACCACCTCAATTATGATTCCCAAGAATATAATGATGGGCACTATAGATAATATGAGTCCTGGCAACTACGGGACTCGGCTCAAGAGGCCGTGTGTCGTACCCGGCAGCGGGAGAGGCAAGGCTTCCGCGGTCGTCATCCCACGAAACCCTTGCAGGGAAGAAATAACTGCAGCAGGAAAGAAGGCTCAGAAGAAGATGAAAGTAGTTAGAATAGGAACCTGAAACGTCAGGACCATGTTGGGGTGAGGCAAATTAGAAAATATTAAGCGAGAGATGGAAAGAGGTAATATAAATGTTTTAGGTCTCAGCGAGGTGAGATGGAAGGATAGCGGGGATTACTGGAGTGACAATTATAGAGTGATATACAGCGGCGGGGACGAGAGCCAACGAGGGGTGGCCGTAATTTTAAATAAAGGGGTAGGAAGAAGCGTAGCAAACATAGAGCAAGCGACAGATAGAATTTTACTCGTAGAGATTAAAGCAGAGCCGACGAACTTGGTCATTGTTCAGGTATACATGCCACCGAGCAACCACAAGGAGGAAGAAGTCGATAGGATGTACGATGAGTTAGAGGATATCATCGCGGGTGTTCCTGCAGGGAAACATTTGATAGTGATGGGGGATTGGAATGCGACGGTAGGCGAAGGAAGAGATGGTGGTGAGGTGGGGGACTATGGGTTAGGCACAAGGAATGAACTCGGGGAGAAAGCAGTTGAATTCTGCAGGAGACAGGGGTTAGTCATCACTAACACATGGTTTAGACACCACAAAAGGCGTAGGTATACATGGAAAATGCCAGGTGACTCAGAAAGGTATCAGTTAGATTATATTATGGTTAGGGACAGGTTTAGGAACAGGGTGATAAATTCGCACAGTTTCCCAGGAGCGGATGCGGACTCTGACCACAATTTAGTTGTTATGAAATGTAATGTTCGTTTCAAGAAGATAAGGCAAGGGCGGCAGGTTATGAAATGGAATTTAGAAGCATTAAATGGATTATCGAGGAAGGAGTATCAGCAGGCTGTAGAGAAAATAATGGATGTCGGTGAAGAACTGAGTAAAATCGAAGAAAAATGGGAATGTATCAAGCAAGGGATATCGGAAGCAGCAAAAGACACAATAGGAACCGTTAAGGAGAAAAGAATAAGGAAACCATGGCTCACGGATGAGATGATTGCAAAGATGGATGCGAGAAGAAGATGGAAGAATGTAAACAGAGAGTTAGGCAAAATGAAGTACAAAGAGTTAAACAATAAATTGAGAAGGGCCACAAATAAAGCAAAAGAAGAATGGTGGAAAACGCAATGCGAGGATATGGAAAGTTTACAGAAGAAGGGTGAAATTGGTGTTCTATACAGCAAGGTTAAGTTTTTATCGGGAAGTAAGAAGGCAAGATCTGTGCTAACAGTTAAAGATAAGTGGGGTAAGATAAAAGTTGAACCAGGAAAAATCCAAGAGAGATGGAAGGAATATATAGAAACACTGTATGGTAAAGAACTTAGGCCGACAAGGTTAGACATAGAAAAGGAACATGACGTAGAAGAAGATAGCTTAGGTCCAGACATACTCGACGATGAAATAGAAAGGGCATTAAAGGTGATGAAAGCAAATAAGGCCGTAGGAGTGGACAACATACCTGTAAAACTGTTGAAATGTTTAGGAAAATGCGGGAAGAAGGCCCTATATGGACTGATTCGTAGTATCTATGAAGAAGGAATCTGGCCGGAGGATTTTGTGAGATCGGTGTTAGTTCCTATTCCAAAAAAGGCAAAGGCTTCGTCATGTGAGGATTACAGAACAATAAGTTTGATATCCCACGCAGCTAAAGTTATTCTCAGGATCATCAACAAAAGGATAGAGAGTAAGGCAAATGATTACATAAGGGATGATCAGTTTGGGTTCAGGAAAGGAAGAGGTACGCGTGATGACATTGCAGTAATGAGATCACTAATTGAGAGGATTATAGAATACAACCAGGACTTTTTTGCCTGTTTTGTAGATTTCGAAAAAGCGTTTGATAGGGTTAATTGGGAAAAATTAATGTGTAATGCAGAAAATAGGAATGGATTGGAGGGACAGGAGACTGATCCGCAACCTGTACATGTCTCAGACTGCTCAGGTGCGAGTGGGGAACGGAGAGTCCGGATGGGCAGTGTTAGGAAGAGGAGTAAGGCAGGGTTTCCCATTGTCACCGGTGCTGTTCAACGTATATGTGGAGGAAATCATTAAAGAGGCATGGGAAGAACTGGAGGTAGGACTGAAAGTCGGAGGGGAATTCGTAAAATCGGTTAGGGTCGCTGATGACCAAGCATTAGTTGCTCAGTCAGCCAAGGGGTTGCAAGCATTGCTGAGTGAATTGAAGGTTCAGTGCGATAAATATGGGATGAGAATCAATATTAATAAAACAAAGGTTATGCGATTTTCCAGAAAGAAAAAGGCTAAGCTAAATATTAAAATAGGCGGGGAAAGAATAGAGCAGGTAGAGCAGTTTACATATCCCAGATGTTAAGACAAGACTCGTAAAAACTCTGATATGGAGCGTAGCTATGTACGGCGCGGAAACGTGGTCGCTGAAGCAGGAGGATAGACGTAGATTGGAGGCTTTTGAAATGTGGGTGTGGAGAAGAATGCAGAAGGTGAAATGGACCTAAAGGAAAACAAATGAGGAAGTACTGGAGATGGTGGGTGAGGAGAGGGGTTTGTTGAGAGAAATCGTATGGAGGCAGGAAAAATGGATGAAAGGGGTATTGACCGGTAGTGGAATGTTGAAGAGGAAATAGAGGGAAGAATGTTGGGCAAGCGAGGTAAGGGCAGGAACAGGATAGGGATGTTGGACGGGATGAAGGGAGGAAAGAAGTACACCGAGATGAAGAGGGACCTGATATAGATTAGTTTGATAGGTGGGGAGTCACAAAATGTTTATTTGATAGTTGTGTCCAGCCAAAAACCTACCTTTAACGGTAGATTACCTAATAATATACCCTCCAATACACAATAGTGTAACTTAAGCTTCCATATTTTTTAGGATCTCACTATCTTTGCTTTTCTAATTTTATTCTAATATATTCTAAAATTCTTTTTTCTAATCTATTTTGGCTTCACTAATTCTCAGATCAAACATTTTGACACTAATAACCCCCCCAATGTTGCCCCAAATGTACTCGAGTGTAGGTTGGTTCCCTCCAGAAACAATCAGTCCCACCTGTTCCTTTCGTCGACTTAAGGGACTCCTCTCTTGGTCCTTCATGTAAATACGTGCCCTTATTAGCTACTAATTACAACTTTTCACAAATGTAGCGACTTTTCCTTGAACTTCACCCAGTTCGTTAATTCACTCGTTTTCCGATGGCTTTCAAGTACTTGCCACGCATTCAAAATGTTCCCTCACTAATGCGAGTTTGCACCTCCATTTATTCGCCTATTTTTTCAAAACCCATGGAACCGTTTTCATTTTATCAATAGGAATATTTAAGGTATATTTCATAATTTATCAATCCATAAATCCTGTATTTCCTTTGATCTCGTTTTCGGATTAAATTCCCAATGGATTTCTGAAATTGCCAGTAACGTGCATTATCCGCTCTTTAATCAATACTTCTTCGTTTCAAAACGTCCTGTCACGTTTTGATTGATTTCACCGATGCACTGAATGTTTCATGCATTAAGTTCTATTTTTCAATGGGGCATTAATTTATACCTTGTTAATGATGTTTGGAGTAATATTCATCTCCAAATGCCAAAAGCACTCCAACGAAAGGAAGTGAAGGATTCCATAATTATTTTCTTGACTTTTCACTGTAAACCTATTCGTTCTAAAGCTTTAACTTCCGAATTATTAATCAGTTTTTTTATCATCATTAATTCTCCTCCCACTGAGGTCCATTGAGGAGGGCAATGAATGCAATATTCTCTCGATTACATTGCATTATTCTAGGTGCCATTTAAAGAAAGGGTTAATGTTCACCCTTTTTTTTACTAAACTTTATTTTTTGGCTGACTGACGTAGAAATCTCTCATTTCGATCAGAATCAAAATATTGCATTTGTTTTTTCTACGATAAGTAATTTATCATATGGCCCACGTCGGAGTCATACACCTGAGTTGTTTTATAAAAACAGGATCGAATTGAAAGAATTTTGGATTCATGGTATAAATAAATAGTGTTGTATTGCATGAACTTCGATTTTTTTCATCACGTAAAGGGTACTCCTGTAGTACATCGTTCTTGCCAACCCTTTTTCATGGCTTGCTATTTTTGATGATTTCAAGTTATATCAATGCCTAAAATTACAGAATATATAGAGTGGAGAAAGAAAAGAAGATCTAAATAAATAAGAATATCCTGAATTTAATCATCCTCAAGAATGGTATGGTTTTACATATCATAAGGCATACGCATTACTTTGAATTTGAATAGGTACAAACTTATGACGTACAACGTCGAAACCTGGGTCGTGTTTTTTAAATAAATTGTGTGGAATTACAAAGTTAAGTATTTCATTTCATTATGCCATGCAAATTCCATAACGTTACGCCTGAGACAACAAATATATTTGGGAAGGTTCCAGTATGAGGACATGCACATTTTAAACAAGGCACAAAAAAGGGATATTCTCGTGGTAAAATATAAAATTTAGTGGCAAGATGGGTGACACTGGATATGCGGGTAGATTGTATGAAAAGGGTAAGATGCCAAATGAAACCGATTAAAACGATATACCAACCCTGTAGTATTTGACCGCTTTGTCGACAGAATGTATTTACGTCACTTGATAAGTAAGATGCTATTAATATTTCTCGATGCATTTAATTTTATCGGCATTGCCTTCCTATGATCTATTTTATCTGATAACTTCCTGAGCCACATCGTATTTTCCATGGATACCTACGTCTTTTGTGGTGTCTAAGCCAACTTTTCCCTGCCTTCGCAGAACTCAATTGGGAGAAAAACAAAATTTGCACCATTCCAGAGATTTATTGGTAACATATCGTAAGTTCATCGAACCATTTTCAGGTACGAGCCGCAATTGCTTTCTCTCCGCGATCATCCCTCGTATCTACATCCAAATCTGCATCTACATAATATCCCACAAACTATAAAATCCCACATAAGGACGTGCGGCAGGGGGTGGTAGGTCACCAGCCATTCAACATATATTCTCTCTGTATCCTCAATTAACAAGTATCCCGCTATCCACCAAAAATCTCGTGGAAAGGGGGTGACGGAACACTAATCATGCTACATGCTTACATAAATCACGAGTATTATATGGTTAGCAGCTATACCTGTGCCTAGACAAAGGGGACAAGGAAATATATAATATCCAAACAAGGCATGTATACATGTAATTCAGACACTTATTACCGGTTAGTATTCTACGTATTTCGGACGGACTATTCTTAAATACAATAGGCTTTATTTACGTACGAGACATACGTACATTCGCCTACCCCCCTTCCTGGCACAAGGGCGCAGGGCGGGGGGTGTTAGGACGCCAGATTTGGAGAGTGTTTTGTGGGAGTTTAATCTGGTAAACCCCTATTTTCGACAGCGCGTACCTATTATTTTCTTGGGTGTTCTCTCCTTTATTGTTGCCGCAAATAGTGCATGGGAAAAACGAATACTTGATTCTATTAGTTTGAGAGTCTAACTCCCAAATTTTGTCACAATTTTCGACCCTGCCAATGTCATTTGGGGGCCTAATTATATCTCCAATGTCGAATGCAAAACCAGAGGCTGTATATATCTGTAATAAGTGTAATTTAACCCTGAGTCTTCGCATATTGAAAGGTTCCCATCCCAGATTCTGCATTAAGTGTGTGACGCATTGTGTCTTTTGGTGCGAGTTTTTCACAAACCTACCGTCCTTTCTTTGTATCCTATTCAATTCTGTAATTAATGTTTTCTCTTTAGTAAGGTTAGGAAAGTTGTAAGAAGACAAGAGGGTAAAGTACGCTTGGAATCTTTAGTGATATGAGAATGAAAAAGAGCGGAAAAAATTAAATGGAGAGGAAGAGAAACAAACGAAGTGCGAAGTGTGCGCGGGGAAATAGCAGGAACGGCGGGGAAAATTCGACGGAGAAGGTACAAGTGAATTAAGTGAAATTTGGCGAAAGTGAAATGTTTGAACATTGGTATGCAGAGGGAGGGAGGATGTGAAGGGAGGAAGAGGGAGTAAAAAATATAGACGAAGATTGGATGGATTGGAGGCAGAGTAAGAACATGTGCTGAGCTGAAGAAGGTTTATTTTTAGTGCGGCGTGCGTTAGGTTGAATATACCTGAATGTGTAAGATTCCTTTCCTTTGGCACTCGTGGTTTGCCAGGAGGGAGTGGTACCTGAAAATGATCATGCTTCTCGGATGAAGTCAATGGTATTTTGTATTATTACGTGTTTTGTTCTTATTATAATATAAATGACTTAAGCGCACACGTTAGTAGCTATCTCAGGTTATTTGCTGATGACACGGTGGTATACAGGGAAATGATGAGACAATTAGATCTGGAGCTACTCTTTAGAGACTTAGTCACAATCTCGGATTGGTGCAAAAAATGGGGATTAATGCTTAATATAGACAAATGTGTAGTTTTGAAATTTTGGAACAAAGGAAGTGGCGAACAGGACATAAACTACGAAATAGAGGGTCCAGTACTAACTAGCGCCAAACAAGTAAAATATTTGGGGGTAGTTCTAACACCACACCTCTCATGGGGAGCACATATCAGGACAATATGCGGATACTCTTTAAAGAAACTGGGCTTTATTAAACGGGTGGTGGGGAAATGTAATGAGAAAGTTTAAGAGAGGTGTTATTTTGCTCTAGTTAGACCACATTTGGAGTATGCCGCTAGTATTTGGGATACTTGGGAGAAAATCTGGCCAAGAGAACTAGTTAAAGTCCAGAGAAAAGCCGCCAGATTCGTTAAAAACTGTTATAATAAGGACAAAAGTGTGACAGGTCTCACACAGACAGAAGAGTTTAACGATGACAATAAATGGATTACAATGGCCCCACACTACCTGGGTTGAAAAGACCACAAAGATAATATAAGGGAGATAGATTCCAATACAGATAGATTCAAATACCCTCTTCATCCTTGTTTCTGATTTTTCTTTCCCAGAACAATCAGAAATCATAATAGTAAGAAACCTAAGCCCCATTTTAAATATTTAAACATTTAATTTGCCAATCGAAACAAAATTGAAAATTGCGCAGATATTGGGTTTAAATGTATGAGCATGTACATGTTTGTTGGTAGTTTGTGTGTTTGCATGTGTATGGGGCGAAAGAGTTCTTGCATGAATATATACCATGTTTGGTTTGTGGACTATAAATTTGTGCCTTTTGCATGCGGTTTTTTTCCTTCTAAATGACGGATCGTGTCCTAACACCCTCCGCTGCAAGCCCTTGCGACGGTTTGCGGGGTATTAAGTAGATGTAGATGTATTGAGAACAGGATAATCAAGACGGAATTTCCCTAGAAGAAGAAATTACAACCGGGACACAAAATTGAAGCTATTCCATCGTTAAAAAATACAGAGAATTCTCTTTAACGCTTCAGAGAAATGGATATTAAGAGGTAGGGGTGCAGATCTCATAGAACTCAGGAACTTGTTTGGTATAAAGATCGAGTCACATGGGCCCCTGCGGTTCACGCCTTCAGCTCCACTTGCGCCGCGCATACGTACAACAAGGAAATTCTTCGATTCAATGTGACGAGGAGCAAATATTTCTCGTCGTTAGTATTTCGCGTCCAGACGGCGACGTCCATCACCATCACATGTTGAATGAATGAATTAGTTCTTGCACGCATGTTTGTACGTACGCTCGCATATGCCTGCGTGGTCGCCATCGCAGTTAAGCACGTTGACGGGCCACACGTCATCACGCGTCGCGTCGATGGGAAAAAGCCGGAATGGAACTGGACCGAATCTACTTATATCCATTGCCACTCGTTTAGCGCGATCGTTTATCCCCTCTATAATTCACCCAATGATGCGCCCTAAATGTGCGACATCCATGACCCGGGCAGCGTCGGTATGAGATGCGTGTCAATAGTCATGGAAAGCTTTGTCATGTAGTATTCGCGCGAAAGCACCGCATTCATCGTAATTGATTACAGTCACGCTGTAATTACTTGTTGGAGGGATAACGAGAATAATTCGCGAATTAAATTTGGAAATGGGTTGCTTAGGTAAGTGCATTGACCATAGAGTTAATTGCATGTCAAAATAATACGTAAATTCAAGGCGCAATGCAGGTCTGGACGACTAGACTAAAATATTTCCTGCAGTCTGTAGTTGGGCACGCCTAATTTTCACTCTTTTTGTAATGTAGTCGAATTTAACTTGATACTATTTTTTTACCATAATGCATTTGTTTTACAATAAAGAAACGCTTTGAGGATCTGATGCCCTCTGAACTGTAATTTACATGACTAGATACAAAAAGCATCTTTAATTGTCATTTGTGTGCGCCTGTTTCGTACACAAGACTTTTTCTGCTGATATCATCGAGTCATTTTTATGCAGTTTAATCAGGTTGTATTTGTTGTTACAACACTATGGGGTTCATAGGGCAGTTAGGCCTAGCTCGGAGAGTACCAAGTCGCTTCATCTACATCTACATAATACCCCGCAAGAGCGTGTGGCGGGAGTGTTTGGTCACCACCCGTAAAAGGGAACAAAACCACATGCAAAATCAATATATACATGCAAAACTCTACCCACAGTGGTGTATACATTTATGCAAAAATCCATTAATATATACGCATGCAAATACGTATGCTATCATCTAACTAATTAATGTGTCTTAGGATGCAGTAAGAAATTTATCCAATGGTATGCAAGCTAGAATTTTAAAAGTAGGAAGGCGAAATTCCACTACCACACGGACATGCAACATACAGCGATCTCCTCCCCCAAAGACACAGGTAGGAAATATGACCCAACGCCAACCTAACGCTCACTTCATCTACATCTACCCAATACCCTGCAAGCCGCCGTAAGGGCGTGTGGCGGGGGCTGTTAGGACACCCCCCGTTATTAAATTTTGCTTCCGTCAACTTCACATTTATTTATAAATTGTTTGATCGACCATTTATCTATTCATGGGCCATTGTACTTTGATTATATTCCTAGAGCAGCGATTTCGTCCTACGTTTGACTCTAGTTCAAGTATATAAATTTATCTCAGGTGAATAATGCTATTTGAAATTTCCATCTATCCTCCATTAGGAAAGTAGATGGAAGCTTAGATTTGGTCAATTGAAAATACTTAAAAAGATGATGTATTTTTTTAGATTTAAGCCGATTAAAGAGTGCACGTTATAGCTTGAATTAATTACACCTGCTAAATTTAAGAAGATGGAAATACAATTTACAATCGACTACCTGCTTTACGATATCAACCACTATGCTATGAACGTGAAACGAGCTGCTTGTAATGGTTGCAATGCATATAGAGTTATGGAAAATCATTACTGCTGCAGAGGCTTTCTGGTATAAATTTCTCTCTTCTTTAAGTGACTTTAACAGCATTTATTCCGTTCCCATATCATTTACGGGAAAAACGGCAGTCTCTAAACCCGTTGGTTCCGCATTTATTTATTTATGTACCCTGAAAGCCACCGCTAGGGTGTGTGGCGGGGGGTGAATACGCACCAGACTAATTTTTACCCGAACATGACACTACCGCGGTCGGACAATGTTATTCTGATCACTTGTCGTTCGTAGAAAAATAACATCTTAATTCATGGAAAAGTTATCTTTAAAATCTTAGCGATCTTCACATAATCTGTCTAATTTTATTGGTATGATCTCTCCTACCTTAATACGAGTAGCGTGGAAGTAATAATGCATTTTCGACATCACTGCTAAAGAGATCTATTTCCAATTTATGCAATTGCTTCAATCTCTAATTCAACCTACGCTCTTTGAGTGATTCCCAGCCGAGTTGCTCTAATATTTGGATGTGCTACCAAGTTATCATAACGACGTTTTACTAATCTAACTTCTCGACGCAGCACGTGATCCAAATTGGCAAGCAGTCGAACTTCGTGAGGATCCCATTTCCTAGCTCCATGTCCTAAATGAGAACTAACCAATGACCGATAAAATTTCTCTTAGATATTCTCAATCACATTTCCCTAGTACTCTTCTAATAAATCCTAATTTTTGTTATCTTGTCCACATATTTCTCGTATGCCATGACATGGGGATAAGCGCATGTACATACAGAAGCGTAGAGGTTTAGTATATAGATGTGGAGAAGGATGGAAAAAGTTAGATGAGCAGAGTGGAATACAAGAGCATAGTTAAAAGGGAGGAAATGAAGTTAATGTTTGGAAAATTCGAGGAAGCAGAATAGGGCGATGCGATGGGGCGGAATTCAGAAGAAACCTCACGTAAACTGCTTCTACATCACAAACCGTAAGATATACCGTAAGCTGCTACGATATGATAAAATATTTTATCCATAGTTTATGTAGAAATGATTTTATTTCCTTCGGTTATGAAGGATTAAGATAATTTGATCACTAAAGAAGACATTTTGCAAATACATCTACATCAACATCTACTCAATACCCCGCAAGCTGCCGCAAGGGCATGTGGCGGGGGGTGTTAGGGCACCACCCGTAAATAAGGAAAAAAAACCGCATGCAGAAGCCACAAATTTATAGCCGGCAAACCAAACATAGTAAACATTCATGCAAGAACCCTTTCGCTCCAACCCTTTCACACACATGCAAACCCACAAACTACCAACAAACATACACAAGCACAATCTTTGAATTTTTAATTTTGTTCCGACTTGTAACTTAAATGTTTTTAATATTTCTAAATGGACTTCGTATTCTTGCTATTATGATTTCTGATTGTTCTGGGGTAGAATGAGTATTTGAATCTATCTGTATTGGAGTCTATCTCCTTTATTTTAACTTTGTGGGCTGATCTACCTAAGTAGTATGGGGCCATTATTATTCCTTTTGTGTCATCGTTAAACTCGCTGGTTCTGAATCTTTCTAAAAGTTTCACTTGTTCCCTTCGTATTTCAAGGGGCTCCCAGCCTAAATCCCCTAAGAAACCTGTTACACTAGTGCTTTTGTCATATATTTTTAACGAATCTGGCGGATTTTCTCTGGATTTTATCTAGTTCTTTTTGCCAGATTTTCTCCCAAGGATCCCAAATACTTGCGGCATATTCCAAATGAACAATATCGTGAATGAAGTCTCTAATCTAATTAATAATTTTCTCATTGATTCCATAACATCTAAGTTTGTGTAACAATTTATTGTGTGGGACTTGATCGAAGGCTTTTTTGAAATCTAGGAATACTGCGTTAACTTGTGTGTTATTTCTCCCGATCTAAGTATATCGTGAATGAAAAGACCTAATTGTGTTTCGCAAGATCTGCGAAAAAATCTTCCTAAATCCGTTCTGGGTGTGGCTTAGTATTTTCCTACTATCAAGAAACATCATTATGTTACTGACAATAATATGTTCTAATATTTTACAAGAGATTGATATCAAAGAAATGTGTCGGTAATTGGTTGGTTTATCCCTATCTCCGCCTTTATAAACGGGAGTTATTTGGGCTAGCTTCCAGTCACGAGGAACTGAGCCATCTCCTATCGATTTTAGGAAAGCAATTTCTAAAAACGGAGCCATGTCTTCGGCTAATTCCCTTAATATTCTTGCAGGTATTTCTTCCGGACCAGGTGACTTGTTTGGTTTGATGCTACGTAGTAGATGTTCTATTCCATTCTTGGTCAGTGTTATGTCGCTCATGCGTTCCCTGGTTGGGTGTAGAGGATCGTTTGGTGGGTTTGTGTCTTTATTGTAGACGCTCTGGAAAAACTTGTTTAAATGTTTGCTTTTTTCACGCTGTAAATACTCGTCAATGGAACTGCAGTTGAAAGAATAATTTAAGCATTTAGAAACAAACAGATAATAGGCAAGACTTCAACTTCATGAAACGTGCGCATCTAGTTATTTTAACGCTAATATAAAAAGGGAATGATACTAGCTCCTCATTACAATGATAAACCAAACCAGATGGATGAGCCAATGGAAATGTATACCAGAACGGATCGGTATGTAAAAAATCATATCTCCCTCCCAAAATTCGAGACCCGAAGTGTAGGAAACAAAAAACAGTAAATCATAAAATAATTTGGTCATTGACAGGTGACTTTTACATTATACTAGCTCTCATATACACCATTATACTAGCTCTCTTCACTCTTATACTAGCTTTCGTCACGGCTTTGCACGGTGTGTCGTAGATGAAGAGCCCGGCCGTAAAACTTTACAATTCTGCATGACCTATCTGTGGTGGAGACCTGTCGTATAATTCGTTTTGATTAATTTTTATTCCTTTGTTCCCATAACAAATAACTAAATCATTTAAGTAATTAACCCTTGTTTTTAATGAAATCTTCCTCCAGCATGCATACGAATTTGCATGTTATTTGATAGTTTTTTACCAAATATTTTTCCCTTTTCCCTTCCTCTCCCACATCCTCCCTTATACTTGGAAGAGTAGACAGTGTTCTGCTGCATGTCCATGTGGTAGTGGAATTTCGCTTCTTACTTGTCAAATTCTAGCTTTCACGGTATTGGATAATTTTTTTACTGCATCCTAAGGTGGGAATGTTTGTTAGATGACAGTATTTGTATTTGCATAGGTGTAAGTTGAAAGGACTTCTGCATGAATATATGCGCCACTGTGGGTATAGATATGCATATATGTGTTGATTTTGCTTGTGGTTTTGTTCCTTTTTACGTTTGGTGACCTAACACCCCCCGCCACCCGCGTTTGCGGGAGCTTGCGGGGTATTATGCAGATGTATCCCTTACCCTTCCCACCTTAAGGTTCCACCCCCTGCCGCACACCGTTTTTAGTAGATCACGGGGTATTTTTGTCACTGCCGAAAACTGCTCGTTAACTTAAAACTGATCTCACTGCGGTCAGCATACTCACCTACTTCAAGGGGCGTTTATGAAAATCGGACCTGTCATAAAACTCGACGTTTCGCAAACCCCCTTAGCGCTTAGTTGTAACCATTATATTATATACCCCGGCCTTGACAATAATAATAATTCTCGTACGAATGCAGTGTGTAAGCACTAGGGTCATTCGCGTGCGGGGAGCGTCGTTTGCAGCCGTAGGAAGTGAGCTGGTTGACCCGGGTGGTGGAGGAGGGCGCGGGGGGAGGTTGCGAATGCTATGGGAGGGCCGAGGGAGAGAGATTTTTAAGGACAAGGGACAAGCGGAGGGGGAGTGGGTGGCTCAGGAATGCAAATCTCTTTTCCGAGGACGGAGGGGGCGGAGGGGCGAGCGGGGGAGGAGCAACCGGAACGGCCCATTCCGAGCGGCGTTGCCGAGTCTCGCGCGCCCCTCGAACCGCTCTGACAGTTGGCCGCTCGGGGGCGCGGAGGGTCCTCGGACGGAGGAAGGAGAAGGACCCGGAAGGACACGGGACGCGACCCCTCTCGTGGAATGAGTGACTGCGCCGCGTTCGCATTTGAATATCGATTTATTTGTGCACCTAAGAAGTCACGGCGCATTAGATAGCATCTTATGGTATCACATAGTTTCACCTAATATCGAATTACATCCAATGATATCACGTTGTCGAATATATCATCTCCATATACATGCTACCCTGTCGTCACGAGGCAGGGGGCGTTATGTCATCCACCATTAGATAATGGTTTTTTCCCTTTTTTTGGGCGATGACCTAACACCCCACGCCACACGCCCTTGCGGCGGCCAGCGGGGTATTATGTAGATGTAGATTAGATTATAATATCGATAACGGAAAAATTTGAGGCGAGATGAATTCGTCTTCCGTTGGGTTTGCACTGCTTTGATGGCTAATTCAATGAGGATAAATGAATCGTTATGTCGATCGAATATTCAGAAGGCATTCGAATTATAGAAGCCACTCGGATGTTTCATTATGGTATCGCTTAAAGGTGTAATTTAATTAAGCAGTAAATCACCGGGTTACGTGCGGATAGAATAGACACTAGCACTGAACCCTACAGTGCTCCTAAATCCAAAATAACTTTGAAAAAATATACTCAACCCAATTCGTACATGCTATTACAACAACTTTCTCTTTACATATTCATGTTTCCCATCTCCTTTAATTCTACCCAAGGAAGATATAGGATTAAAGTAAGGCGTAAATGAAATTACTCTTTATTTTTCGGTGTAAAACTCACTTTTAAAAAATATATCTGAAGAATTAAATCGTCAAGTAATCTTTGTAACATTTCTCTTCTTACACTTTCGAGTCAAATATTTGTAATGATTTTGCAATTCGGAGAATATCGCATGGACTGGAGTATCAGTATCGCATATCGATATTTTATGAATATCGAGAATCGCGATCGATACCTCGCAATATCGCACTGCGCAGGGTGCAAGCGGGATGGGGGGGTGGGAGGGTGGCATCGGAGTCGTAAATCATGCGACCCCCCTTCCCCTCCCCACCCTCGACTGCTGCTGCATTCACGAAACCTCCCCCTCCCCCGATCCGAGAAGGCGTGAGAATGGAGAGGGGCGGCCCGAGGAGACAACCAGGGCCACCCCCCCCCGCCCCCCCCCAGGCCCCACGTGGTCTCCCGTCTCCGCAGACATCTGCGCGGGTCGTGCCTCACCGCTCCTCGATGACTCCCAGGGGGACGGGTTGGGGTCGCGCAAACACGGGAGAGAGGGTGGCGCGACACCCGATGGGTTTACCGGTCGGTGTTTCTTCCACGCTCGAGTCAGAAAACCCCTCTTCTTATGCATTAACCAACTCTTGGGCAGGAAATGCCCTACCATACGCCTTTAGCGGCGACTTTCAGAGCATCTCCTCGTTCGCATTACAGGCTATAATTTTACGGCCATCAGAAATGGTAGTTATCCTTACGCGTACCCTTGTGGTATTCGTGCTACGTGCGTTACTCCCATCTCGCGTGTTACCCTCGTGATTCCCGCAATCAAGATGGCGTTACCCGATAACTGTGAGGTGAATTCTTCGGCGCGATCGAAATCAGGGTGTCACGATCGTCCAGCGAGCCATGTCGCCAGTGTGTTGGGCCATCCTCCTCCGCCGTCCATCTTCTCACCGCCGGAAACAGCGAGTGGGTACTTCAGATCTTTGCTTTTTTTTCGACTTAAGTCCACAAGACACAAATGATGTCTGATAATTACCCATTGAGCGAGCGTAAAGTATTTAGGATTAAAAGTGAGTTGTTGCAAAGGATAAGATGCAGGCGTGAAAGGGAATCCAAAATGTCGATAACCTCCAAAACCTTAAAGCTCTTTACAGTTTTAGAAAATACTTCATTCAAATTTCCTCTTCCAGTTTCAATTATGTGGCATGGGTGATTATGAATTGCCATGTTAAACGATTCAACCAATTTAACCAAATGGAGCCGCCAGTGTTAAAAAATATTAAGTTTTACTTTAATGAATTGGAAATCTTTCGACTATTCTACATCGACCTAATACCCCGCAAGCCGCCGCAAGGGCGTTTGGCGATGGGGTGTTAGGGTAAAAACTGTAATTGAGAAAGAAAAACATGAAAAAGCCACACATTTATACAATCCACAAGCAAAACGTGGTATGCATTCATGCAAAAACCCTTACACCCCACACAGATGCAAACACACAAACTACCAACTAACATACACATGCACCTACATATATACCTGATATTTTTCCAATGTTCAATTCTGTTCCGACTTGTAAATTAAATATTTTTAATATTTCTAAAATGACTTCGGTTTCTTACTATTATGATTCCTGATTGTTCGGGGATAGAATGAGTATTTGTATCTATCTGTACTGGAATCTATCTCACTTCTTTTATCTTTGTGGTCGGTTCTACCCAAGTAGTGTGGGGCCATTGTAATTCCTTTACTACCATCGTTAAACTCGTTTGTTCTGGACCTTTTTAAAAGTCTAAGTCTCGCTTGTTCTCTTCGCATCTCGAGTGGCTCCCAGCCTAAATCCCCTAAGAGACTCTTGCGGGGATGTGTTAAAAATTTCCATCCTAATCGTGTGATCTCATCCAATATATGCAATGTAAGCGTATCCAAGGTTACGCCATGTATTTAGACTGTAACATGTACTAGAAAGACGAATTAAAAGTATGGGTCCAACCTCTGCTCTGAGATTTCGACCAGAAAATCCATCCACGGAATTAAAGCCATTTCTTGAAAACATCCTTTACCGATTGTCAAGCGACGTCTGTTTGAATAAAAGCTCCTCCCTCTTAAAATAAGTTTCAAAACCAATTAAGTTGAAAAGGTAATTTCTTGAATTTTTAAATTAAAGAACAGTACTGAAGTTTCGAACGACCTACGTTCCTCTTCGTCCGATCCCCCCCACCCATTTCTACCTGTGGTCATCCCACCTGCACTGCCCCTTGGAGATAGACCATCACACTTACACTATACCCAGAAAGCCGCCGCGCCGCAAGGGCGTGTGGCGGGAGGTTTTAGGTCACCAGCCATGTACGTGTGTACAATCGCAATCATGCCAGTTATAAAAAAATATTAATCTGATCATGCACTCGAAAAATGTGAATCACACGAAAGAAAGTACTTGCATGCCGCAATATTCAATAACAGGATGCGTATATTCAAATCATACACTATAACTGTTAAAAAGATGGATGTATTAAATGAAAAAAATAACATGCAGGAATGAAGGTGCATCATATGGACACAATAGAAAAACTGCCTATTCTAACTATCTCCTACGCGATTGTTGGCGTCTTTTTTTATCTCTAATGATAGGAGGAATAACACGACAATTTAAATCTACCTGTTCTACTACCTATCTCCCTGAGTTTACGTTGGTGATCCGATTTACCACAGTAGATCGGGGCTTATAATATGTCCTTAACACCCTCAGATTAGCAATCTGCCTCAAATTTACGCAGTTAATTTAACCTGTATTTAAGCTCACGGTCAACTAGTGGCTCCCATCCTAATTCTTCTGATAATATCTTATACCGATAGACACTGCTGCCTTGTTCATAAAACCTTTTCATAAACCTGGCTGCACTACGAGATGTCATGAGTTCAGCCTTGCTTCAGAAGCTCTCTTGAGGAGACTCGACTGATTTCAAAGGAATGAAATGTATATTTTTGGATGTTAAATTATATGTCATTTGTTGGACATCACATTTGGTCTCCATAGACCGTCATGTTCCTTATTTCGTTCGAAGGAAGACCAGGTAGAGGGTGCTCAAAATAGGGGCGGCCTCCCCCTCACTCCCCAATGGTGCGCCTGCTATTCCCGTACGTGTCATCGCGTGGCCGACGCTCCCGCCGAGAGCACCCTTCTCGTCCAACTCCTCGTCCGGAAATCAGATCGGAGAACGGTCTCTTGTTTCTGTGAGGCGGGGCACGGAAGGAGGCGAGCTATTGATTCAGCGAATGAGTCAATAAGAGGCTGTTAACGCGGGAAAAGTGGAGGTAACAGTGAGAGGAGCGGGATGTTAAAAGTCTTTGGTAGCCGATGGGGAGAAGGCTATGTAAGCGGCATGGAGAAAGGAAGTGAGCATGTTCTTTGAACGGCAGGAAGACAGATGGGAAGTGAAGCGAGGGGAGGAAGGAAATAATGTTGGCCATAAATACACGTAGAAGAAGAAAGCATTACGATTCGTAGAACGTGGTGGTCGTTTGGAAGCGCCTAAAATCGAACTCAAATTGGTACCTAGAAATGAGCTAGGACTCTAAAAATTATCATATTTTATATCCGTACAATTGATCGTGGTTATTTTTGGTGATTTAGATTACTCTCTTTACGAACCTATTTCATTGAGTTAAAAGGATAGCATCAAATCTTATTGTGATTCTTAGAACTTTGTTAAGTATATTGGGATTTTCATAGAGGAGTACACACAAAGGCCTCGAGTAAATTGTAAACAAAATTACCAGCCGAAAATTTGAAGTGGTGCCTAGTTTGGTAGAGATAGTAATGTTAGCCATTGAGGCAAAAGGGTAAGCGTGCATCGAAGGCTTTTGTGTTGTGAGCGCGGAAAAGCACGAAGGAAGTAATTCGGCCGAAACGAAATGCAGGCAGCGTTTTCGGCATAAATTCGCAGGTGGAAGAGTAAAATTGGATTCATATTGAGAGGTAATAGCATGTTGAAGACTCGATTAATACTAGTGTATGGGAAAATTTAATGGGTATAAGTGGTAGAGGGAGAATTGATTTAACATGTCGGATGGAATGATTGGAGGTGCGTGGAGAACATGAGGAGTTAAAGAATTTTTTTGTGTAATTTGAAGCATTCGGTGCTTTTGTGTGATGTTTTGGATGTTGGGGCTTAGAAGTGTAGCAGTGATACGTAAGTCCCTTGGCTGATTAAAAATATAACTTGATCAGGTTTATTAATGTTAACGTTGTCTGGTTTAGGTAAATTGCGATTGAAATGCAATAGGCAGCGTATAAAATGACGGTAGTTGGCGCGGCATACGACGGGCGTCTGGTGGAGCGAGAGAGTGGCTCTCGAAGGAGGCCCTATTAGGGCAAGGAATGCATTCCCCGCCTTCGGCCACCGCCCCCGCCTCCAAACGCCCACCCACCCGTTCGCAGGACGGACCGCTGGGCAGAGCGGCCGGAGGAGTGCCTCGAAGGTCGGGGGTTTGAATCTCACCCGTGGCCGTCAGCCGCCTTCGAACACGAGTGTGCACCGACGGGCGAATGCGTCGCGTCCTTATTCTTCGAGGCGCAACTTCGAAAGAAACGCAAGCACGGAGGAAGTCTGTCTGATGTCCTCCTGTCGGCACTGACGTCTATCTTTAATCGTAGTGTGTTGCCCCATCCCAGTCATAGCTACCTGAAGTTGCAAAATAAATTTAAAATTTCGCACTCTTCGAATAAAAAGTTCAGGATTCGCAGTCCAACTAACGCTAATTTAATATATAAAATATACAATCTAAAATGCTCTAGTATCGTGTATGTGCCTTGTTTGTACATTTGTTCTACATCTACATCCGCAAAATATCATGCAAGCTGCCGCAAGGCTGTGTGGCGGGGGGTGTTAGGTCACTACCCGTAAAAGGGAACAAAATCACATGCAAAATGAACACATCCATACAAATCTATACCCATAGTGGCGTATGCATTCATGCAAAAATCCTTTCATTTTACATGCAGTTTGCATGCAAATACACATACTATCAACTAACAAACGATTGCTCCGCTACCACTCGTTCTACTGTTATAACTGATGTACAGCCCTCACGATTAAATATTGTCATGATTTGCAATTATTTATTAATTGACTGAAAAATTTCCCAGTACAAATTGCTAATGAATAAATTGCAAGTCTTCATACTTGTCTATCAATAATACCATTGTAAGAATGCATTTTCTTATCTTGTTTCTTAGGAATTTTCTTTATACCGCGAAGAATAACTATTCTTTCCTTACCCTCAATACTCGAACATAATTCCAACTTGACCGGCTTAGATGGTGAGCAGATATCCTTCGCCTGATGATGTGCAGATTCAGATTCATCCCCACCTTCTCCCCCAAGAGGAGATAATACTTGTACGTAATGTGGACAATTAGATTAAAATCAATCTTCGATGATCTTTCTAGTGCTCCGGCATTATAAATGTTTGGTGTCGGGAATTTGGTCTCCACTTTCATCCGGTATGATACGCAGTAATGAATGTCTAGGAAATGTAATGATTTTTCCTTAAGACTCGGAGAAGTAGAAATAAGATTAGTGGACGCTGTATAGCACCTAGGAATCACGCTAACATCGGACCTAACGTGGGGAAAGCTGTTTGGGAACATATTTGGAACTGCAATAAGGAAACATGCGCCTGTCAAACCAACAGTGAGAAAATATTCGAATTGAAAGCTTAAGGGGAGGCATTGTTCTGAGTTGATTATACTCGTACATCACATTGAATAGCATCGAGTATTAGAGATTCTGAGAAAGGTGTATTTCGTAATTACGCTTTGCAGGGTGCGAGAAAAGCCTACCTGTTCCTTAAAGAATCTTTGTGAACCAACTAATAAAAACAGACACAAACATCATTTATTGCATTTTTGGCAATCAATGGAATCAAGATGGTTACCGCCACGGCTTCAAAAATTAGAGAAATGCGCGTCCAAGGAGTTTAACCTTGACCCAAAGATGCGTGAATGTGACCAAAAAGAGAAGTTCAGGGATTACTGGCTGCTTGACACGCCGATGCATGAATCGTTTTCAACCCGCACGAGCACAGGTCAACAAAAAGTTAGAAACGTCGCGTAAGAAAATTCGGACTATCCGACAAAAAACTGAAATGGAATGATAATAATTGTCAATTAATCAATGTGGTGGTGATTTACGCTACCGAGCACACCTCTTCCTGGTGGCTTACACGGTCGCATAAGCTCTTTCCTAAACATTATTCGTCTCCTCGACGTTCGAAGTTAGCAGTAATCTGTGTTTTTATTACTCGCTACTCTTCCACGAAGAATAATCCAAAATTAATGGGATGAAAATTAAGCGAATAAATGCTAACCATGTTGGGGGAAGAGAGAAGGTTGTTGGTAGAAACACAAAGAGGGAAGGTGGATGCAAGTCGTATTTAATAACCATGGATTTTCAACCAATTATAGGGGAGAGAGTTTTGTATCAGCATGGCAGACGGGGTACAAGAACAGGTACTGGTATACTACCCTTAATAGTAATAATTATCCATCTGGTAATCCTTTCTCATCGACGAAGTTTAAATGTCTCAGGCTGCTCGGATTTTGTCTCAGTCGCTACCAACTTCTTAATCCAGCCATTATAACGATGGTCATCACCGTTATTAAATTTGCTAATCAAATGAATGCGCTTGGCATTAGCACGTTAGTTTTGACTGCATTTATATGTGTATGTGTATGTTTGTTTGTATCAGGGTTTCCGGGCGGGAATTCGTTCCCACCGTTCTAGGGAATTTTTTCGCTTTCCTTTTTCCGGGAAAAGTTTGTCGGAAAATCAGGGAATTTGCGGCAAGAAATAACCAGAAGGGAAAAAATGGAGCTGGAAGTTAGTTTGGACTGTAAAACACGATGGAACACACTAGAGGGAATGATAGGGAGTTTTTAAATATCATTAATCCGATTAAGACTGTTTCACGAGAGTTACAACTCGATCACTTATGAAAAGAAGAGTATTATGAAACATTTAAAGGTATGTTGAATTGTATAAAGCCTTTAAGATTAGCAGCGAAGCCTTAAGCAAATTAAGAAGCTATTAATAGAATGCTCTCGCAATATAATAAAATATTTTCGCAAGCAAAGGGATATTGAAGTTCCTATTCAGTAATTTATAAAAACAGAATCCTACAATGAGCCAAATACTTTTAAATGAAATAAAATTTGCATTGGTTAAACGTAGAATAGAGATCTTGTGTCTCTCACTCATCAAGTACTTGAGCAACGTTAGTGTTTTTCTGTGAGATAGAAGTGAGTGGCAGTGAGATGTGTAAGACTGTAATAGGGGGAAGAATGTTAGGCAAACGAGGAAAGGGCAGGAACAGGATATGGATGTTGGACGGGATGAAGGGAGGAAAAAAGTACACAGGGATGAAGAGGGACCTGATGTAGAGTAGGTTGCTCGATTGTTTTTTGTTAGGAGTTACGAAAAAAATATTTACTTGGTAGTTGTGTCTATTCATAAACCTACCTTAACCGGTAGATTGCCTTATAATAACTGCATATAGGAGTGTCTAAAAACCTCTGAAAGTCTACGCCGAGGTCAGGAACCGGATTGTACCACCTTCTCTACAGATTTTCTGCTATTAGCATTTTCTGTTAAAGTCATTATTAAATATGATAAACTAAAATTAAATAAGAAAGATTATTCCAGGAATTCTCGAGAATTCTCGATTCCCGAAAGTTACAAAATGTCGGGAATTCGGTTGCTTTATGTATTTGCGTGTTGATAGCATAAATATTTGCATGAGTGACAGTTCAAAAGGTTTTTGCAGGAGTACTTTTGCGTGGATATGTTGGTTTTGCACGTGGTTTTATTCTATTGTACGGATTTACACCCTCCGCAACACGCCCCCGCGGCAGCTTGTGGGTTGTTATGCAGATGTAGCATCTCAACATGTCGAGTTGGACGCCGCTGAGTTTGCCCAAGTGGGTGGGTATCCGCTCGTGGCGGCCCAGGGCTCAGTTTCTCTAGTGCTGTGTCAGCTACAATGGTCTAATAGTATGCGAGACATTTCGAGTGAGTGCGCCCTTGGCGGGGAGAGGGGAGGGCAATTCTCCGAGGGATAAGCTGGTAACTGGAGCATCAACCTCCGTTATATGACCAACTATAGTACGTATAACACACGACCAAGGTTTTGCTTCATTGAACTCATTGAAAAGTTAATCCTAAATCATTAGCCTGTTGGTGTCGGAAAGTTAAACTTCACGCTACTGCCCGGAGAATTTCAAATATCATCAATCATGTGAGGAGAGTTAGAATCTTAACCTTGAGTTTACCATCCAACATAAATTATTTATGAAACATGTGTTGCGAGTATATCTGGAGATACGAATGAAAGTCAGTGGATAATTCACAAAAACAGGTTTGCGGATGATCAATTGATGCGTTTGATAGAGTGAATTGGGAAAAACTGATGCATAAATTGCTGAAAAAAGGAAGATTGGAGGTACAGAAGGTTAATCCGCAGCCTGTACACGTCTTAGACTGCTCAGGTGGGAGTGGAGAACGGAGGGTTCGGATGGGCAGTGTTGGGAAGAGGTGTAGGGCAGGGTCACCGGTACTGTTCAACGCATATGTGAAAGAAATAATTTAGGAGGCATGGGAAGAACTGGAGGCAGGAATGAAAGTCGGAGGGCAATTCATAAAATCAGTTAGGTTTGCTGATGACCAAGCATTAATTGCTCAGTCAGCCAAGGGGTTGCAAGTATTGATGATTGAATTAGAAATTCACTGCAAAAGATATGGAATGAGAATCAATATTAATAAAAAAATGTTTTAAGATATTCCAGAAAGAAAAAGGCTAAGTTAAACATTAAAATAGGAGGGGGAAAATAGAGCAGGTAGAACAGTTTACGTATCTCGGAAGTGTTTTGGACCAATACGGTCAAAGTGGTAGGGACGTAAGGAGAAGAAGTATGCTGGGTAAAGAGACTTTCACCAAGAGGAGGGAGTTGATGACAGGGTAAGGTTGAGTAAGGATGTTAAGTAAAGGCTCGTAAAGACTTTGATATGGAGCGTAGCTATGTACAGGGCGGAAGCGTGGTCACTGAAGCAGGAGGATAGACGTAGATTGGAGGCTTTTGAGATGTGGGTGTGGAGAAGAATAGAGAAGGTGAAATGGACCGAAAGGAAAACAAATGAGGAAGTACTAGGGTTGGTGGGCGAGGAGAGGGGTTTGTTGAGAGAAATCCTATGGAGGCAGGAGAAATGGATGAAAGGCGTATTGATCGGCAGTGGGATGTTGAAGACGGTAATAGAGGGGAGAATGTTAGGCAAATGAGGAAAGGCCAGGAACAGGATAAGGATGCTGGACGAAATGAAGGGAGGAAGGAAGTACACATGCATGAAAAGTGGCTTTGTTGCAGAGTAGGTTGTATTTTGCTAAGTGAGACAATGGAATTGTCGCTGTATCGTTTGGCAGCTTGTTTCCACACAAAATCTTTCTTAAGCGGCAGTGGACCGATAATAATAATACATTATCAATTTAATCGCAAAGCATTGAAGCCACTGTAATATTTCGCGGATGAAAAAGACAGATAAAAGAGGAAATAGAAAACGTAAGAAATTAGAATTCATAGAGCAAGCGCATCATAATAAGTTGGAATTTAAACGAAAGAGACAGGAGCAGTTGTAGTCAAAGTCGGGGCAAGTGTTGAAGGCGAGGCGGAGTGGACGGAGAGAGGAGAGCGGCAGATGTTGGCCGCGTACAATAGAACGTGGCCGGGAAACCCACTTTTGATCCTCGTTTAAGTTTTTCTTGAAGACTGCTGAAAACTCTACAGAGGAAAATTTGAAATATCTACCTGCCTGCATCCCCATAATGCCCCGAAAGACGCCGCAGGGGCATTTGGCGGGGGCGGCAGCCCTAAATTCACGTCCATACACACGTTTCACTGTAGATTTACTCTTTTGCACAACCGCTTGTGCACATGAACATTTCTATAAACAGCATGTAACAGTTGGTGTGCTTGATGTAAAGGTTATCATTTGGTCTTAACTTATATTCGAGTTGTTGCGTTCGATTTTTAAATTATTCGCGAGTCATACGAGGGAAGAACGAGTACTTGAATCCTCTCGGTTAATCTTTCTTATTTTATCTCGTTGGTTGAATATTTCAGTATATTTTAGAGCAATAATAATACGCTCTGGGTATGCAAGAAAACTCATCTGATCTGCTCATTCCTGAAGGTATAAGTTTTGGACTAAATAAGAGTATCGATTGGATCGATTCAACTTGAAGGCAAAGATAATTTCGTGGAAACTTGGTTGAATCCAAGATTTTGATCAAGTTAAATATTCCTTCGGCAATGCGTCGAAATGTCCAATGCGTTATTCCTATATTATAATTTCTATTCGAGTTTGGAAAACTTAGCCGTTAAATTTGCCATCATATCAATAGATGAATAAATGTTATATTAGTGGACATTATTAAACTTTCTGAACACAACGTTGCCTTCTTATTCCAGGTCGTACTCATATCATGCAAAAAAGAATGACTCATTTTTCCACCCAGCTCTCCACGCATTGTTTTGATCCTCAACGGCCAATTCACTCTTCCACGCATTTTTTTCCGTATGACAATACGAACGACATGGAAATAAAGAAAAACCACATTGTCTGGAAAGGCAAGCTTTACTGGTTGGCTTTAAATGGCGCTTAAGTTACATTTATTTCCTGTCAAATACTCATGCATTAATTATACTTTTTTATTTACAAAAGACTGTAATGTTAATTGTAAATCATGTAGATGATCAATAGTGTTGCGCAAATCAGAGGGAAATAGAATCGTGATCGAAACAGAGATTAATGGCGTTTTATTTTATTTTGCATTAGAGGGAGAGAATTTATGAAAAAACATTTATGCTCGAATTTTACTTCTTTTAAATTGTCCTTAAAATTCGTGGGCTTAAAATTATGAATAAAGTCTCCTCACTTCCATTTTTTTATTCCTAACCTTCCAAAAGCGTGGTCACTCAAAATTTGTATTCCTCTATGTATTTTAATGCCAAAACAAATCCTGCTATTATTTAGCGTGCGAAAATTTATCTCTCTGTTTTCTGTCTAGTAAAAGAAAATTACGTTAAGAAAAATAAAAGCTAGATCTTCTTGTAGTTATTTTATATGCATCCACCTTGTGATGATTTTCTCAAAGTCGAGAGGTTCGTAAATCCCTTTACGGCACACGTATCGTATATAACCTGTATTATCAAAATCCTTACTGTAAGCATGGGGCCCTTTTTATTGAAGATCCAAATCTTCCGGGATTTCCTTCATAACTGGTAAGACTGCAGTTTTGTCGGCGGTGCAGTCGGCGTCTTTACGTCAGGAAAGGTTTAGGAAATACATATGGAACGGCGCGGAATTAATCCTTGAAAACGTGGATCTTCAATGTCTGCACACCGCGGAAACCTTTTCGGGGAACCCTTTTGTTTACTGCTATTTAAATTAAAAGTCACTTAGACCGGATGCGAAATAATGTTTATTTTTCGGTTTTATTTAACAAAAACTTGTGTATTTAAATGAATGGTTTCATAAATGAATCTTAAAGTGAGTTTTCTCAGATTCAAGACCTATCCTAACCACTGTCTCGCTCCCGAATGCCGCACCTCCGCACCATTATATAAACACCTGTAATCCCGTTTAAACTTAACCGGAATAGCGCGCTTTATAGTATAATATATGCCAACTGTTCAAGTAAATTTCAATCTCTCAACTGCTTCCATGAGACCAAAATGAGTGAGAGATCCAATTTAGATAATAATAATATGGTAATTGAGTGTATATATTTATATATGTATACATAAATTAATGGTTAATGATTTAATGTAACTAACGTTAACGTCCTTAATTACCCACCATATTTGTAGCTTAAGGGTATTATATCTAAGATCCTTAGACACCAACTAGAGCGTGTTTCTAGCGGAAGGGTGTTACCTACATATTTGTATAGTCACAGGCTTAGAAGTATAACACTAGTCAGATTTTGTGGACATCTAAAACCCTCCAGAACCGGTAGACAATCATTAATGATAGCAATAATCCTTGTGTGTTCGTACTGTTTTTTGGGATACATTCGGAGGAAGCAAATAATTAAGGGCATTTTAAATGACAGTGGGGCGTTTGCAACTGTAACATAGACAAGAGTGAACGTTTTATGAGAGATGAAGATGTAGAAAGAGAGACTAGGCACGTGAAAGGGACGCAGAAGTTAAGTGGAGTGAAGCAATGGCGTGTTTTAATATTGTGCGAGACGGTATGAAGTGTCGTTCTATGTGGTGATTAAAAATGTAGCAATGGTTAGTCCCGCGGTACTACTTTTAATAATAGCGTACACAATGTTTAACTACGTGCATACTCCTCATTTTGCCACGGCACTCGTGTCGCAAATTATGTCCGTAAATTAAACCAGGATCAGAAATTCAGGGAAGAGGGTGCAATTTCCGGCAGAGTCCTTCCTCCCAAGGAGGCGGCATTTCCAGGCCTCAGCCGCGCGGGAGTGAGCGGGTCTGGTTTATCGAGCGGGGCGAAATTAATTACGCTGACCATCTAAACCGGATTTTTCGGAAATCCTACTCATACAGTTGGAGCACGAAAGCCAATTTATCATGGCATCAGTTTTCAAAACTGTTATTTTTTTCACTTTGGCACCCCTGGGAACGATTTTTTCTCTCTCTCTCTCTCGAGCACTTGATATTTTATCTTAGTCGAAAAAACTACCTTTTTGTCAGACTAATTTTTATCTGTCGATCTCACGGGAGATTAGCTAATAAAAACGTATACTCGAAAGCGATTTTGTAAATTGCCTCTTTATCGATGGGTTTATGAAGGCCTCGCGGATGCCCGTACACATGGAATGCGTGCCGTGACCGACGGGATTACCGAGGCTATTTTATTATTTTAGGCCATTTCAATATATCCTCCGCTCTTCTTGCTAATATTGAGCTCCGATTGGAGATTATCATCATCAAATCCAATTAACGGAACGCCGGGGGAACGGGAGCGGAAGAATATTGGACGAGAATGTCCACGGGACGTAGAAAGCAATAGCGAGATAGTAACTGCCAAATATTGAGGAAGAAAATAAAGATATCCCCTCGAATCGATCCATCACGGAGATCCCTGAAAATTATAATCCATCCGCCTGCTTCCAGCTCGCACTTTATTGACACGATCGAAACATTTGCACACACACGCCAAGTTCATTTCGGAGGCGTTTCATCATAGCTGTCTGTGCATTTCAATTAAGGTAGAAGCCTTTGCGTTTCAAATAGAGTTAATTAACTCGCGGACAACGATGGTATCGGCGATATAAGCGTACCCTACATTCAGATCTGATGCGCTCCTGCTTGCAATCTGCAGTTATTGCTTCGAGACATCCCGGTTACGTGAACTGCTGTCTCAACCGTGGTAGGCCATGGATTCGAGAGGAGCCGATAGCTCGATTTGTCCAAGTGACTCATTTTAACCCTCGCGATTCGTTCGTCGTGTAAAAAAACCAGTGGGCTTTGTACTCTGAGATTGATGTAGAATTAGGAGGTTTGAACCGATTTTGTAATGTTGGCGGAATTTCTATCTATTTGCATCTATTTAATACCCCGCAAGAGCGTGTTAGAGCACTAACCTTAATTCAAAGAAAAACTCATGTAAAAAACAACAAATTTATACTCTACACAAACAAAGCATGGTATATATTCATGAAAACCCCTTACACCTCACACACATGCAAACACTTGATGTCATTTGTCAAAGAATGCGCGGGGAGAACTGGCAATAACATCAGATAACCTGCTTGTTAAACCAAAACTCTTAACCAATATTACGATCAAGAAGCTATCTTTCATATTCTACCTTCCCATCTCCATATATTATATGTGATTCAAGATATAATTTTTTCCACAAACGAAAGGGAATCATAATAACATTGTTCGGCCTCGGTAGGGTCATGGTTGTGTAAAATTATTCTGGTGTGTATTCACCCCCTGCCACGCACCCTAGCGGTGGCTTGCAGGATATATAAATAAATGTATACATCTACATAATACCCGCAAACGCAAACATCCTGTAAAAGAGAAATAAACCACATGCAAGAACAACCTATCCATGCAAACTTTCACCATCAGTAGCGTGTAAATTCATGCAAAAACCTTTTTAACATTCACGCATGCAAATACATAAAACTATCAACTGACATACACATGTAAATGCACCTATAAATGTAGTCAAAATCAATCAAATAACATGGAAATTGGAATTGAAAAGTAAGAAGGGGAAATTCAACTACCACATGAACATGAAACTCGTGGTATCCGCCCCCAAGGGCACATGTAGGGAATGCGACATACTGCAGCATGCAGGCAGCGAAAGCGTCCCCCCTCCCCACAGAAAGAGAGCAAGGCATGGAATGAGAACCTTGAAAACAAACAAAGCAGGGCAAGCAATACTGTATTATTGCATTCTTTAATGGCAGTCCCATGCGAGAAGGGTTTTGACAACAAAACACACGAGATTAGTGAAAGTGCATGCATTTGAGTCGAACTAATTATTCCCCAGACGCTGAGGGCGGCAAGTGGAAAGGAATTTGACCTTTCAGTTTATCTTTTTCCTAACGCCACGAAATTTTGATCAATTTTTGCATGTTTTTTGCAATTCAAATACACGTGAAATTCTACAGAGAAAAAAAGCCGACGAGGCAAGTGAAAAATGCCTCCAAAGTAGTCTCTAAACGATTGCCATTCCTCGGATAAATATAAAGACTAGAATTAATAATAGTTGTGGGTAACATGTTGGATAACATAGATCCATTGAAATTTATCAATTTGCTCTCGCACGGGGAAATGAAAGGATACTACCGAAGTAATATATCTTACCACACAATCAATTCGTTGTTTTTTATTGATTAATCTCTCTTTTCGGAAATGCATGGGTTTGAATTCTCTCTACATATTTTGAGAAAGGGTGGATGGTGTCACAAGTATCCTAATACGAGTGGTCATCAATGGTGACCACTCGTATTAGGATGAAAGAATAAACTAAAATACGCTAACAAATTGAGTTTTGTTAAAATTTCGTTTGAGATGCAAGGTTAAATGGATTAAGAAATTTCTTTCGTTTTTCCGTAGAATTGTTCAAGACTACATTAATCAGTCAATCCTTTCTGGACTAAGAAAAAATAGGGTGAGGTTTTAGGGTTAATTGGGTCAGAATTCATAAAAAAAGCTCTCAGATCTTTAATTATTTTTAAATACCTTTTCAGCGCCACTTCGGAATTTGAAAGAAAAATTTGGAAATGATAATTCAGTTTTGGACGGAATCCAATCAATTTACGAAAGCTGGAATAAGTGCATAGCAACGAATGCAGAGTACTTTGAAGGAGACAAAATCAATGCAGATTAAAGTTTGCAAAATAAAGTTTTTATGATCTCTGATCGAGGGTTTATTGGACAGACCTCGTATAGTACGTATTTAGATACGGTGTTTAATTTACGAGCGTTTTATTTTGGCTGCATGAAAGCAGTTGAGCGTTACCGCGAGGTCTGTCTCCGGTTCACCATACAGGAGACAGACCTGGTATAAGGGATCCGAATAACTGTAAGGTACCACGTGAGGAGGAAATGTGTATTTCTCCTGATTAAGTGCCCTAGTGTGTCGTCACTATCTCATCTAGCCTTAGTTGATATTCAACATATTCAGGCGAGATGCAGTGGAAGTTCGTCATTATGTTTTCTCATAACCTTAGTTTATTGCCCTTCTTTTTATAAACAGCTCCTCTCATGACTTAGTACGACACGGTTAGCATTTCGCTTTTAACATCATCAGAAAGATACCCACTCATTTATGCCAGGGATTTATTTTATACCCTAGTCATTCCAATAAAAGATTCCTCTAGTAATCCAGTCGCATTACGAAGTTTATCATAGCATCGTTGTGCAAATCTTATCTCCTCTTCGCTGAACTCGACCTAAATCGGCAATTAAACCGACCTTTTAAGGATCCCGTGCACCAGTAGCGTATTCTAAGTGAGACTTAACCTAAGAAAGATAACACCCACAGGTGGTCTCCATTTCCTTAAATGCTCAAAAGTTTGAAAACAGCCTAATTTGCACCAGATGATGTCCCGAAGCGACGGAACCGCGATGTTATGGAGTTTTCGGCGTACCCGCATTATGGAGCCTTCAAAATGGCATTAGGAAAATCTCCATAGTTGGCCGTCTCCACATGGAAATTATAAATGATGGGCAGCATTTATTTCGGATCCGTTTCCGCTTATTGCGCAAACCTGAGATCATTACAACAAGGTCACCTTTAGATTACATTATTATAAATATTCTTCAATAGTTACTTTTACGGAGTCATTCGCTGGCGAGAATCGAGACAGTTCTTTTGATTTGTGAAGATAGAAAACACCTTTGTGTTTAAAGTTGGTTTAAATCCCGCGGACTAAGGCGAAATACGATTACTTGTGGAATTGAATGTGTGGCGCTTCGTCATTACATCTTGACCTTTAAAACCTCCATATTCATATTGAAAGACGACACGTAGACATCTTAATTGGTTGAAGCATTGGGCCGAAAATCGGCGGGATCGGGGTTTTAAATCCTGCGCAATACGAATGATTTTTCAACTGATTTTTTTCGATTTGATGTCCCTTCGTGTCAAAACTGGGCAGAACTATGATGTTTCGTGGAATTGGCTACACCCATACCGTTTGAAGACAAAAGATTTGAAAAAAGAGAGGTTCTTCACACTCGCCGCTTCACCATCAACGTCACAATGGGTTATCAATTCGTGAATTTGTTTGCGGAATCTCTCAAAACTGTTTTCTTCTTCAGTCTTTTCATTCTCTCATTTGCTCAAAACTGTATCAATGATTGTTCATGAATTGCTTGCTCACGTCTATACTGATGGAAGTATGCCGTTAGTTCTTGTTTCTTTTTCATAGTACTTCACCATTGCTATTTGCTTACTATGTCTAGCGAAACGTTTTACAGAGTACATGCATGCATTTTCTTAGTTTTAAGATTCAAGGGCAAAACTGTGATCTCAATTTTTTTAGCTACGAAAAGCAGTGATTTGACGGGGCTGTGGAACGTTGCTGTCTCAAGCAAAAAGATTTTGCGCTTTTAAACCTGCAAAGTACTGGGGACGCGACGATTCCGTCATGCTCGGAAGAGAAACCTCTTCGCAATAGCTGAGGGTAGTTTTTTGGAATACCAAAATTAAGGTATGGGAATAATCACCATTAGATTTGAGGTTCTCGATGGTGTACACTGAAAATGATGGAGTAGAGAGATAGATGGATAGTCGTCTTAATTTAGGTGCAAGATTCAGACTATGGAGTTTCTTCTACCACCTAACCCCTCGTCACCCATTTACAAGATTAAACTTGAGGATAAATTTCACAAATTATGCAAAAGTAGCGATGAAATCAATACACATAATATATATTAGGGCTCACATACAGCAACAAAAAACATTAACATTTACTTACATTTCTGCAGCACACAGAACGAGGATTACATGCAAAATAGGGATATCGAGAACACCAGACCTGCTTCATACGTATGCCGTACTTGAATTCTCTCCGCCGATCGCTCCCTGAAGAATGCCTGCTTTCAAGATGCCCGCTCTCAAGGACTTCCGCTCAGCCGTTCTGTTCATTTCGTTTCCGGTGGATCGGAGGGGGGATTGGGCCTCACGTGGGGGCAGGGGGGGGGGAACTCGCTGTCGACTGCGAGACTGCGTTGGAGGCCCCAGGCTGCAGTGAAAAGTTACACGTTGACGTTCAACTGCTTTCATGCAGCCAAAAAAATAACGATCGTAAATTCAACAGCGTATCAAATACTTAGGTACTATATGGGGTACGTCCAATAAATACGCGAACTGAGGCCATTAAAACTTTATTTTGCAAAATTTAGTCCTAATCTATTTTGTCTCCTTCAAAGTCCTCTCCATTCATTGCTATGCACTCATTCCATCCTCTTTTCCACTGTTTAAACAAATAAAGAGTGCAAAATATACTCGTACACTTACTTATTGCGTGAATATCGAGTCATGCAGGAAGATTTAGCACAAAACAAACGCCAGAGGATTTCCTATTCTTTCCTCTTTTCTTTATTTCTTTTGCATCGCCACGGCTGCTAAAATATTCTAAGACCTAGAGAAGGTACATCCTCTCCTTTTATATTTTATGTTCGATTTTGGCACCCGTCTCTCTCCTTGCTTATCATACTAGAAATGCATATCATGTCTGTTTCTCCCTTTGCATGGTTTCTCGACTGATGGTGATGTTCACTTCCCCACGAATTTCATAGATGAAAGTATTCATATGCGATAGGAATATTTTGTAAATATCAGTATTCACTCGTGTAAGATACTCATCACAGTGGCTTGTTTACCCTCTGTACTCACTAGGCATTATGTTATTATTTTTATTTTATTTTTGTTATTACATAGTACCCTGCAAGCCACTGTCGGGGTGTGGGGCAGGGGGTGATTACCCACCAGACTAATTTTTACACACTTTGCTGTCGGAAAACGTTATTCCGATCATTTATCGTTTGTGGGAAAAAAATGGCATTTCAAATCTGTCAGTTCTACACTTCATTTCTAATTTTACAGTCATAATGTCTCCGACCGTAGTATGATAGGGGTAATAATACATATTTAATGTCATCGCTGAAGGGAATTAATTAATCTCTAATTTAAACATCTCTCCGTAAGTGATTACCAACCTCATTCCTATAATAAACTAAATACACTACTAATTTAACTATGAAAAAAATTTAAAAGCATAACTCCAAGCAGCGTGTCAACAAATATAACGGGTAACGCTAGGAGAAGCACCCGTGGAAGAATGCTGTTTTCAAATTTTAGCAGTTTTGCATGCCACACGGCTCTATAAACAGTAATATTGTAATTAAAATTTCTAGTGGCACCATGATTAAATAGAATTGAATTGGGATAGTATGTTTTTATGCGGCAGTTTTCAATACATCAGCAGTATTCCATACCACGTGACCCCCGTCGAAACGTCAGTCTCAAAATATAAATATTTACACACATGTTAGATTTTTCATTTCCAATTTTGTGTTATGAAGTTCATCCTAGAAGTACTAATACGAGATACATATGCCGATTTAATACTGAGTTTATGCGTCTAAATGATTGAACAAGAGAATGATATTGGATATTTTGAAAGAACTTGTTGCAAAATATGGAGGAATTTTCATTGCATACATAGTACCCCGGTAGTCATCGCTAGGATGGTAACAGGGATTGATCATACACCAGTCTACTTTTTTTTACATTTATTACTTTTTCCTCCTGGTGCAGTCGGACAACCCTATTATTCTGATGAAATGAAGAGATTGAAAGTCGCTGGAATTCCACCAGGAGTGTCGTTGGTAGTACTAGCGAATCAAAAAGTGAATTTCGTTGTAAAAGGCTGCAATAATGGGGATATTGAAGAGGGAATTCTTGGTAGTCTGAAGGCGAGAAAAACAAGAACTTTACGATGAAGAGTACGATTGTAAAGGAGGCGAAAGAAATATTCAAGTGGCGAGCAGAGTGAAGGGAATTAGTTAAATGGATTAAGTCACTTAAAATAACTTAAAATCAGTTTCAATGGTTTCTACACCCTGAAAGGCAAGTGATTTGTTTGCGTGATTGAATTTTTTGCCAGAAACTAGCGAATAATAAATGGTGACTGTGCAGTTGCATTGTTATGAAGAAGGATCCATCCATCATGTTCGGTTAAAATAGTGTGCACTGTTGATTTTCCTAAATTCAGTTCATCAGCTATCATTTGGACAGTTTTCCGACGATCGGTAAGGACAAGGGACCGCACACGATCAATGTTGTCGTTAACACAGCTGGTTGAAGGTCGTCCCGGCCTTGCATCATCCGTGGCGTCTTGTCGGCCATCTTTAAAACGCTTAATCCACTTGAAAACAATGTTTTCTTCAGAGTATTGTCACCGTAAACAGCTGTTTCTGTTTCTTCTTGATAACCTTTACCACACTTCACCAAAAACTTGACGTTGATTCGTTGCTCCGTGATTGCGTACATTTCCATTTTCGACAAACAGTGAAAACAAGGACAGCAGAAACTAATATAACTGGAATCATAGGCACAGCTCGACGATCCGCCAAGCACAGGTGGCGGATCCAAGCGGTGGTGGTGGGGTCACAGGTAACTAGTGCCGCTAATGGGTTATAGTCCGCGTCATGGCCGCCAGATTGCACCAGTTCGCGTCTTTATTGTGCAGACGTATAGCGACTTAGGCGAGACATTTTGATATTTATTTCGACGATAAAAATTATTAATTATCGTAGATAACACAGGCCTACAAAAAAAATTTTTTTGGTGCCGGGAATTTTTGTGATGATTTTAATTATATTTGTAGAGCTGAATCCAAATATGAAATCCGTTTTTATTTAACAGCTCTATTTTTTTAGATAGGGCACATCTTACGATTAGTTGTTTTAATATTTGATATATTCCGGAAAATAATTTTCAAAGTTAAATAAATCTATAAGTATACTAATTTATAACCACTCTGCGGTGTTCCTTTTATTTTCAATAAACTGTCAATAAGTTTTATGTATATTTCTATATTGTAGGTCAATGAGATTAAAAAACAAAAATCGTTTGGAGATTGAAAAAATTAGTTGGATGTCATTTGTTGAGGTCATAAAAAATTTTCTAGGAAATCACAAAAGTGAAAATTATTTTGAGCTGGTAAACATTATGCTCAGTAACTTCAAATCACTTGGATGTAATATGAGCACAAAAGTTCACTACCTACACAGCCACTTCTTTTTTCATTTCAAGACAATTTTCTTGGAAATTTAGGAGACACAAGTGAAGAACAAGGTGAAAGATTTCACCAGGTTATAAAAACAATGGTAGCTCGCTACCAGGGAAGATGGGATAACCATATGATGGCAGATTACTGCTGGTGCTTAAAACGAGACTGTTTGAACAAAGTGCACTCAAGAAAATCGCGCAAAAGAAGCTTCCGATGTGTTGAGTGATGTTTTTATGTATTTTTTCTTTTCAATTTGTTTTATTACAGTAAAAAATTTTAGTATTTGTGTTCAATTGTATTGTAAAATTCTGTTGTGTTTGTGGGTGATTTAACAGCCCTAGAAATCAATCAGGTATTTATATTTAGTGGGTTTTATTATTAATATAATATTCCCATATCATCATGTAGAAGATTTTTTTACGTAAGTAACAACATTTATATATCTTGAAAACTATAGCTGATAGGAAAAAACTAGGGTCATAATTGGATTCAGCACCCCAATTGTTCTTTAAATCAGCATTAAAAGCTCCGGCACCAAAACCACTGTTGGCCTGTGTAATATACGAGAAAGAGTTCTTAGCCTCTCCGCAAGCTTGTGGCAGAGAAGAAATAACCGATTAGTTTCTGAAATGCTACCATTACGGAAATCATTTGGGCCGTCCCGTCACTCCACACCCATCCACGATGGCGAGGGTGGCGGGAGTGCTCCATTCTTCAAGCCACGCGGTGAAGAGTTCATTTCCGGAACACCCAAGTGTGAGCGCGGGGAGAACTCACACCCCGCTGTCGTACACACGCGTCGGAATAGTCGATGGAAAAGAAACAAGGGGCCACAGCCACCATCTACGAGGCACTTCCGAAGTCGAATGCCTTCGCTCTCCGCATCCAATGTTCCGTTCTTGGTTACTTTTACTATGATGGACAATAAGTGTCTTCAACAAGGTAATCATCGAAGTTAACCATTTCATTAATACTTTTTGCAGATTAGATTTGGTTTCTTAATTTTTTTTCTTTGTACATCGATTCTACGAGGTTAGGCTGAAAACGAATGGACACATGCTTCCACGTGTAGACCACAGGCAAGATGAGCAGCACTCCTGATGGCATGTGGAAGTAACATTCCCCCTCAACACGCATGCGTAGGTTTGAAGTGGTTTCATTGATCCACTACATTTTTAGAGGTGGAAGTATGGAGTCATTCTCTAGAACTATGCCAACGCGAGTTAAATGGCGTGCGGTTGTCGAATTTTTAACTGATGAAAAAATGACTCCAACTGACATTTTCGTCATATAAGACTGTTTATGGTGATGATGTAGTTGATGAGTCTACTTTAAATTGATGGGTAGTAAAATTTCGTAGTTGCGAGCATGGAAAAGCCGTAATTGTTTTTGTAACACGCAGCGGACGTCCGATCATTGCCACAGACGATGAACGTCGCAAATTCGTCACAGAATCACTCAAAATCTCTAGCAAGCCATATTGGAATATCCACGGAACATTTTGGCTTCATTATTGAACAATTGGGATATCGTAAAATATGTCCACGCTGGGTACCACGCTGTCTCACCGACGAGAACAAACAAAACCCTCCCTGTTCCCCCAATCTTGCGCCTTGCGATTTTTATTTTTTTCCGTTTCTCAAAATACACTGGTTAAATTAACGACGTCAATCCTGCGCATGCGTGTTGAGGGGGAATGTTAATTCCACAAGCCACCAGGAGTGCTTCTGAAGGTCATCTTGCCTGTGGTCTACACGTAGAAGCATGTGTCCATTCGTTTTCAGCCTACTCTCATAGAATCGACTTCGACATTTTGATAGTTAAAACATAAACATCGATATGGTCATCAGTGATATATAAAGAGTAATGATAACTCTATATTAATGTCGTGTCGCGATTGCCAGTCCGATGTGGGCGAGCCCTACCCTTAACCGCCGCCACGCACAACCCCCTCCCCGCGCAGGCCCCCCCTCGAATCGCGGTCGTCCCCCTTTCGCCCGTTCGGCAGCGAGGGTGGGGGGGAGTGGCAGGGGTGGGGGTTGGGCTGGCGGCGAACGCCTCCCGCGTTGTTGCTCCAAATCCCAGCTTATTAAAGGAACCATTTCCGAGTAATAATCTCTCAAGCTCAAAGTGCCTAAAAGGCCAGTTTATGAAAACAATCTGATAAGGCTGGGACGTTAATTTTTCTCCGATTCGGGTATCTTGACATCAAATGTTGAATTTAATTAGCAATTAGGGGTGTATCATCTAAAAGCGTGGACCTATTAAATTATCTTAATTAAGACTAGCTTAAATAAGCCACCGAGTGTTTTCCGAAATGTTGTGATCACTATAACTTGACTAAATATTACACATTCTTCTTGCTGCTTGAGTTCTCATATAAATTTTTTGTTTCAGTTATCCTTATATACATGTATGTGGGTCTGTTTATTATTATTTGTATTCTATCGGTTTAGTAGGTGGTGGTTGAGTTCACCCAGTACTAAGCCCGGCGGCATATGAACTTCACATATAGGGGTTGGTAGGGGGGCCAGTTCCTTTCCCTGTGACGGTTATGGTTTCCGAGGAAGATCTGGTACCTGAAAAATCACATAGCTAGCCAATATTATGTATACATAAGATAAATATTACTTCTATAGCACTCCTGGAGGAATGTGGAAGTAACATTCCCCCTCAACACGCATGCGCAGATTTGAGGTTGTTACATTCAGCCAGTGTATTTTGAGAAGCGGAAGTATTGAGCGGTGTTCTAGTGCAATGTAAGGTAGCGAATGTTACTTCCACGTGCCACCAGGAGTGCTTCTTAACGTCATTTTGTTTGTGGTCTACAAGCATGTGTGCGTTAGTTTGCAGCCAGCCTTCCCCCGTATCTCACTAAATTCTTTAAAGTCAATAAGTCGTTTCTCATCTTTGTAAGCGTTTATATATGATGCAAGTCATCGCCGAATTTAGGATTCGATAGCTGATTCGGCGAGGTCAGCATAATTGTACGTGTTTAGCTCATGAGGCGAGACAACTGGATGTGCATTCGATAGCATTCATAATATTTTGGTCAAATCTGTGTTGATGACTGAGGTGATGCACGAAGCGTGATGGGTGATTGAAACTTTTGCGATGCACTTATTCAAATGGAGAGGGGGCGGGCGTGAGGGGTCGTATTGGGATGACCAGAGAACGCGTGCCGTATTGCGTTTGGTGTCCGGCTCTTGGACGCGCCGTGCCAAACCCAGCAAACGCTATCGAGCGGAGAGCAGCAGGCGTGGCGGGTCGCTAAACCTCACGTACAACTTTAAGCTAATATGAAATTAAGTTTCGGGTAAAATGTCTCCTCCATTCTTTCGTGCGTTAGTACTAAGGGGTTGGGGGCGGTCGGTGAGCGTGGAGGCATGAGGGGGCGGGGAGTGGCCGGGGGGCAGGATGGCTTGTGCTGCGAGGGCGGGCGAGAGGGGGTCTGGAGGGAGGAGGGCAGGTGTGGGGAGACGAAGGTGGGGAGGGAGGCACGCCGCCGAGGGTATTAATTAATTCATTACCCTGACACTCAGTTCCATTTAGAGCACAAGCAGGGTAATAACTCATGAATATCCGTCTTCCGTCCCAAAGTAATAATTATCCAAATGGCAGCCGTACACTCGTGTCGCGCGTTATTGCGACATGATCCCAACTGGCCTACAAATGATGAATGAATTACAAAGGAAAACTATTTATAATAAACATAATCAACACATGAAAAACCTCGCAGTTAAGAATAAAAAAAAAACATTTCTTTGGTACTTGTGGTTACGATGCATGATGTTCTGGGTTTTTCGGAAATTACGTGTAGGTTGACGAGAAAACCTTGTTAGTAATTTGAGCGTGTGTCCATAATCATTGGTGAAACGCATCCCTCGTCCAAGTTGCTCCGAGTTTCCCGCTTCCAAGAGTCATGAATTTTAATCATTCATGAACTTTGGAATTCTATTGTGCGACCCACTTCTCCCACAATGTGCGATATTTCCTCTTTGATAATTTCAAAGAACCGCTCCAATGCTTCAATAAACAAATATTTGCACAGTGATTGACTATTCGTCAGCACGCCATAAGAAATCACTCACCCCATGAGTTGCATAACGTAAGTACAGCAGACATGAAATAAAATGTTAATGTTCAGTCCGTCATTGTCTCTTTATTCTAATATGAGAATTTATTTCTTCTTCATATGCAAAACCACCTGCAAGTTTTAAATCCCTGTTAGCACATATGCTTATAGCCGTAACAGTTTCATGGTTAACTTTGTGGAATTCCTTCATGATGAGGGTAGGAAAAGGAACTTTGAACTACCGCATAAAGATTTAATACTAAACACGACAATGGTTTCCATGCTGCGCATCATCATCAGTTGACAAACATGAAAAATTCTTCAAATTATATAGCCTAACTCGAAGAGGGGTGGAAGGTAGGGGAGTGAGGGAGAGGGTGTGAGTTGAGTCCTGGTGTAGAGGCTCGACTTACACCCTCTCCCTTACACCCCCTACCTTCCGCTTCTCTTCGACCTAGGCTATATAATTTGAAGAATTGTTCATGCATGTCGACTGATGGTGATGCGCAGCATGGAAACCATTGTCGTGTTTAGTATTAAATATATTTGCGGAAGTACACAGTACCTTTTCTTACCCTCAACACATATATCGTTCGATAACAAACAATAATTTAATAAAAAATACTTCTGGCTGAGTAAATATTAACAATCATTTTTACCACAAATCCCTTCATAATAGAACCCTTGATTAATATTTTATTATAAAATCTCTGAGGTTTGCTAGCTACCAATTTTTCAAGTCCTTTCAAGTCGTTCGCCATAACTATGACAGATTTTCATGAATTAGACCTTTCAAAAAACACGTTGAGTGTACGATCGATACATTTTTTCAAAATTTATTTACACGTGAATCCTGAAAGGTGATTCTGGCTTTTCGGGCAAGAAATTGGGGAATGAAATGCGGTTTTTCGTTCACATTCACCAGGGATTATGTTTGGTAGGCGAAGCAGAGGTAGGGATGGAGATTCGGCGCGGAATTAGATGGATGAGATATATCGTAAGAGGGAGCATAACATAGAGGTGTTGGGGGAATGGATTATTTTAATGTGCAGCGCGTGTGCTGATTGCATTTAGGTTTTGTAAGGCGGGGATTATAATGTTAGCAGTGCTTGGTTCACCTTGATCCATTGGAAGCATTACTTTGACTGTATAATATCGTTAATAGCAAAAACAATTAATTAATTTCCCCAACGCAGCACAGATTTCGTTTTATCCATCCTAAAGCAACATCCATGCCAATTCAAGTGTCAATCACAATGCCCACATCACGACAAATGAAATTATAATTTTGTCATTAATATTTTCTGCGTTAGTATTTGCCTTGATGGCAAACGAAAACCACTCGTTATTTGGTGGTTAGCGTAATCCTTTACGCTCATCGTGTAAACAGTATTATCAGGGAGAATGATGTACCCGACCTGAAATTGTGTTTGAAACTTATTTTGAAACTTAATTGCAAACCATTAGTATTTATTTCATCGATAAGGGGAACGAATAGCATTATATTTATTTTTTTGCTGAAGGTGTAATTATTGCATACTTTACGAAATATACGAACGCAGCAACTTTTCCACCGGGGGCGTCGCAAGTACGAGCTTTACTCGTAGCTCTACTATGAAACAGTGTTCTTGGAAAAGTGCAAAATTTATGATAAAAGAAGAAACCTTGATTTTCAACATGGGTTTTGTTTATTATAACTTAGGTTTCGTTACAGCGTAACATCTTCAGGTGTCAGAATAACATTTTCAGGGCCTAAGGGTGTTAAGCTGTAACGAAACCTAAGTCCTAATTAAAGTATTCTCTGCGGAAAGCAAAGTATCGTCTATCATCATGAAGGATTTCCACCATGTTACGCCTGAAATCGTATCATTTACAAAGTTTATTTTTTTGCCAGATGCAGATATGGAGTATGAGGTCCATAATCATATATCGCATATATTACTGGTCCCATTTTTCAAATTATAAATATCGTTAAATAACAATAGTCCAGAATCACGAGGTGTGGAATTGTGAGCGGTGGGAGGAAACTAGAAGTCGTCTAAGCTGACCCTACGTGAGCATTATGTTATGAGAAGCGTACTCATTAGTATTACACGCAAAATACTAGGCTGATTCTTGAGGCAATTGAGATCATTTCTTTAAATATCTCCTTCAACTACGGAGCCTATATTTCTACAAGGATGATATATTAAATATGTTCAAATTGAAGGGAATGGCGACTTCCACTCCTGTCTTATCACATTAAATGGGAGGAAATCAATAATCATTATTAAATATTAATAACAAATTATGCTTTATTAACAAAGGATCAAATTTTATGCTTAAAAATTTAACTAACTTAAGTCACATCATAATAAATATGCCTCATCAGGAACTAAATCTCGCCAAAATGCATTTATGAAGCCACTTTTGATAGAATTACTTGAGTATAAATTGTGATTTTATTACAGAAGAAAGGACTATATTGGACATGTAAAATCAAGTGGAGGATGGAGAGTCGTCAATTTCGATATCCATCCTCCGAAAAATCCGACGTCTTTCTTTTTCAGAGAATCTACAATACAAGATATAATTCGATATTTTGTGATAACTTGAAGTCGTGTGCAATAGTATGCCAAATTTGGCGAACCGCGATCCCACGCATAACATAGGATATCGTCTATTTACACTCTGTCGCACTCGAAAAATCACCCCTATCGATAAACAATATGCATCCAAATGTGATATTGAAATCCGAGTTTCGCCTAGCTCAAGGCATAAACTTTCAAGTGGGCAGCAAGCGGCATGAATGAGATGGGAGATGAGCGTGGCAACCCGTTTCCACGACGAGGAAGAGCGCTTTCGGTGAGGAATAGGAGCAGGGAGGAAAAGCATCGGAAGTTGAGGCGGATATGAGGCAGAATTCGCCACGCCAGCCGTCGTCATCTGTTTTCTCAGGGAAGGGCCTGGGGGGGGGGGAGACGCCCCCTCCTGATCGCTCCGAGTATCATCGACGGATATGCCCCGCTGCATGGGTCAGCGCGAATCCTGGGAAAAAGGTTTCTCATTCAGCGAGCGCCATTTCCATCAAATCCCCTTCCGAGGCCACGCCTCGACACCTCTCCCGATCAGTCCGGCGCGGCGCCTCGAAATCCGAGCATAGATTTTTTATCTGTTTCCTTATCCGTAGACTGAGGAATGGCTTCCGCGTTCCTAAGTCCGCTAAGATCCTGCTAGCGTCAGGATTGATAACTATTGCAGGTAGAGTGACCTGTATGACGTAATGAGGTTCTCGAGGATGATGAGAATGAGTTAAATTGAGGCAAAAACTGGAGCATGTTCACTGATTTATACTATACTAACTGAAAGTAAATGTGACGAATGGGTAAAGTGGATGAAGTGAAATGAATGTAACATTAACGGAAGAATAACCAGTCGATTAAGAAAGTATTTCGAAAAGGTGCTGAGTAAAAGGAGATTAAAAAAAGATAAAAAGAAGAGGTTACTGTAAATATTGTATGACTTGGTGTGCTAGGACACTCGGAAACATGGTCTTGAAGTAAGAGATTAACCGTAGGCTTTTGACTTTTGGTTTTAAGGAAGAATAGAAAAATTTAAGTGGAGAAACCAGAGATCGACAATTCCCTTGCCTCTCATGACTAAACACAACTACACTATTGTGGCTTCCTTCCTCCCTTCATTCCATACAACATGTCTGTCCCACCGATACACCTCCCTCACTTAGTTTTCACGCCTCTATAAGAATCTTCAACATCCCACTGGCAATCAGGACAGTCTGCACCCATGCTTACAGCCTCCATAGGATTTCTCCCAACAATACCCTCTCCACCCCGACCATGACTAGCAATTTGTTTTCCTTTCGGTCCACTTCACCTCCTCCATCCTTCTCTTCACCCACATTTCAAAATCCTCCAATTTACGTCTTTCGCCTTGCTTCAATGATCATTTTTCAGCTTCGCAAAAAAATCGCACTTCATTTCAGCTGCTTTTAAAGCTGTCCTCACTCAAGGTTCCAATAATCTTTTCACTCTTTGTGAAAGCTTCTTTGCTCATCTCAGTTCTTCCTCCTTTATCATTACTACTTTGACCATTTTGATCCAAAACGCTTCCAAGTTAAATAAACTGTTCCATCGGCTTTATTCTATGAACATTTATTTTAATATTGACAAATTCCAAGAAACTTCGGGAGATGCCGCAGCCGTAACTTTTGACGGAGTCATCCCCAAATATGCTTTACAAAGCAAAAAATTTCGGAGTGTAAAAGTCATCTTTTTCTCTTTTAATGTTTAATTTAGCTTTCCTATATTTCGAAAACCGAATAGTCTCCCCCTGGATTACATTTATTCTCATATAATTTCCTTTTGCACTGATCGTCCTTTCTGATGCACTCAGCAGAGTTTGCGAACCATTGGCTGATTTGGAAAGTAAAGCTTAATCATCCGAAAACCTAACTAATTTCATGAATCACCCACCGGATTCCAATCCATTCTTCAGCAATTATCACTATCTTTCACCATTTCTTCCACACTTACGTTGAACAGTATAAGTGATTACGAACAATCTCGCCGTGTTGCTCTTCCTAACACTATTCATCCCGTCACTCGCACCGTGCAGTCTAACGCGTGCAGCTGGCGCAGTCGTCTTCCATCTCCAATCTACTCCGATTTTCTGCGATTCATTCAATAATCCTACCCAATTCCCATTATCAAATACCTTCTTGAAACAAACATATGCATCCTGATCATGTTCTATGTTCCTCTCCATTAGTGTCCTCATTACTGCAATGGCAATCACGTGTGCCTCTCACCTTCCTGAACCGAAATTAATCTCCCTCTCCCTCAAAGTATTCCCTTTCCCTGCTCTCCATCTTCTTCTTGATAATAATGAGAACCACTTTGGCTGCAACTTATAGCATGTAGTTGTCCCTTATTGCTGCCTTTCCCCATTTTTAGAATAGGAACTAAAAATGATCTGCGAAATCTTATGTATTACATATTACATTTTATGTTATTTTACATTGCCTATTACATATTATGTATTAAATTAAAAATATACGTAAATATACCTATATATATATATATATATATATATATATATATATATATATATATATATATATATGGGCGCCGTATGACGGGATTTTCAAGTTTGAATATGTGTTTGGCCAATGTGACTCGTCTCTTCTTCTGGCTATGCGTGCCATGAAACGCACCGTTCCTATCCTTTACCATATCGTATGAATGCTTTTCTACTATCCTTTCCCCTTCTTGTGTCCCGTCTATTTCTCCATTGGTGGGTGAAACAGCTCCATAACGCCATCTCTCGGGCAACATATATCGGAGCACTTTGGCGCTTTATAAGATCGCAGATCTCAAGGTAAATCAGGTTTCCCTATTAGCTCAACTGGTGGAGCACCCGCCCGGATAGTGGAAGTTTCGTGGTTCAAATCCCGGATAGGGAAATATTTTTACTTTCGTGATCTGCTCAAAAACCGCCTTCCCCACATGTCCTGTCTTCGCCTTTTATGTGTTTTCCTATCCCCTTTCCTTATACCTATTTCTGTTTGAATGAATATATATATATATATATATATATATATATATATATATATATATATATATATATATATATACATATACATATATATATATATATAAGAATCGGGGCACTTGGTAGCATAACTCTCCCGTAGTTTTCATGTAAATTATATTTCCACGACAGCTCAAGTGCAAGTTAGAGCATCGACTCGGTAAGTGGAAAGATCCAGTGTTCAAGTCCCGCTAAAAAAGAAAATATTTTTGCACCTATGGTCTGCTTGATTCCACCGTCCCCACTTTTCCTGTGTTCGTCCTTTATATAGTATGTGTACCTATCCCTTTTCCATATCTATTTCCATGTGAAAGAATATTTGTTCACCGTATGGCGGGATTTCGTGTTTAAAAGTGTGCGTGTATGTGCGTGTGTATATATATAGATATATATATATATATGTATGTATATATATATATATATATATATATATATATATATATATATATATATATATAGCACGAGAACACATAAAAAGAACACTCACGATAATATCTTGATAATTTCGACGGACTTGAGCTCCGTCTTCTTCGGAAGATAAGATATGAGTCATATCTTATCTTCCGAAGAAATTATCACACTGTTCCTAAACCTGTGCCTAACCATAATATAATCTAACTGATACCTTTCTGAGTCACCTGGCATTTTCCATGTATACCTACGCCTTTTGTGGTGTCTAAACCATGTGTTAGTGATGACTAACCCCTGTCTCCTGCAGAATTCAATGCTTTCTCCCCGCGTTCATTCCTCGTGCCTAACCCATAGTCCCCCACCTCACCACCATCTCTTCCTTCGCCTACCGTCGCATTCCAATCCCCCATCACTATCAAATGTTCCCCTGAAGAAAACACTCGCGATGATATCCTCTAACTCATCGTACATCCTATCGACTTCTTCCTCCTTGTGGTTGCTCGATGGCATGTATACCTGAACAATGATCAAGTTCGTCGGCTCTGCTTTAATCTCTACGAGTAAAATTCTATCTGTCGCTTGCTCTATGTTGACTACGCTTCTTCTTACCCCTTTATTTAAAATTACGGCAACCCCTCGTTGGCTCTCGTCCCCGCCGCTGTATATCACTCTATAATTGTCACTCCAGTAATCCCCGCTATCCTTCCATCTCACTTCGCAGAGACTTAAACACCTATATTACCTCTATCCATCTCTCGCTTAATATTTTCTAATTTGCCTCTCCTCAACATTGTCCTGACGTTCCAGGTTCCTATTCTAACTACTTTCGCCTTCTTCTGAGTCTTCTGTACTGCTGCAGTTATTTCTTCCCTGCAAGGGTTTCGTGGGATGACGACCGCGGAAGCCTTGCCTCTCCCGCTGCCGGGCACGACACATGGCCTCTTGGGCCGAGTCCCGTAGTTGCCAGGACTCATATTATCTATAGTGCCCATCATTATATTCTTGGGAATCATAATTGAGGTGGTTTCCCGTTGCCTTCCTCAATAGTGTTTTTAACGTGACACCATCACTTAATGGCCGCCCCACTGCGGTCAGGCGCCATTGCAGCCGCCTCACTGAGGAACAGACGCTGCGAGGACTACCTTTCGTCTGGCTCCTAACCTTCGACCTATCTGGCATGGGTGACCCTTTCAGGAGTAATTATTATTACTCCCGCCAGCACAGCTCTAGGGGTCATCGGAACACACAAGCCCTTCCACCACGACAAAGTTGTAGTCAATGGGAGGGATAATATATATATATATATATATATATATATATATATATATATATATATTATATTTTTGAAAATGACGCTCTCCGGCGACGCACAAACACACAAACACTCGGATACAAAATATTCCACACAGAAACATAAAAGAAGGGTACTCACAGTATGTTTCTGTGTGTCATTTCACACATAGACATAGATATAAGGAAAGGGGATAGGAAAACACTTCAAAGACAACACAGGAAAGGTGGGGGAGGCGGATTTGAGCAGATCACAAATGTAAACATTTTTTATGTATATATGTATAAATAAATAAATATAAATATATATACGTATATATATTGTGTGTGTATATATATATATATATGTATAAATATATATATATATATATTAAAGAGAGAGACACGCACTTCTATGCATACATGTAAAAGCATATATTTCGCGTAAAGGAAGGATGGCATCCCATTGTTATGATTTAGAGGCAACGGCGTTGGGGTTTGGTTAAGAAGGGGTGAGAGAAACGGGGGTAGATAAGAGCGAAAGTTGTGTAATAAGGAAACGGAAAGGGATGATGGAATATTGAATGTTAAAAAGGGTTTAGCAGGAGGTAATGGAGATACGGGCCAGGGGGTGGGTTGTTTGGGGGGAGGGAGGGGCATAATAGGGAGACCCAGGGATGTGAAGGATGCGTCGGGGAATGAGGTGGAATGTGGGGTGGGAGGCAGAGTGGAGGGAGATAAGGCGGGGAAACGACTTCACTTCGGCTAAATTAAGACATTTTTTGACACTGCGTCATGGATCGCGATACCAACCCGTGAATTTTAGCCTGCCCACCCTGCCATGCAACATGGAATTGGTGTAATGTTGTGTTGACTTAAATATCTAATTGAAAGCACCGTCAGCGACAGGTGCGCGGGCAGTCGTAAATGTTAGGGTATGCGTACATTATGAACAAATTAGATGCGTAATCCTTTCTGTAAAAGTTTTAAATGAAGCCCCATTAATTCAATCTCCTTTGAAAAATAAATCTTCAAGTGTTTGCGATAGCGCGTGTTTTGTGCGGCTAGGATTCTCGGTATTTATCCGATAATATCACCGTAGAATGGTGGCAGGAGGTGTGAGCGTGATAAGGATGAAAAAGTGGAATGAAGCGGTACGGAAAGAGAAGAGGCTGCTGCGAGAAATTGAAAGGATGCTGGAAAAATTTATGCAGGTCATTACAATGAGTTGTATTGTAATTCTGCTGTTACTGTGATTTCTACAAGTTTGTAGGGTAATGGAGGAGGAGTGATTATAGGGATGCTGCATGAAACGGAGGACTAAACGTGGACTGCACGAACGGAAGCAAGAAGTGCATGTTGTTAAAAAATATTTAATTATATAAAGATATAAACGATAGGGTTTCAGGCTTCACTCTGTGGAAGTATTTGATATCCATATTAAAAGATTTTGTACTTTTCCACAGACTTTATTTTGTGAAATACATTTCCACGGCTTCACCACCTCTTGCCTTACGCAGATAACCTCCTACCCTCCCACCTTTAATATCCCACCCTTCCTCAGTCTCTACCAAAGGCACCCCCCGTCCCCTCTCCCTATCTCGTTAAATTAGTCTAATGTGTATCCACCCCGTGCCACCAAGAAAAACCACCAAGGCGGGAATCGAACCCGCGACCTCTGGGTTAGCAGGCGAGGACGTTACCTCACCACTATGTTCTGCCGCATGTTAGGAGAGAGTTCAAAAATATAGCAATTTTTAGTTCCTAGATCAGTAAAAAGTTTGTCCTTGAGCAGCGACTGCCATACCTAAAAATTGCGAACTTTGGGTGTGATAATTATTTTAAATTGATTGATATATACTCTAATGAATGCATTTGAAATCTTGAATCCCTCAGGATTGGCAGACTTCCCCTCTGGTTAATTTTTACATCATTGCAAAGCTCAAAAATGAAAGTCGAAATCATGTTACGCGCACGAATTTATCGTAACTTGTCTACAGATCTACATATAATTTGCAAATCGCAGCTAAATCACTGCAAAGGTGAATGTTCCTGTCACGAATTGTTAAATAGAATTACCTTCATGTGAGGATGGTGAACCTGGACCTAAAATTTTAAAACATTGCATTTTTCCATATATATAATGTTATATGAGGTTTAGATTTCATATATATGAAGTTTCATTTTTGAAACCCAGAGAAAATCCGCCAGATTCGTTAAAAATGGTTATAATATGAACACAAGTGTCTCTTAGGGGATTAAGGCTGGGAGCCACTTGAAATACGAAGATAACAAGCAAGACAGACTTTTAGAAAGATTCAGAACCAGTGAGTTTAACGATGACACTAAAGGAATTATAATGGCCCCACACTACTTAGGTAGATTAGACTACAAAGATGAAATAAGGCATAGATTCCAATACAGATAGATTCAAATACTCATTCTTTCCCAGAAAAATCAGAAATCATTATAGTAAGAAAACGAAGTCCCTATAGAAGTAATAAAAACATTTAATTTACAAGTCGGAACAAAATTAAGCATTGCAAAGATGTTATATGTATCTGTAGATGCATGTGAATGTTAGTTTATTGTTTGCATGTGTGTGGGTTTTAAGGGTTTTTGCATGTTTGTGTACAATGTATTGCTTGTAGCTTGTATAAATTTGTAACTTTTGCATGCGGTTTTTTTCTTAATTACGGGTGGGGCTCTAACATCCCCCGCCACACGCCTTTTCGGCGGCTTGCGGGGTATTGAGTAGATGTAGATTAAATTTTTATATAGTAATGAAAACATTTTTTGCATTTTTTCACGGATAATACGGGACGACTGATTTCCATGAATTACACTTAAATGTGATGCTATTTCAGTTTTATGCAGTGTGTGCCATGGTTGAAATGTTTTTTTCTTCAGTTTCATCTTCTTCATTATCAGAATTTGGTTTTTTCTAGAAATATTTCACATTTTTGGACTGACCGCATACTTTTTATTGGCCGTTGCCATAGATACTGAGGTTTCTTAAGTGGGTGACTTCCCGCATCTCCAATAATGCGAATAGTCATGTGATGTGAGCTGCTCCAGAGCAATGGAGGGAACACTAGGAAAATGAATAATACCCTCAGTGGGACGATTGCGATTAGTAAATGGCAGGAATAAATGGGCCCAGGCCTCCCTCTCGGATTGTGCTTCCTCAACTGGAAGGGATTCTGCATCCTATGTGAATGCAGAAGTCTCCGCAAAAAGAGGTTTAAGGTTTCATCTGCATGGCACCCTGCAAGCCACCGCTAGGGTGTTTGGCAACGGGTGAGAGAGAACTTGAAGTGCAAAATCAAAAATCAAGTTTTTCTAAAGTTTTAGTAAAATTGTACATGTAAAGTACATCAAATAATGTAGATTACAATAACTACCAGTACATGCGCTACACTATCTGAGTGAGATATACACGTACTTCTCCATACATACTAAGGATCCATTAATAACTAGAAGGGCGATAGCTGAGACCAGATGAGATAATTTCAACACACCTGAATATTTCAGATAGAAAATAAATAAAATGCTTTTCCCCCTAACACGGTCGAATACAGTTATGCTGATCTCTTATAGTTTGCGGCAAAATTTATATATTAAAAATGTTTGTTCTACTCTTAGTCTCTCTAATTTTATTTACATGATCTCTCCCATCATAGTACGAAGGAGCTTATAATATTATTTACCATTTCTAAATCTTTTTTTAATCTGCATACCGAACAAAAAGGTTTTAATGAAATCTAGTTTAATCAGTTCAATTGAAATAATTCCTTTTTGCGTTCCCACTCAAATTTTTTGGGTAATCTACCGGTTAAGGTAGGTTTTTTTTTTGGATGGACACAACTATCAAATAAACATTTTGTAACTCCCCACCTAGCAAACTAATCTATATCAGATCCCTCTTCATCTCGGTGTACTTCTTTCCTCCCTTCATCCCGTCCAACATCCCTATCCTGTTCCTACCCTTACCACGCTTGCCCAACATTCTCCCCTCTATTACCCTCTTCAACATTCCACTACCGCTCAATACGCCTTTCATCCATTTTTCCTGCCTCCATAGCATTTCTCTCAACAAACCCCTCTCCTCCCCCACCATTTCTAGTACTTCCTCATTTGTTTTCCTTTCGGTCCATTTCACCTTCTCCATTCTTCTCCATACCCACATTTCAAAAGCCTCCAATCTACGTCTATCCTCCTGTTTCAGCGACCACGTTTCCGCGCCGTACATAGCTACGCTCCATATCAGAGTTTTTACGAGTCTTGTCTTAACATCCCTACTCAACGTCCCCGTCATCAACTCCCTCCTCTTTGAGAAAGCCTCCTTGCCTAGCGCAATTCTTCTCCTTACGTCCCTACCACTTTGACCGTATTGGTCCAAAACACTTCCGAGATATGTAAACTGTTCTACCTGCTCTATTCTTTCCCCGCCTATTTTAATATTTAGTTTAGCCTTTTTCTTTCTAGAAAATCGCACAACCTTTGTTTTATTAATATTGATTCTCATCCCATATTTATCGCACTGAACCTCCAATTCACTCAACAATGCTTGCAACCCCTTGGCTGACTGAGCAACTAATGCTTGGTCATCAGCAAACCTAACCGATTTTACGAATTCCCCTCCGACTTTCATTTCTACCTCCAGTTCTTCCCATGCCTCTTTAATCATTTCCTCTACATATACGTTGAACAGTACCGGTGACAATGGGCAACCCTGCCTTACACCTCTTCCTAACACTGCCCATCCGGACTCTCCGTTCCCCACTCGCACCTGAGCAGTCTGAGACATGTACAGGTTGCGGATCAGTCTCCTGTCCCTCCAATCCAATCCTATTTTCTACAATACACGCATTAATTTTTCCCAATTCACTCTATCAAACGCTTTTTCGAAATCTACAAAACAGGCAAAAACGTCCTGATTGTATTCTATATTTCTCTCGACTAGTGATCTCATTACTGCAATGGCATCACGCGTACCTCTTCCTTTCCTGAACCCAAACTGATCATCCCCTAAGTAATCATTTGCCTTACTCTCTATCCTTTTGTTGATGATCCTGAGAATAACTTTAGCTGCGCGGGATATCAAACTTATTGTTCTGTAATCCTCACATGACGAAGCCTTTGCCTTTTTTGGAATAGGAACTAACACCGATCTCACAAAATCTTCCGGCCAGATTCCTTCCTCATAGATACTACGAATCAGTCCATATATGGCCTTCTTCCCACCTTTCCCTAACCATTTCAACATTTCTACAGGAATATTGTCCACCCCCACAGCCTTGTTTGCTTTCATCTCCTTTAATGCCCTTTCTATTTCATCGTCGAGTATGCCTGGACCTAAGCTATCTTCTTCTACCTCATGTTCCTTTTCTATGTCTAACCTTGTCGGCCTAAGTTCTTTACCATACAGTGTTTCTATATATTCCTTCCATCTCTCTTGGATTTTTCCTGGTTCAACTATTATCTTACCCCATTTATCTTTAACTGTTAGCACAGATCTTGCCTTCTTACTTCCCGATAATAACTTAACCTTGCTGTATAGAGCACCAATTTCACCCTTCTTCTGTAGACTTTCCATATCCTCGCATTGCGTTTTCCACCATTCTTCTTTTGCTTTTTTTTGTGGCCCTTCTCAATTTATTGTTTAACTCTTTGTACTTCATTTTGCCTAACTCTGTGTTTACATTTTTCCATCTTCTTCTCTCGTCCATCTTTGCAATCATCTCATCCGTTACCCATGGTTTCCTTATCCTTTTCCCGTTAACGGTTCCTATAGTGTCTTTAGCGGCTTCCAATATCCCTTTCTTGATACATTCCCATTTTTCTTCGATAGCACTCAGTTCTTTACCGTCATCCATCCTATTCTCTACAGCCTCCTGATACTCCTTCTTCGTTAATTCATTTACTGCTTCTAAATTCCATTTTTTAACCCGCCGCCCTTGCCTTATCTTCTTGAAACGAACATTACATTTCATAAGAACTAAATTGTGGTCAGAGTCCGCGTCCGCTCCTGGGAAACTGTGCGAATTTATCACACTGTTCCTAAACCTGTGCCTAACCATAATATAATCTAACTGATACCTTTCTGAGTCACCTGGCATTTTCCATGTATACCTACGCCTTTTGTGGTGTCTAAACCATGTGTTGGTGATGACTAACCCCTGTATCCTGCAGAATTCAATTGCTTTCTCTCCGCGTTCATTCCTCGTGCCTAACCCATAGTCCCCCACCTCACCACCATCTCTTCCTTCGCCTACCGTCGCATTCCAATCCCCCATCACCATTAAATGTTTCCCTGCAGGAACACTCGCGATGATATCCTCTAACTCATCATACATCCTATCGACTTCTTCCTCCTTGTGGTTGCTCGGTGGCATGTATACCTGAATAATGACCAAGTTCGTCGGCTCTGCTTTAATCTCTACGAGTAAAATTCTATCTGTCGCTTGCTCTATGTTGACTACGCTTCTTCCTACCCCTTTATTTAAAATTACGGCAACCCCTCGTTGGCTCTCGTCCCCGCCGCTGTATATTACTCTATAATTGTCACTCAAGTAATCCCCGCTATCCTTCCATCTCACCTCGCAGAGGCCTAAATCATCTATGTTACCTCTTTCCATCTCTCGCTTAATATTTTCTAATTTGCCTCTCCTCAACATTGTCCTGACGTTCCAGGTTCCTATTCTTACTACTTTCGCCTTCTTCTGAGTCTTCTGTCCTGCTGAAGTTATTTCTTCCCTGCAAGGGTTTCGTGGGATGACGACCGCGGAAGTCTTGCCTCTCCCGCTGCCGGGCACGACACACGGCCTCTTGGGCCGAGTCCCGTAGTTGCCAGGACTCATATTATCTATAGTGCCCATCATAATATTCTTGGGAATCATAATTGAGGTGGTTTCCCGTTGCCTTCCTCAATAGTGTTTTTAACGTGACACCATCACTTAATGGCCGCCCCACTGGGGTCAGACGCCATTGCAGCCGCCTCACTGAGGAACAGACGCTGCGTGGACTACCTTTCGTCTGGCTCCTAACCTTCGACCTATCTGGCATGGGTGACCCTTCCAGGAGTAATTATTATTACTCCCGCCAGCACAGCTCAAGGGGTCATCGGAACACACAAGCCCTTCCACCACGACAAGGTTGTAGTCCATGGGAGGGCCCACTCAAATATATTAACTTTATCTAATAGCATTTCTCTTCCAGCATGTTGATTGCTTCAACCCATGATAATTGATTTATCCCATCCTTAACCAACACTGCTTCCCATGACCATCTTTTGATTACTACTTCTATGTTACGGTGATTGAAACCTTTCCCGAATCCGCATGTAGTATAAAGGCGAGAACCCGCGAGATCGCCCATATCTGGGTGCTTAGGTCATTTAAACCTCCCGAGCTAAACTCAGCCCACAGAATCCATACAATAGCCGCCTATGCACCTCTCTCACCCCCTTATTCATTTCATATTGGTCCCTTGCTTCTCCCCCCTTCACCCCCTACACGTATCCAGAACGGTATTCTGACGATGACAGCCGTGCCGTCGAAACTAAATATGTGAGGGTCCTTCTGTGTTTAAATATATTTTGATCAAAGTTTTCAAAATTTGTGTCTTCGCTGAAAAGTGCTCTTTTTCGAATATATATATATATATAAACATTTATAATATATATGTATATATACATATAAAATCTGCTTTTATTTATTGTTTTAGACATGCATTACCCCATTCTTGGATCGTCAGCTAGGAATATTCTAAAAATAACGATCTTCCTCGTTATATGCCCATTTATATTGCGTTATTATGTTCATATTCGCTTTTGAGAGAGACAAATCATTCGGCAAGTTCTGATTTTGAGTTAACTTCAAAGTTGTCATTCTACATCTAATCATTCCGTCAGACACCGTTGGGAAGCGTTGCAAACGATGCTTGGTCACCAACCATCGGTGGAGAGAAATGGGAGATTCTTCTGATTCGGAGATGTGCTTCTCGTCCTTTTTTTCGGTCTCGAGATATGAAAAATGAATCCGCTTAATCTATCGATTCGACAGGTTGCCTCTCTCGCTCTGCCATTAGTATTCAGCCTTCCGAAGTGATGCAGGGAGCTGCAATAATCCATCGATCATCATCTCGGTAATCCGACCCGGCTCCTCTCCCCGAGTTCTTCGTCATTCCTTGCCATTCTCAACGCAATCTTTCTCCTGCTTCGCGGTTTCTCATTCCGTGGCTTACACATTCAACTCTCTTCATTTGTGTTTTATTTTGATCGTCCCCAAGCCCTACAAGTCTCGTTTTACCGCATTTACTCCTTTGTCTTCGATGATGACGATGATTCTCCATCTTTATTTCCATCCCATTGGATTGTAGAAATTTCGATCTATTATTATTATTTTATGCTATCTACCGTTTAAGGCAGGCTTTGACTGATGTTTTCTAAATTTCTTAGCTTCGTCTTACAAGACACGATCCACACCACATTAATTTTTCAATCCGGAATGCTTCCTTCCTCTCCTTATTCCGTCCAACATGCCTATACTTTTCCTCCTCCCAGGCTCTCCTGCGTAACATTCTCATTTATATCGCAGTGTTTAGCATTTCACCCTCACACACCTCTTCTGCATTTCGAAAAATTACAAGTTTCGAAAATAAAGTTTAGCATCAGTTTGATTCGGCTTTTTATATTGTTACTCGTAGCTATAATTTGCTGGATACAACTCGCACTGGTCTATCAGGAGAGCACAAAATTTTACCGATGTTTTCCTATCACTGGTTTGATATCTCAGCTGATTTCGTGGTCCATGCTAACAACAAATTCTTAATATTACCTTGAGTTCAATGTCTTTTCTCATACTTTTCATTGCGTTTATATGAGAAACAAAAGGAACGAATTTTTCTTTGCTATCAAAACTATCGTACGTGTACACATGCACCCATTTCTGTATTCGAGACCTTCACAGTGGCCAAAGGGTAGCTATGTGGCATCTAGTCATCAAGACAGCCATGGAGTAACTAATGAAACGGTCGATTGTGTGTGTGCGTGAGATCGCACGGTAGAAGCTATTCGTGAAATTTCAGCGCAAAGTGTTGAAGTCCCCCTCCCTCAATGTCTCATTGCAATTGAGAGGGGCGCATTTCGGCCCTTCGCGGTACTTTTCACGAACCAGGTAGCTATTCTTCCTCCTCTCGGGTCCGTGTGTTCCGAGATGGAACCCGAGCACTTGCAGAGTCTCTGAATCGGGGCTTAACTGAAAAATAGCATATAAATATGAGACTTCATCTGTGGAAAAAATCTTTCACGTGGGCCGCGATGACGAAAACGGATTTTCCGATTTCTGGCCCAGTGCTTTTAAATCCGTTATGCCTCCGAAGCTTTCTCGACCATTGAGAATGATTCGGGAGTTTTGCAGAAGCAAGATACTATCGTATCACAGTGAACGAGGTTAGATTCGAATGATTTGTTTTAATTTTTCACTTCTCGCCTAGGTGAACACTTCACTAAATTAACTTTGGGTGGCGCTTTCTGCAGATTCTTTAAATTTTGAAACCCCTTTCTCCCTCTCCTTTCCATCGATATATTTTCCAACTTTGTTTGGTTCGCAAAAGCTGGTATTCAAGGAGTGTCACTTTCTGTTACTAATTTCTTGCCTTCTCCCAACTTGGAGCAAATATGTGGCGATGTTGCTCCTCCAAGTAATTCACTCCCTCAGCTAATCTCACTTGAAATCCTCTCCGTATCTTGCAGGACTGCTCTTTTTCTGATTCGCATTAAATTATATTTTTTAGTTTCTATATATCGATCCATTGCAGTTTGCCGATCAAGAAGGATGAAAGTATTGTGAGTCGAGAGAAAATTCCTTCTTTCTTTTAAATTACAGCTAAATTTTTTGTCAATTAGTAAGGAGCTTAAACTATTTTCCATTTATTTATACAATGATAAATCTCAAAAAACTCGACTAAAAATTAAAACTCAATCTTAAATTTGTTTAAAGTATTATCAGTTGTGTGAAATATCTTTGCACCACTCATTGTAATTTTGCACTGCCAAGCATGACGGTCTGCTTAGTGACGTTGCCGTGATGTCTGAAAGGAAAATGAAGTACAAAAGTCGATGCGTATGTAACAAAATTATTCCAAAAGTATTGTAGACAGTGTGTCAATCACGTTCAACATTTTAAATGTATAAGTCATACGAGCTTGGGCACGATTTTTGCGCAAAATTTTTTTTAAACCAAATGTTCGGTTAAAATAGTCTGCATTGTTGATTTTTCAAAATAAGTTCATCACCTATCATTTGGACAGTTTTTCGACGAAAGGTAAGGACAAAGGACCGCACACGATCAATGTTGTCGTCAACACAGGTGGTTGAAAGTCGTCCCGGCCTCGCATAACACGTGGCGTCTTTTCGGCCATCTTTAAAACGCTTAATCCCCTTGAAAACGGATATTTCTTTCAGAGGGTTATCACCGTTTAAGTAAACAGCTGTCGACATTTCAGTAATTTCTTGATTACTTTATCGCAATTCACCAAAAAACGTGATGCTGATTCGTTGCTTCGTGATTTCGTCAATTTCCATTGTCGACTAACAGTAAAATCAAGGACAACAGAAAATAACAGAATTGGCACCATACGCACAGCTCGACGATCCGCCAAGTACGGACGGCTCATTGGGTCTCAGGCAACTAGCGCCGTTAGTTGGTGGGGCTTAAGTCCGCGTCATGTCTGCCAGATTTCACCAGTTTGCGTATTTATTGGACAGACCTCGTATATTTTTGTTAATGATGAATGCGTTGGATAAGTCTATCTTTGAAATAATGCGATATTATTCATTCAGCAGAGGTGTTCCGCATAAATTATGCTTTTGATGAGTGCAAACACTAACCATCGCCTAACACGACACTAAGTGGTAACGTCCCCGCACTCCAATAAACCCTTCTTCAACTCCTCGTACTTTCAGCTTCCCTTCATTCCGTCCAGCGCGGCTATTCCAATTTCCTTTCCCTATCCCTCTTCCCCAACATTCTCCTCCAAGTATCGCATTCCATTGCCAATCAATATGCGGCGGCGGCGGATATTTTACGGCCGATGCTTGTCAATTAGAAACCTGGTATCCGTCGCAGGGATACAAATCACAAATAACTGGAGGAATCTAATTAAGCCAACACCGCTTGGAATCTGATTTCATCATCATCTCGGGTATCAATCCAGGGATTGGTTTGCAGCGGCCCTTCGTACGATCCTGCTCCCTGATAATCTCTGCATCTCCTCGTAGCTCCATGCATCGGCGTCTCCCAACACTCGTATCTCGATCTGCATCCTTGCCCGGAGTTCTTTCCCTCCATGCTTACTTCAGTCAGGGTCTTCAGAAAGCTGTCGTGCCTCGGGATATGACCAGTCGTATCCCTTCTCTTTCCACTTGCCAGTGGACTTCTCTCTTACTCCGCTCTTCAGAGTACTCCTTCACATCTTACCCCATCCGTTTCATTTTCATCTGTTTATGGTAGCACCAGTTCCATTGCCATTCTTTGGCATTCCGTTCGGAATCGCGGTAAAATAGATGGATAGTAGCATACTACCTGGATCAAAAAGTTCCCGGAATTTATTCAGAAAATTAAAAATATAAGTTTATTCATCTAAATCTATAGTATGTATGTTTTAAATATAAATATAGTCTATCGTGAAATGCATAACTTGGTGGAATTCCATGTGAGGAATAAGATATTCGTGGCATTTACTACTTAACTTACGAGTGAATCTACTTTAAACGACGCTGAATCTCAGTTGAATCGGCAGTTAAAAATTCGACAACAGTACGCTGTTTAACTCGCGTTGACATAGCACTAGAACACGTCTCCATACTTCCGCTTCTCAAAATACACTGGATGAATGTAACGACCTCAATCCTGCGCATGCGTGTTGAGGGGAAAATGTTGTTTTCACATGGCAACAGTAGTGCTTCTGAAGGTCATTTTGTTTATGGTTTACCAACCTGTGTGCATTAGTTTTCACCCTATCCTCGTAAATTTATTGTCGATTGAGTGTTCGAGGTAACCGTACCCATACACAGGTATGTGTTTATGCTATGAAACCCGAATCAACAGCATGTTATTTGAGGCCAATTACTGTAATTGGTTTGATCATTCCAGCATAAATTTCAATGGATTATTTCCTTATGCCTATCCCAGTACCATTCACACTGCCATTAGATTGCAGAAATGCTGCATGTTGATTCCGTCTGTTTATGAAGACTTTTCTGAAGATTCTGAAGATGCGACTTTCAGTCATCATCTATCGAATTCTAGCAGCTGACTAACTGTGCACGACGAATGCAAATGGGCGTCTTTCAGTTGCTTTGCGAGGCGATGCAGTGGGATCGGGCCAAGCGGGGGAGTGGGGTTGGCGGACGGGGGGGAAGTGGAAAGGGGCGGGGAGGGTAAGAGCAATCAACGCCGGCGGCGGGTGGAATAACTCGCCATGGAATTAAAACCGCGCGCACGAGGAATGGATGGCTCCTCCAATCACATTGATGGCTCGTTAAAAAAAATACAATAAAATCCGCCGAAATATTTTCTTTTCACGAATTACGGTCCGTTCGGCTCCCGCATCACGTGGCAGGTCCCGGCACGGGGCGCTAAAAAATTCATAATGTCGGGAAAATATGAGAGGGGCGGGATTGATTAATGACTCTTTTGATTGATTGATAAAAGATCCCGGAAGGAGGAAGGGTGGCCGTCTCCCGAAGCTGCTCATGCAGTCGATATCGGTGGCGAGGGAGACCAGTAGCAGACTGTCCCTTTTTTTCGTTGGCAAAGCAGAGTCTGGAGATAACGGACTCTCGATTGAGGAGGTGTTTTGTCAGTGATTCCACCGGAATACGTTACATTTAACCGGCTTGTTACCCGAGACATATTTTAAGCCCAAGGAACCTGTCAGCCGTGTGATTGACGTGTCAGAAATTTTTTCCTCCTGCATTTGGAATTTGAGAAAACGGTAGAAATATGACAGGTGAAAGAGCAGTTAGGAAATACTGAGCCGTGAAGACCTCCTGCGAGAGGGAGCGAATATCCCAAATCACCCGATCAACATTAATGTGAAGTCACATAGGCAGATGATATAATATCAGGTCATTTTTCTTCTCGTTAATTTGGTGAGGGCGATAATGAAAGATTTGAGTTCGGTTTATAAACATTTATAAAGCGGAGAGAATTGATGGAAAGTGTCTTAATGTGAAGATGTAAACAAAATAGTAGTGGGAACGCAGATAAAGGAATCAGTTCGGAACGCAATGGGAACTTCGTGGTTAAGGGAAGAGGATAAGCGAAGATTACGAGGTTTTATAGATGTAGGTGCGGAAAAGAATGTATAGAATATATTCCACGAGAAGGAGAGGAAACGAATATACGCGGTTCGCGTTAAAGGAAATGTTTTCAGGAAAAGAAGGTGCATTGGATGCCGGTCATAGTGAGTGGCAGTGGAATATAGAAGACTGATAAACATGTTTTTTTATGAAAGCAATACGCATGATTTTATAGTGACGCGGCCATATCCAAGGCAGCGCGGTAAAACTGTTCGTGAAATGTGGTGGGGGGTCTGTCCTTTCAATGTAGCCGGTCGCCAGTTTTCTCCGAGCAGTCTGAGAGGAAAGCGCATCCGTGCATCCGCGTGAAGCGTGTTTTTCGACTTTGTAACCCGGTTGGAGCGCCAAGCCACACGTCCTTCATCGTTACAAATTTCCTAGCCTGGAGCACCACCGGGGGTAGCGCTCCAGGCTAGGAAATTTGCTCTCACTATATATATATTAATCCTATTTTACACGACAAACACGCGACCTCATTCTTGCTGCCCCAATGCCCCTCGGTCGCTTACAGACGACCAGCCTATTTCAGAAACCTGAGATCCACCAAACCTTTGGCACCCCGCCCTGACAAATTTTCTCATATTTCCCCTACCTGCAATCGCCCCCGATGTAAAACATGTCTGCTGATAATTTCTGCTCCCCTCTCTACACATCCACTCATTGTCCCTTCATCCCGCACCCACGCAAACTGCCTCTCGAAAAATATTATCTATCTTTTGTCGTGCAAACAATGCACTTCATTCTACATAGGTGAATGCATACCCTCCTTATCCATTCGTATGAACAATCACCGCGACTCCTGTAATTCTACCTCACTCTCTTCTCTCCCTATCCCTTCACACGCAATTTCACACAACCTATCATTCGACGAATGCTTTTCCCTAACAACTCTAGAATCCCTACACGATTCAGCCATCAACATAGAGGTGAGAACTCGCGAATCCGCATTCATCCTATATTTCTGATCCTTTACAATTCCAACCCTTAACCGCCATCTTTAATTCCCTTCCAAGCAGTCCCTAAACCTTCCGCCCCTCCCCTTCTTCCCTCCCCAGGCACTCTCCCCTCAGGACCTCTCAGTTTGGCCTGAAGAAGGCCTCGGAGTGGGCCGAAAGCTCAAATAATCTACAATGTGAGTGTTCTTTTACGTGTTATCTGTTTTATTCTGTGTTCTATTGTGCCGTCCAAAAGTCATATTGCTCTCGTGAGTACTTCCGCATCATCTATATATATATATATATATATATATATATATATATATATATATATATATATATATATATATGTATAGCGGGTCGCGGTGGTCTAGCGGGTAGAGCGTTGGACTGCTGACCGGAGAGTCCCGAGTTCGATTCCCGGGCAAGGCACTTTGGGCACCTGCAGCTCCACCCAAGCTAGTTGATTTTTCGAGTACCAGATCTTCCTGGGAAACCATAACCGGCACAGGGAAAGGAACTGGCCCCCCTACCCTGATGTGTGAATATTCACACGCCGTATACGGCTTGGTACATGGGTGAGCTCTACCATCACCTACTAAACCGACCTTCGGGTTGATTACTGTGTTTATGGTTTTATATATATATATATATATATATATATATATAACTTTTGGACGACACAATTCTATTGTGCCGTCCAAAAGTTATATTGCTCTCGTGAATACTTGTACGATGTACAGGTTGCGGATCAGTCTCCTGTCCCTCCAATCCATTCCTATTTTCTGCAATACACGCATTAATTTTTCTTAATTCACTCTATCAAACGCTTTTTCAAAATCTACACAACAGGCAAAAACGTCCTGGTTGTATTCTATATTCTTCTCGATTGGTGATCTTATTACTGCAATGGCATCACGCGTACCTCTTGCCTTCCTAAACCCAAACTGATCATCCCCTAAGAAATCATTTGCCTTACTCTCTATCCTTTTGTTGATGATCCTGAGAACAACTTTAGCTGCGTGTTATATCAAACTTATTGTTCTGTAACTATTGTTGTGTGCTTTCATCTCCTTTAATGCCCTTTCTACTTCGTCGTCGAGTATGCCTGGACCTAAGCTATCTTCTTCTACGTCATGTTCCTTTTCTATGTCTAACCTTGTCGGCCTAAGTTCTTTACCATACAGTGTTTCTATATGTTCCTTCCATCTCTCTTGGATTTTTTTTGGTTCAACTAATATCTTACCCCACTTATCTTTAACTGTTATCACAGAACTTGCCTTCTTACTTACCCATAATAACTTAACCTTGCTGTATAGAGCACCAATTTCACACTTCTTCTGTAAACTTTCCATATCCTCGCATTGCGTTTTCCACCATTCTTCTTTTGCTTTATTTGTTGCCCTTCTCAATTTATTGTTCAAGTCTTTGTATTTCATTTTGCCTAACTCTGTGTTTACATTCTTCCATCTTCTTCTCTCATCCATCTTTGCAATCATCTCATCCGTGACCCAAGGTTTCCTTATTCTTTTCCCGTTAACGGTTCCTATAGCTGCTTCCGATATCCCTTGCTTGATACATTCCCATTTTTCTTCGATAGTACTCAGCTCTTTACCCTTATCCATCATTTTCTCCTCAGGCTGCTGATACTCCTTCCTTGTTAATCCATTTATTGCTTCTACATTCCATTGCCTAACCCGCCGTCCCTGCCTTATCTTTTTGAAACGGACAGAATATTTCATAACGACTAAATTGTGGTCAGAGTCCGCATCCGCTCCTGGGAAACTGTGCGAATATATCACACTGTTCCTAAACCTGTGCCTAACCATAATATAATCTAACTGATACCTTTCTAAGTCACCTGGCATTTTCCATGTATACATTTATTGTTTTTATATTTAAAATATCCTTAAAAAAATTTCTTAAATTTTACTTAAGAATATGTGGTAAATATTTCAAATAATGTAGATCATGGCAGTTACAGGTACATGGACAACGGTATCTAAGTGAGATAAACTTCTTTTTGCACACGACTGGAGCTAATATTAGTTACTAGCTCCTGTCGGTAGTTATTAGTTATTAATACGTCAGGGAAGTGCAGGAAAAAAGCCCACCGTAAACTCATTGAATAACGAAAAGAGGGAAAAAGTAACGAGTAGTTAAGAAAAAGCCAACATATTAAACTCATTCTTCCAGAGTGTTTTTTACATATTCTCACAGAATATAACCGAGAACCTTGCGAAAACATTTCAGCAATCAATGCAAGCAATCGATTTTTCCACCCGCGGGATACTATAGAGTTGCTCCCTAAAAACATCGGCCCAAACAAATCTCCGGGACCTGATGAGATACCAGCGCGCGTGTATAAAGAACTGTTAGCTGAAATTGCCCCTTATCTTGATATAATATTTAAGAAATCATTAGCGAAAGAAAGCGTGCCAAACGTCTGGAAAGTAGCTTCGGTAACAACCATATTTAAAAACGGAGACAGGGAAGACCCCAGTAGTTATAGGCCAATATCGCTCTATTCAATATATATCAGGACGTTATTGCCTGTTTTGTAGATTTCGAAAAAGCGTTTGATAGAGTGAATTGGGAAAAATTAATGCGTGTATTGCAGAAAATAGGAATGGATTGGAGGGACAGGAGACTGATCCGCAACCTGTACATGTCTCAGACTGCTCAGGTGCGAGTGGGGAACAGAGAGTCCGGATGGGCAGTGTTAGGAAGAGGTGTAAGGCAGGGTTGCCCATTGTCACCGGTTCTGTTCAACGTAAATGTAGAGGAAATGATTAAAGAGGCATGGGAAGAACTGGAGGTAGAAATGAAAGTCGGAGGGGAATTCGTAAAATCGGTTAGGTTTGCTGATGACCAAGCATTAGTTGCTCAGTCAGCCAAGGGGTTGCAAGCATTGCTGAGTGAATTGGAGGTTCAGTGCGATAAATATGGGATGAGAATCAATATTAATAAAACAAAGGTCATGCGATTTTCCAGAAAGAAAAAGGCTAAGTAAATATTAAAATAGGCGGGGAAAAAATAGAGCAGGTAGAACAGTTTACATATCTCGGAAGTGTTTTGGACCAATACGGTCAAAGTGGTAGGGACGTAAGGAGAAGAATTGCGCTAGGCAAGGAGGCTTTCTCAAGGAGGAGGGAGTTGATGACGGGGACGTTGAGTAGAAATGTTAAGACAAGACTCGTAAAAACTCTGATATTGAGGGTAGCTATGTATGGTGCGGAAACGTGGTCACTGAAGCAAGAGGATAGACGTAGATTGGAGGCTTTTGAAATGTGGGTGTGGAGAAGAATGGAGAAGGTGAAATGGACCGAAAGGAAAACAAATGAGGAAGTACTGGGGATGGTGGGTGAGGAGAGGGGTTTGTTGAGAGAAATCTTATGGAGGCAGGAAAAATGGATGAAAGGCGTATTGAGTGGTAGTGGAATGTTGAAGAAGGTAATAGAGGGGAGAATGTTGGGCAAGCGAGGAAAGGGTAGGAACTGGATAGGGATGTTGGATGGGATGAAGGGAGGAAAGAAGTACACAGAGATGAAGAGGGACCTGATGTAATTTAGGTTGCTGGATTGGGTTTTGTTTGGAGTTACAAAATATGTATTTGATAGTTGTGTCCATCCAAAAACCTACCTTAGCCGGTAGATTACCTAATAATAATTATACTCCGGTGAATGTAATACTCCAGTTGATGCGATATTCCTAGATTTAAGAAAGCTTTTGATAAAGTCCCTCATTGCAAAGTACACGCGAAATTGGAAACTTATGGAAAACATAAGAGTATTACATGCCGGATTAAACAATTCTTAAGTGATCGTGTCCAAACAGTCGTCCTGGACGGGGTATCATCCAATACTGTCAAGGTCACGTTGGGTGTACCACAAGGAAGTGTCATAGACCCCCTCCTATTCCTTATTTACAAAAATTACCTCAGTACCGTAGTTAAGAGCTCCGTCTTTTTGCTGATGATGCAGTGATTTATGGGGACATTCAAAGTCACGAAGACAGAGTCGTGTTAGCCAACGACCTAGATGCAATTAAAAATTGGTGCGATACATGGCAATTGGAATTAAATTTTTTTAAATGCGTAGTAATACATTTTTGGGAAAAGAGTAATTCCCTCTCTTAGAGTTACAAAGTGAAACAAACCAAAAGCGTGAGGGTAGATTCCATTAAATACTTGGGTGTAACCATTCGACGATCACTTCACCTTTTAGAGGATCTCGTAGTTCCTTGAATTTGCGAGTTGATATTTGAATGGGCCCTGATGATTTATTAGGTCTAATAATTTTAAACAAGCTTTCCATTCCAATTTGCGAAACTTGAATTTCGGGTAATACTCATTGAATTCAAGGAAACCTAAAAAAATCAGAATAAGAGTAGCGGAAAATAGCAAAAGAGAAAAGTATAAAAAATATAAGAGGGTGCGCTGAAAAAGGAGTAATCGCCGGGGTAGCGTTTGAGGGAGGAGTCGAGGGTACGTATTGCGCGTGCTTTGGAGAGGTCAAAGGTAGGGGAAATGGCTGAGAGGCAACGGAATGGGATCGAGTGGAATAGCGATCGTTGGGTAATGGATAAACGGAATATGGCGACGTGTGTAACAGACTCGTACTGCGCTCTGGAATGTGGAGGGAAGGGGAGAGGATTGGCGCGGGGAAGGGGGGGAGGTCCTAATAGCGGAAGCTCCCGGCAGCGGAGGAATTTGAGGTCAGACATCATTCAGCGTGAGGTGTGAAGCACCATCGGATGGCAAAATTACTTCGCCGGAGCAGCAGGTCGAGGGTGACGGATTATTTTATCTTGTGGTAGCGTCCCGAGTGTGCGTGTTGGGCCACGAATGCCTAAGTGCACCACTGAAGTGATCCCACCCCTATTATCCCATGCAAATGCACTCGATGGCGTCAAATTTTTCTTTTTCCTTTGAATTCCCAACTCAGTCTTGCGGACTTAGAAGAGGCTTTGATTTATCATGGTCCTATGTTTATTCTAATTTTGAGCTGCGATAGCATTTTCGGATCATATCGTTTTTTCGATTGTAAGTATTCTTTGGAACATCCAAATCGCCTCCGAAGGAAGCGGAATTAGAATTTCAAAGGAGATAAACAACAGGTTTTTCATTTTCAAAAATACCAGACGATCAGAGAAAGCAATATTTTGATGAATACACCAATTGTAGTCATTAATTTTCAAGACTGTAACCGAATTTCAATTACATTTATGTAAGTCTTTGGAGTTAACTGCAAAGAAGTTGACTTCAGAGTCATTGAAATTAGACTCATCGACAAGTAGATACGTAGTTCAACGGTTTTGATGTTAGTCGCGATGAAAATACAAGGTAATTTTGGAATGGAATATTCAAATCCTTTTTACACGATTCCAAAATGGCAGCGAAGTTAAGATCCAGGTGACACAGATAAATTCTGTAACCACCGGGAAGCAAATCTTGACCCCTGGGGCTGAAAGTCTGTTCATCAGCCATTGCCCCAACCTATCAATCAGTCTATAGAAATTTATCTGTTGAGGTTAGACTTTGCAAGATCCCTAATAATACTCATTCACTACGCAACTCATGGCTTCTTGTTAGCTCCACATCATTTCCTGTTTCAGGTCTTCGTTCTAGCTGCCTCTGTGCCGTCCAGGAAGTCTATTTTTTCTCTTCCTTCTTGCTCCATTTGCCCAGCATCCCCCTGATCTCATGGTCTCCAACACCCCTCTCCCTCTTCGTATCTCCTCCGTCAACTTTTTCCGCTCTCTCCCTTTTTCGCCAACGACCTCCTCTCTTTTGCCAAAGTAATGCAAGCTTCTTTGTTAGGCTTCCATTTTCTTCAACTTACTTTCCCCATTCCATTCCGTGCCCACAACTCGGAAGGTCTCCAATCCACACTCATCTTCTCGCACCAAAGGCCAAGTTTCGGCTTCACACAAAGCTATACTCCACATTAAAGTATTTCCTAGTCTTTTATCTACGCCTAAGAATGGCCAACCTCGGTCAGTCATTTCATTCGCGCGAGTTCTTATTGCGCCAAAGGTCTTCTTCTCCTAAAATAAATGCTATAATTATCCATTGTTAAGCAGTTTGTCCTACAATATACTGCCTATATCGGTGGATTGCTCTAGTTTAATTAACACTTTTAAATTCTCGAGAAACTCATAACTAGTGAAAATACTGATAACCAAGAAATAAATGTATGTACTCGTATATATTAATTCATTTTATAATAAATGATATGAGAAATGACACAATAGCACTCCCCGACACTATTACAGATATATGGAGTCGTTCCCATTTTTACCTACGTAGAGACAACATCACGAACAAATATGCGATAGAAATAGTATAAATATTAATAATATTTGTCACAGCCTCTCGTTGCCAAACAACTATAAATTTTACATTTTGCATTTTTGAAACTCCGTTCTCATGGGAGATTTAGCTTTGAAAATTTAAAGAGCAAAATTATAGCCGTGTGTTTTAAAACAATATGCCATGTGTTTACGGTAATGTATAGTGCTTGGGTCCATCAAACCAACCCTTATTGATGTGTGCATGTATTGTTGTGTGTATGTTGTATATATTGTGTTATAGTCATTAATTAACTGGTAAACTAATGTATTGTGTTGCTGTGTGTTAGTTCTTATATATTTTATTAATTATATTATTGTTATTTATGTAAAATTTGTGAAATATATCTGTAAGTTTAATCTTGTAAATGTGTGACGAAGGGTTAGGCGGTAGAAGAGACTCCAAAGTCTCAATTGCGCCCCAAACTGAAGACGACTATCTATCGATCTACCCGGTCGACTATTGTTGATGGTCTCGGGAGTTTTGCTTTGAGGATTTGGTATCAGAAATATTTAGGGAGAAAGTGCGTTTCTCCTTATTAGAAGTCAAATGAAAATTTTTTGAAAACGATCGTAATTGTGCAATATAGTAGTAGAAATAATCGCACGTAGGCTAGTGAAAATGAGCCTCCATTATTTACCATCAACAGTGTTTTGACGTACTTGCAAGCTATTAGTCCTTGTAAACTGGCTTGTAGATTCGAGGAAGTGGTGATTGGCATCCACTGACCATTGTGGCAAGAAGATTCGACCCGACCTGGTACAATCCGCGTATGAAAATGATCTTGCCGCATGACCGAACTAATCGGCATCATTTTTTGGACTTGCTCGGATGTGTTAACTCTTATGCGGGAATACTATCGCTCCGCGCGAAAAAAATGTAACGTCGCGCGTTAATTCGCCCAGTTTCCCCTCTAGATGGCAGAATTAAAAGCGTTCGTTGACAAACAGACCGTTAATGGGTCTCGGGGTTTTCCGCCAATCCTCCCGACCCCCCCCCTCCTATTTTCCCATAAAACCGCGCACCGCTTTTTTTAATTCACTCTCCGTCGCCCACCCAGTCTCCATTTTAACAAGTGCCGGCCACATTGTGAGATAGCTCAATTGTTTCCCTGCCGGGCGAGTGGAATTTTTCAATCGTCCACCAGGGGGATTCATTTTAATTGGCCGGTGCATAAAAATTGAGGGCCGCCCCCCCCCCCAATCCGGCCACGGGGGTGTGGCCGGATGGGGCGGAGGGCGAGGCCTCGCTGGTGACGCCCACCGTTTTGCAAACTAGACGAAAAGGTCGAGGGACATTTCGGATCGGCAGTGCGGTAATCTGGAAAGCGTCTCGGTCAAAGAATCGCTTAAATGGGTCACGTTTGCATGCACTGCGTGTGAAGAAGGGCTGAGAGTTGGCAATGAGCGAAGCGCATGGCGCCGTTTTTGGGCGCTCGGATCTCTTCGGCCGAACTTAGATCGTCTGCGTATTATCTGGCAAATCCACCTTTGATCAGTTCAGGGTAAGCTGGCTGGCGGGCAGTCAGCAGCCTATTGCTTGGGTGGGTCCATCGCTGATCATGGGGAGCTAACGCTCGGATTGAGGGGCAATGCGATTGGGGAACGAATGTGTACGAGGGGAAGGGGAAAGTGGAAGGGGAGTGCGTTTAATTCCTCTCTTCCAGCCGAAGAGGGGAGATGTTGCTTTCATCTGCTTTTATGTGCTTTCATGAAATGTCAACTCCCCTCAATGGGCAATATTCTATATTAGGACTCGCCCCCTGAACCAGAAATCAGTCACTGCGCGTGGCGTCCAATGTGCGCGCGCCCATTCAACTCAGCCCTCTCTCGTACACCTGCCTAGTTGTCTCCACTCTCGCGCGACGTCAACGCCAGGTTGACGCGAACGGTCTATACATGAATTAGGTTCCCACATAGAAGATTTCAGAGTTTAATTACTTCTGCTAGAGTTTGTTGAACCTACTAAAACCTGTTTTCCATGCTGGACCTGGGTTATATTAAGTGTTTTGCTCCAATCCAACACACGATGTATCGTGCATAACCATGAGGGTTATGCACGAACAAAACCACAAACAAAATGACCTTCAGAACCCTGAAAAAATTACCTTCGACAGCAGCACGCTGTTCAACTCGCGTTGACATAGCACAAGAACCCGCCTCCAAACTTCCGCTTCTCAAAATACACTGGATGAATGTAACGATATCAAACCTGCGCATGCGTGTTGAGGAGGTATGCCCCTTCCACATGCCACTTGGAGTGCTTCAGGTCATTTTGCTTGTGGTCTACCAAGCATGTGTGCATTACCTTTCAGTCCACCCTTCTATTAGGAATGTGTGTTGGGCGAAGGGCACTCGGTTCAATTATATAAATAGGTTCGACCCCAACAAATGAAATCACATTTTTCAAATCCAAAAACGGAAAATCACGTCATTATTAATAAGTATCGAGATTAAATTATATGGAATAAACGAATTTAAATTTTAAAATAATGATTTTGCTTGCAGAGGTAAGTGCATCAAGTACTTTTGACAACATTTGCATTGTTCATAATTTTCGGTTTCAATGAAATGGGAACTAGAATAATGTATATGACTCCTCGAGAATATACAATTAAACGGATGAAGGGGGAGAAGTATTCGACAAATGAGGATTCGTCGACAAGAAGCAGCAGTATAAAATATCCTCCCAGTGTGCCGCGGCTTGCTGAGTGGCTCCCGCCGAGCAATGAATAGGCTGTCAAAGACACGTAGGAGTGGGCAGCACCTTTCCTTAATATGATCGAAGGCTGAGATTGCAGGGATGGGTACTTATGGCACTGACCACTGGAGGCGTGGTAACAATCACTCCATCGCCTGTAGCGCTGCGGTGCGGCAGACTAGTGGGTGGCCACCAGCTTAGTGCTACCCCGAAGAGCTGCAACTTACCAACTCTTCCGTTTCACTTTCCATTCGATGCAAAAATTGGCACGATGTAACAGTCCGGCGTAAAGTACCTCTTTTAATACTCCGTTTGAGGGCCACTGAAGGGACTGTCACTAGGGGACAAACTGGGAGAGCAATCTAGCCACGAGTGGAGTTACGCACCTAAATTTTAAATCAGTCAAAATTATCAGTGAATTAACCGGCATGTAATACACCTACCCACAACCACCCTAGTTGTAATAATATTACAATTAGGTTTTCGTTAATTTAGAAAAAAATCCAAAGTTGGGCCAAGGGGAGAAGTTCAGTAATAGAGTAATAGAACTAAGTTTATAAAATTGCTATTTATTTTTTTTAATTAGTTTTTTAAAAGAGGTCTGAGATTAATACACCTAGATGCGGATTTCAAGAAATATTGCTGCTTGATAAATTAACGTACAAATTTAAAGATAAAAGCATCTTTTTACTAGCGCTCAAAAGATGAACATATTTTCAGGTTTTTCAGGAGAAAGTTTGTTTTGAAATTTCCGTCGTCGTTTTCTGATCGGATCAGCCCTTAAATTCAGGAAAGGATTTTGATAAAAATGATTTTGAATGCATCATTCGATTTTGAAATACAAAGCGACGATTAGTGATATGTAACGATTACTTTGTTAAAACATCGAAGGCTTAGCTTGTAGATAATATTTATATTTTTTTCAAAGTGCAATAAAATTTTCCCAAAAGTAATCGTTGGACGAGGCAATGAAGGAAAAACGTTAGGAAGAAACGTTACGCCATTTGGAGACCAATCAGGATATGGAGATGCGTTGAAGATAACGGAGATGCATGGAGAGATACCATCTTAATTACTTTGTTGTAAAACAGGTTTATTAATCCAAAAATGGGCTGTAAATGCTCTCGAGGAAGATATTGAAAGTGACTTAATGGTTTCATGAAATCGTGGCTAGCGAAATGACAATCTAAATTCAAGAGGCTTAGGAAAACAATGATGAATCGGTGAGCCTTACGAAAATGAACTGAAATTTAGAAAAGGTTTGGACTCGACTAGATTAAGCAGATTTCAAAGGAGGCAGCAGAAAAAAAAAGAAAAATATCGGTACAAGAAAGATGGCACGATATAAATCGTGAATAATTGGAAGTGTGGAAAGTAACCGTTGGCCGTGGAAAAGTGAGAAATTGAAAAATTGAATCGAAGCAGAAGTAGTTGAGAAAATGGAAGGTATTGGGTAGAAAAATTCACGAACTGAGGATAGGTGACATTCTTAGAAGAATTGAAAGTGGCAGAGCGACGAGGAAAGGGAGAGAAAAATGAATGTAGAATTGTGTTAATTGAGTGAAAGGTGGTGCAGATTGCGGAACCCTGACTACCCTTTTCGCTTTTTCATGAAACATCGTAATTTAAACACACTAATATTTCTTCTTTCTGTGCATATCACTTTCATTAGGCTGTATACCTATGTCTTACACTCTGAAATCTATAAATCGAAAGGATATTTCGTTGATCGTCAGTGCTCTGTAAATTCTTAATGCGGCGAAACAATGTCACGTTTGATTTGCGGCATTCCAGGTGTCGTACCTGTAATTCGCTATATGTTCACCAGTAACCCTAACCGTGGCCTAACAATGGGCCTGGCAATCGAAGTGAACTTGATAATTTTCTTGGCATATTCATATGATTTTTTCACTCTTTTTACTTAAAAATGCACTAATTACTCGGAGATGATTAATTATCATTTTATTAAATAAATATATTATTGCCGCAGTTATTAATTTCGTTACATTAACGAGTACTATTTTTTTATCCCATTGCTTTCCTCTTAGAAATGGTCAAAGTGCGAAACTCCCGAAAACTCAATTATCTTGTTACACTGGGAAGTACGCATAAAAGACTTATTCTCATGCCTCGTATCTCTTGATCCCTTGATGATGAGCGGAGTTAATTTTCCTGAGGTGCCTCAAAGGGATCGGCTTATTTTCTTACCATGTCAGTCGACTGTCTATGTGATGTGACTTGCCCCCCCCCCCTTCCGGTGCTTGGGGAGGAATACGCACGCCGCGGGGGGGAGGGAAGTAAGACGCTGGCTGCAGAACAAGATTCGAGCATTTAACCCCGACCCCTTGGCCCCTGCTACCCCTCGCACTCCCAGCAGGCAGCCAAATCAAGTTTGCCCTCATCCGAGACTCGCGACTCGTCATAAGCGGGCTCTCGACTCGTCAAAGCAATCGATCCCTGAACGCGGCGACGCCCTTCTCCGCCTCCTCCCTTGCCATCCGCCTCCGTAAACCTCCCCAACTCTCATTTATCGGCCGGCGTACTACACTAGGCTTAATCGGGTGGGGTGAGGCAGGGTGGTGGGTCGGGGGTGGTGGGAAAAATAGGAGCACGCGGCGCGGTCCTAACCTGACGGCGTTTGGCATGTGGCCATTGACATTTGTACTCCGCCAGCATGATTGGTTAATATTGATAGGTTAACATGGCCAATAAAATATAGATCAATATAGATTATAACGTAGATAGGTTATTGAAAATACATTAGAAACAGTTCTTTGAATTGAAAATGTAATTTCCATTGCAGAACATTTCAGGAATGTGGTTGTTTCGTCTTTACACTCAAATATTGTTTCGAATCAATTAAGGAGAAAATTTCAGAAAGTGAATACGCATTTGAAAGTCACATTTTTACCGTTAACGACCAAACTGTAGTACTTGTTGTTTAATTTTTTGTAAACTTTTTATCGAGACGATTTCCATGTATTACTCGTGTATTTTCTTCAGATCTAATTAATAGCAAAAACTTGAATTAGTAAAAAACGCTACCATTTGGTCATTAATATGTCTCAATTCCACTATATCACGTCTTAAACTAGGCAACGCGAGTGTGAACTGTAATCTTAATGCTCCGTGAATGTGAAGGTCGTCGCTGTATTGCTGTTGTTGCAGGGTTTTGACCGGGAGCTTTAATTGTTAGTTTCTCGACAAATAGAGAACGTCAAAACTGGTTTTGTTGAGTCGGCCCCGTTGAGTTGATTTTTGTGGTGTTGACTCTGTTTTGTTTATTTTGTGGGGATGAGAGAAGAGGGTATTAACACGTATTCCAGGAATTAACGTATTTTTTCAATCTTAAAAGATGAGTTACCTCAGAGGAGATTAACGTCGCCATTTCCAGTCTCTTTGACTACCAAAGCAAAGGAAACGTTACAAAAAAGTAAATAATAATTAATAAAGCAGTAGCAAATGATGAAGGGAGAGGGTGGGTGGGTGGGGGGGGAGGAAGAGGTTAAAAATTTTCCCCGCGTTGAGGATGGAATCTTAAGCGAGAGATTAGAGGAGAAGGGAAGGGGAAGAAGCATATCAATCATTCGCCGAGTCCCTAAAGATTGATCTAATCAAAATTAATCCCGTGCCAATCAAAAAGGGATCACATCAGGACTTGAGTCGATAATGTGAGTGCTCAGTCTGTCTTGCCTCCCTCGTTCGGGAAGTTAGTTCTCCGCGGAGGAGGCGAGGGGGGGGGGATTCGGTTTCGGGAAGAGGAGGAAGGGCTCGCGAGGAAGGGAACTGTGCGAAGTGGTTCCTCAGGGAATCCGTTGAGGAGGAGGAGACAGAGAGTGAGAGAAACGAAAAAAGATTTTGGCGTTGGGGTGGCGAGGGGTTGGCAGCTGACGGTGGGGGAAGGGGGAGGGATTGAGAGAGAGAGAAATTGGGAAGGGGAGAGTATTTCCTCTCGAGGGGTGGAAGGGGGGATGTTTCGATTTCTGTGCGCCAGATGGCAGAAGTGTGTTGCCATGAAAAAATTGGCTCTCCCCCACCGTTTCTTTTATTCAGTGGCTTTGAGTGAGAGAGAGCATGAGGGAGGGAAGGGGTCATGGGGTTACTTCACTCAAATCTAGCCCCCTCCATCTCCTCCCATCTCACATCTGGAAGTAACTAAGACGTCCTTTCACATTTTCTCACTTTGGCCATTGCTTTCTCCGCATGCAATTTCTAAGCGATAAAATTATAAAGTAAATAAATACTTCACGGACCCTTAATGAATTTCACATTGTAGCCCAAGGGCCCCAAATATTCAAATATAACCAACACCCAAAATTACTATTATTATTATTAACTACTTGGGCGTCCATATCAGGGGGCCACTCTTACGAACCAATATGTTTATGATGAAGTGTCGTCGAAGAACGGTAAATAATACGAGTATTCCGTTCTGCTCTCCTCTTCCCACCATCTCTCTAATCGCTTCTCACGAAGAAGATCTGTTCAATAGCTCTCACAACAAATGGAGGAGCTAATGAACACCTCCCCGCCTCGCCCCTCCCGCCTGCTTTTATTTTTCCATGCCTTCGTGAACACATCCGGCGGCAAGTGGTCGGTGGCTCTCTGCAGAGCGAGACTCCAGCCTCGATTTCTATTTCCTTGACAAGAGGAACGTGCGTATTTCATTTCGGCGCACCGGAGCGAGTCAGCTTGATTCTCGCGTTGTCAGAATGTAGTGTTACCAACGCTGATTCACTGTGCTCGTCGTAGCATTCTTCTTCTATGAAGCGGTGAGAAAAGCATTGATTTGAAGTTAGGAATATTGCGTACGATACAACAAAAAATTGATTGAAAATTCTAATATTCTACAAATTTCGCCGTTAAAATTAACCTACCAACTTCATGCTCAATTCATAGTTTACATATTGATGGAACATTAAATATGTAAACGGTTAAACCTGTGCAGGGGTTAACTAGATAATAATAATTATCATGGCCTACACACTGTCGTTTAGTGCAGGTTTTGGATGGGTACATAGACAACGGCGATGCAATGGTACATCCACTTGCTCTGGTTTATGACCCCTAATTATAAATTTTGAATTCGACTCAAAGGGAATCAAATGAGGAAGTGCTGGGCATGGGGAGAGGAGAGAGAAAATTCTTGGAAGAAATCCAAAGGAGGCAAGGAGTTTTTATTGGCGATGGGATGTTGAAGACTGTGTCCCTTAATAAAATAGGTACTTCCATGGAAGCAGTATGTACCATCAAATATTCAGGGTGTCGAAAAGATGACAACGAAATAAAATATAAATAATCCATTAATGAATGAAATGTTTAAATATATTGTGAAATGTTGAAATATGCCCCCTCTCCTCGTCCATCGTCTAGGAAAACGAAGTTATAGTGTTTTATCCGACGTTTTACATGTTATGTGACGATGAAAATTTTACTGCAACATTATTGATTACCGGGGAAAGATGAATTTTTCTCGCTTTATATTAGAAAAAAAGCTCTACATCATTTTTTCCCTTCAATAAGGAGCTCGTAGAAATAATGAGTAAATATAGGTTTTCAATGGAGGGCCGGATTGAGTGCATAGACCTCCTTACTCGGAAGTAAGCGCCTTAAAACTAAGCAGTCCAGAAAACCATTTTTTAACCTAACAAATCCGTTTCATACCTTCTAATATTCCATTCAAAATACTTCATTTTTCTTCTCCTCCTCCCCTCCCGACTTAGCGAGCAACCTCAACTCTGTATCGGTCCTACATGAGATTCTGCCGCTTAATATGTCCTGCACACAGTTTTCCTGCCTCTTGGCGATTTACCAGTCTTTAATATGCCTGTGCCAATGGCGCATCGTAAATGTCTCGAGGGTCAGCGACGCGTCATAGCGCAGTTGGTACTGCCCAGTGTCGTCAAGTGGAACATTATGGAGACGACGATCTGGGTTAAGATATTTTATTTACTTCACATATCACACTGAATTTACTATGCATATATCCATATGCCCCTCTGTCAGATTTTATTGTTAGGGGGATTGTATGGCTTAGTACGCAAGTGAAAGTTGAAATGTTTCACCGTTGTTAACTCATTAAAAATCTTCGAAGGAATTGAAAAGTCGCAAATAGGTCGCCTTCTTCGTTGTGATAACATTCCTATGTTTACAATTCAGTTTGATTTTTAAAAAGATCTCTGCAATGTAAACCCCCAAAAATAAACTGTCTATAATACAAATTTTAATGTTAGAACTCCACGAGAATTATTAAAATGAACTTTTAAAAATTCTACGCTGGCACACTTATGTCTAATGTAAATTACATTTCTTTCCAGGTAAGCATTGCAGTATATTTCTTACACGGAAGCATTTGATCTGCGGTGGTATCTTCAAATGATGTTCCCTTGTGCAACAAAAGCCGACACATGGCATAATTGGCCGTCGACGAGGTGAGTTTGACTCTTTCTCTGAGCTAACATTTATTGTTCGTATTCTGGGGTGAGGAATGATAGCGCCGATTTTATTTTGTACATTCTTTGAGAATTATGCAATTGATGTCATCGTATACACAAATGCCATGACGATCATTAGTGAACGCGCCAAAAAGCAGTCTTAGGGATGCATAATGAGAAGAATCAAGAAGGATTTTAATGAGCTTCTGTAGAAGTATGAAGGCAAATTTAATCATTGAAAGGCATAAATTAGAGTGTAGAGCAGGTCTAAGTTTCTAAGAAGTGTTTTTGCTAGAAGATGGATGAAAAGACTCTAACATAAGAATTAACTAATTTGTGCAAGTTGAGTTAAGGATTTTCCCAAGTGAATAATATTTCTGGCAAGGACGAAAAGTAAAAGCATTATGGAAAAGCTAGCATACACTACGATATGGAGCGTAGTAATTTAAGGCTCGGAAACGTGGTAATTGATTCAAGAGGATAGGTGTAAATTTGGAGGCTTTTGAAATGTGGGTGAGAAGAAGGATGGAGAAATTGAAATGGGCCGCAAGGAAAACATTTGATGAAGTACTAGGTATGGTGGGCGAGGAGAGGGGATTGTTGGGAGAAATCATGAGGAGGTAGGAAATAAGTATAAAAAGAATTTTGATTGGCGATGGAATGTTGAAGACTATGATCGAGGGAAGGATGTTAGGCAAACGAGGAAAGGGCAGGAACAGCAGAGGCAACTTGGATGGATTTTCCTTGTATCATTATTTTTTCCTCTGCAAGTTGAACACCGAGTACTGTTTAGGCTTGTTATTTCTATTTAGTGTTTCGCCCCGCCCTCGCCTGCAGTTGAACTCGTCTTTCATCGGACGCATTTGCATGTGGCTCGAATTTAATTAGAATGCGAACTCCGCATCACTCCTCCCTCCTAACTTTCGGTCGACGTCATTTTTTAAATGTCGGCTGGGTGGCCCGGTCCTCACAGAGCGGGAAAACGCTAACAATGCCTGCCTGCCACCTGTTCAGAATGAAGAGGCAGGCTGTTTTTATTTACTTGCTGAAAGATTCGATGATTGACCAAATCTAAATGCAAATTTTTGGAATGGTCGATATGCTCTCCTCCTGTGTGGGGAATATGTCGCCACCGCCGGTGAGGATGGGCGAAAGTTTTTCGGCTAATCGCGTGGCCTCAAGTTCCCTTCTCCTGTGTAGTAATATTTTCCGCCCTGTGGGGACTTGCTTCGTTTAACCTTGACCTTCCATCTCTCTGGTGCTTAGTATTTTGGTCTCTAATGCTGTATCGTTCGACTATGTAGTACTGAGTCGGGTGATTCTCCCAGCATGACTTCGTTTGTAATAATGTGATCGGCACTCAATAACCTTTTTCGCAGGCGGGTCTGCGGTCCATTTCGGATATCGGGATTTAGCTGAAGAGGAGACAAGGGTGAGTAGTAATCAGGTGAGAGGAAAGAGGGGAAGGGAAGTGGGGCTGACGAACTCTCTTCCACCAGTACAACTGAGTGTGTTTATCGCCCGAGTAAGCTGCCCGATATCCCGTTACATACTGCGCAGGCAGACCAATAAGCCCATGTCAGAGAGGGCTAATAATTACTCAGAGGTCCGAAATTTTCAAGCAGAAGCAAGTAGTAGGGGCATGAGACAAATAGATACATTAGGCAAAGAAGCTTTCACCAGCAGGAAGGAGTTTGTGACAAGGACATTGAGGAAAGATGTTAAGAAAAAACTCGTGAAAACTTTGATATGGAGCGTAGTTGTACACGCCGTGGAAACATTGGTCATTGAGGCAGGATGATAGACGTAGATTGGAGGCTCATGAAATGTAATTGTGTGGAAAGATGGAGAAAGTGAAGTGAACCAAAAGGAAAGCAAACGAGGAAGTACTAGGTATGGAGGGCGACGAGAGTGGTTTGTTGGGATAAATCCTTACGAGGCAGGAAAAATGGATGTAAGGCATGTAGAGCGGCAGTAGGATGTTGAAGAAGGTAATAGAGGGGAGAATGTTAGGCAAACGAGGAAAGGGCAGGAACAGGATGGGGATGTTTTACGGGATGAAGGGAGGAAGGAAATACACAGAGATGAAGAGGGGCCAATTTGGAGCAGGATGTTGGCTAGTGTTCTGTTAAAAGAGACAAGGAAAATGCTGAAGCGTTTGATAGATTATGACCATTCAAAACTTACCTTAACTTACTTAACTGGTAGATTACCAATAATAATAATCCGAAAGGAGTGACAGAATGGATCGTAGAAATGAAGAGAGAGTGGTAGGAGGGCCAGGAAGGCCGGTTTCCTTCCCACAAGAAGGCAAGGGATGTTTCCCGCACGATAGTCACTCACCTCGCATTCTACACTTTTCTCTCCCGAATCAGTTAATGTTCATGACATCCGGCGTGCACGTTCCCCTTTAAACTTACCCCGTCCCTGGCTCTTATTTTCTCCCGTGATGCTGTAGGCCAGGTTGCTTTCGGCACTTAGAGGCCGCCGGTTCACACCGAATCTGAGAAAGTCACCTAAGGACGTGAGTTACTCGTTCGTCTTTCTCTCTTCGTGCATTTAGCCTCCCATCCTATTTCTCCTCGTACCCTCGTCACGCCCGCTCTCTTTTAGTAACAATGTAGAGTGAATCTGCCTGATCTTCTTTGAATAATGTCTAATTTCTTTTTTAAAACTTTCTCCGATAAATCATAAATAGTTGTCAAATATGGAAAACGTGTCCAGGTTAATGCCAAGTAATCTCTCTCCTTGATTTCCTTACTCGCATTAACTCTCCGAATTATTCAAGTTTTCCCGAGACGGCCCTGCATATTCGTATCTTTTCAATGTGTGTCCTGTGATACTTTGGTTGTTGGCTCTGAGAGCAGTACTTTTTCCATTTTGAATATGATACCATCCAGATTATGTGTGCATTCACGTTTCCATGTCTTCCTTTCACAAGTTTCACCCTTAACTATATCGTCCATTCCTGAAATCAATCCATCATATTGCATATGGCACGAGGGAACAGCCCGCCATCAGCTGACATAATCATTTCACTGCATGACACCGTGTCTTCGGCAAGCAATCTAATGCCATCTCAGTTTATGCTATTAGTTTGTACAAGGAAGAGTTGGTGTCCCGCCAGTAGCCCCTGTGGCATGCCGGCTAAAACAGTGACGTATTTCTAAATGATACCATTAGCTGATGCTCTTTGCTTACGGCGATATACGAATCCCCTTATCCGAACAATGCTCTTTGTCGTTCATACCGAACAGCTTTTATTCGTGTAAATGCCGTCGTTGGAGAATTCGTCCAAGATTTTCTTGAAATCTAAGAATATTTCACCTGCTTGAGTATTCAGCACCTCTGCTTTTGCGATATGCTGAGTGAATAGGCTACCAGTGATTTAGATTACCTGCCTTTCCTTTCCAGTTTCTTTTTATGGTCTTTCCATTGCCTGGGAAGGACATCATGTCATCAACTCCATTATGTTCCAACAGTTGGCCAAGTATCGGCGTAACAGAGAGATGGACCCTTAATTACTCTGCTCCCCCCATCTTTGTAGGCGGGAGTGATGCGAGTGAACCATCTTCCAATCGTGAGGCATTGGGCTTTCTGCCTTCGGATAATGGACTGCGCTTTCCAAGTGATGCGTGCTGTCTTCAGCCGGATCATTCAGTATTCTAATGACTGTTTCTTCCGGGCATGAGAATTTATGTTTTTATGTTTTGCGGCTGTTTTTCCCTCCCTTTTTTTCGAGAAATCGCTTTGTCAATCATTTTCTCATTAGATCGTGCAATAGTTGTATTTGTCAGAAGAGAAATTCGTTTAATGCAACCAATTTGGAAACATTTATTCATTCAGTTAGTTTCATTACCGCTCCATGCAATGGTTTCCCCGTGTGCTCTCGTAATTGTGGGGAATTACCTCCTGCCTCTCTCTAAAAATTCAAACCCTTTACTCAAAGTTTGATCTGAATACTGAATGGCATTTTGTATTTGTATGCACTTATGATTTTTTGTATGGTCTGTCATGTTCGTGTCCAAAATTCCATGATGGGAACCCATTTGAAATTTTATCCGCATGTTACTCACTAACTTTTAGTATTTTTAAAACTCTTAATGTTATAATCGTTCTTGCAAAACCGCCTTCACAAAGCTTCCGTTGTGGCAGGATTTCCATTATCACGATTACTTCAACCTATTTTTTATAGCCTTTGTCAATTCCGTTACTTTTTATATATTTTTAAATAATTTTCGAGTATCTCTGTGTTGGCGTTAAGAATTTACGTAACTAATTCTCTTTTTCAATTTTTCTTTTTTAATCTTTTCGCCAAATCAAATTTAAAACCCTTTTAAATATTAATTTTGGAGTAATCGTTCCTTTGACCATTCATGCGGAACTTAGTTTTCGTTCCTACGAAAATAGCACTGTGTTTAACGATTATCGACAAGGCGTATTTGCCTTCGCGAGAGGGAAGCTCCGTCGGCCATTAAATGGAAGCGACACGAACCGTGATGAATTAAAAACAGACAAAGCGTGCAAATACTGCGACTTTTTGGAGAGTGTGAGTCAAGCATCAACTCGTTCTATGCACCAGCCTAGAATCGAGTGCGCCACAAACAGAGACACGTGCTGCGATTTGTAAACGGAGAAGTCCTTTCTCGCCAGTTAGATAACCACGATTCATATTCACTTCCAAATTTTGAGTGCGAGGCATGAATCAGATTACCTTCTTATATCGCTGAATAATTTTATCTTCTATAAATCGGTGTAATGCTCTCATTTTACACATTTCTTTTGTGATTTTTTCAATCGCTATTATGTTCTTTCACGTTGAACTCCTTGCACCAAATTTTCACTTCACCAACTGGGGCGATAATATTCTTGATTTGCTAGCCACGAATATTCCCGAAAAAGTCTAAATTGTAGACATTATTGAAGGAATTAGTGACCACAAGGCATTAACGTTAAGTTTTCGCTATATGGCGTCCGAAATAAGAAACCTAAAAGGAAAATTTACTTTTTAAAGAGGGAGACTACAGTGGCCTAAAGTGTGTGTTACTGAATCAATTTGCAATTTTTAAGAAAGATAGTAATCACCAAAATACTGAGGATACGTGGAATACCTTCCTTGAGATGACGCGGTCAGCAGTCAACAAGTTCATTCCTAGTAACTTCACAAAAGATAGCACGGAACCTACTCGTAGGTGGTGAGGGTAAAAGAAAGAGAAAAAAACTTTGCACTTCCACACACTTTTAATACAACACGACCATGGTTTCGATGCTGCACATCATCATCAGGTACAATTCAACAAAATTTTTCAACTTATATAGCCAGGAGCCAGGTAGGGGAAGTTAAGGTGGTACTGTAGCAAGCATTGGTGGGTGGAGGGAAGGTGAGCTATTGGATGCAGACGGTACAACGGGGGGTGTTTGTTTGCAACGGTTGACCCTCATTAACGGAGGGCCATCTACATCGGACAGACTGGGAGGACTTTCGACATTAGGGATACCGTTCATGCTTCAGGAAGAAAGACAACAGATCACAATTCGCCAAACATCTCTTAGACTACAATCATTCCAGTTACTTCACAGCAGACGTTTTACACACAGAAACGAAAGGTCGCCGGCTGAACGCTCTGGAAGAGCTGGAAATTTGGGAATCCCTTCAATCCAGCAATCTTGAGGTAGTCAATGATATCCTTTACCTCTCGCGTTCACCTCTCCTTAAATTCTTGAATGCCTTCCCACACCATCTCCTCCCCACCAAAGCAGTGACAGTCACCGACCCTGCTTTCCAAAGTCAAAGCTATTCCTCCGCCTCCTCGGTTACCTCGGGAGTTGCTTCTCTTTTGCAGTTTTCAGCATTTCCTTCAATATAATCTCCTGCCTCCACTTTCCCTGCTTTCCTTTAAATTCTCCCAATCATCCCTCTCTTCCTCCGTCATCCTAGGGCACCTCCTTATTTTCCCATTCCTTCATTTTACTTTTTACATTCTTCTCCAATCTCACATCTCCGACTCACATAAATCCTTATGCTTTTTCTCAACGACCAACTTTCCGTGCCGAACAGAATACGCTCCATTTTAATATTTTCACTGAACTTTGGGTAAAGTCCAGGCTCGAGGTCCTTCTCATCAGCTTCTCCTCTTGCTAGTATCTTCTTTACCTAAGGCATTTAATATTTTATCATGTCCTTATTACCTTACTCATTTTGTCTAAAACGCTTCCCAGAGAGATTAGCAGTTCTATTTTCTCAATGTATGCCATCTAATCTTTACCTAATCCTTCCTATATTTTTGTAATTTCAAAACTTTCGTTTTCTTCTTTTTGGCGGTCCTTCCACATCTATTGACTTTACTGTTTGTTGGGCTGACCATGTGCTCCAGATGATTATTCTATGCCCCAATAGAATTATAATATGCCGTAAAAGAATTAGATAAAGTCCAGAGCAAATCCGCCAGATTCGTAAAAAACGTTATAATAAGGACACGAGTGTGACTGGTCTCTCAGGGGATTTAGGCTGGGAGCCCCTTGAAATACAAAGAGAACAAGCCAGACTTAGACTTTTAGAAAGGTTCAGAACAAACTAGTTTAACGATGACACTAAAGGAGTTACCACACTATTAGCTAGATCAGACTACAAAGATAAAATAAGGAGATAGATTCCAATACAGATAGATAGAAAAACTCATTCTTTCCCAGAACAATCAGGAATCATAACACTAAGAAACCTAAGACATTTTAAAAATATTGAAAGCCTTGAATTTACAAGTCGGAACGAAATGAAACATTGCAAAGTTATCAGGTATATTTGTAGGTACATGTGTATGTTAGTGGGTAGATTGTTTGCATATATGTGGGGTGTAAGGGTTTTTGCATGAATGTATTTCATGTTTTGATTGTGGATTGTATAAAATAGTGGCTTTTACATGCGGTTTTTTTTCATGATTACGAGTGATGTCGTAACATCCCCGGCCCCATATGCCCTTGCGGCGGCTTGCGGGCTATCAAGTAGATTTAGAATAGTGAAAATAGAAGGGAAACAGTGATGGCAACTGAAATATTCTTAGCTGTTCCGGAATTTCCCGAGAGTTATATTGCGCTGGTTGAAATGCGTAGATTATACGACCGGTGCAAGCATGTGAGATCTACCGGCAAACACTTGAGTGAGGATGGGCCGACGATCGCCCGTGCCACCCGTAAACTAAAAACGAAACACTCGATGGACTCGCTCGTACGCTCCTATGCTCGTGCGTCACGCTCAGCATGGAATATAACACCCGGAGAACAAATTCACGCATTCGGTAAATTTTAATAGCCCCGCCGTAACAGTGCTTCCTCCGCTCATAAAAATCGAATGACTCGAAACAACTCTGTTGCTTAACGGCATTTTTTTCGACTCTCGGAAATCGCACGAAGAATTGCAACTGCGACTTACAGCACATTTCCTTCGGTTCATTAGCGAAAAATGTGAATGAACAATAAACTCTCTGGAAAGGTTTATTACTCCTCGATGACGATTAAAGTGCGCACATGTCTTCGTTTAATACACTTTGCTTTTCAGAAAATTAGCTCACGTTTCTCACTTTATTGCCTTTAAGGGGTTTCACGCACAAGAGCGAAACTTGGGGGGTGGGGGTAATTTTTCATTTCCGCGGTGAATTCAATAGTCTGTTTTCTACGGAAAAATTTGAAATAATTCTCGAGAGTCCGAGGGTGATATTGATTCTCAATCGAACACGAAATCATGAGAAGAAAAACATTTTCTACGTTCTCAAACAACGACTCGACCGCAAATATTCCTTAATGCTTCAAGTCTACAAGTTGAATGTTGGCGGTATATTTTTTCAGGGGTTAAATATTTCAGTTGCTTGAGTGAGGGGAGGGTGAAGTTGAGTGCCATCGAGATTTTAATCTTTCATGTTATGAGGGTTGAATGGATCAATATGAATTTGAATGAGGGTAGAGCTTTTTAACGATTATTTCGTTGACAGTGTATGTTGAGTGATTCACGATACACGAGCTAGCATATTTTAGGGGTGATAGTGCAAAATTGTTGGTGAATTTGTCAGTAATCATGTTTTCAGTCTCTTAATTTTTATTTTTTTTTATAATGTCATGCCTTCCAGGAAATATATTGCTCAATCCAAAATATTCTCGGAATCCCGAGCACAAGGTGACTCCCGTTTACGTACCGTAGTCTGAGATGCTGTGCGTCTAAACTAAGGACATATGATAGAACTGTGGAAAACTATAATGCATTTTCCGCTGGAAAAACAGCCCTTCTAAATTTTCAAGTTTTTTCTAGATTTATTTCATTTGAACTTGGAAATATGAAGGGAGAACTGATGTTGGATGAAAGTCGGTTGCTTGCCTCACTACAGCATTTAATGAGCTTCATTCATATTCCACATTGGATGTGCCATAAAGAGTCGCGTGAAGACGATAAACAACTTTATTAGTTATAACCCTTTTGCATTCAAAAGATGCATGTCGATGATTTCATTACCTATCAAGGTTCGCCTGAAAGCTAAGATAATGAGGTTACATTCCTTGTTGAGAGCAAATAAAAATTGTACACTCCTTTTGTCATGCATGAGAACTTATTTACTATTTCATAAAATTAATATTAGCTTATGAAAAAACATTTGATATGTTTAAATTGTACAAAATGGAAACTTGTGTCGAAATTCCGCAATTTAATATTTGAGTGCACCAGAGTGTTACTTTTGTTACCCTTTGGGCGAATACCGCCCTATCCTCAGGGCTATGAGTACCTCTGTGACAGCTTCATCTTCAGCAAACAAGCCACCTTCACTCTGAGCCATGCTGTTTAATTCCGTCAATACAAATAAGAAATATGATCGGTCGGATGGCACTTCGTTGTACAACGCCATATGTGACTTCAACGGCAACATGAAGAACACTGTATGAAGCGACACTAATACTCATCTATTATAAATTCTACGGACTATCAGGGAGCTACATATCAGCTCAAATGCAGGGTGTGGCAACATAATTTCCTATGTAGGGTAACTGGCGGTTTGCTATGGTAGCACTTTTGGGAAACGGAGAAGTAGACACGTAGTATTCCAGTGTTCACAAGGCTAAGACTCTGACCATTGGGACCGGGTTGGATTCCAGATGAAGCCTCTAGACGATCTCACTTTCCCCAAAGCTATGTGATATTTCTCCTACCCTGAAAATCACTACCGGCTCATCAAATATAACTGGTCTCATTCCGAACCATAGGGTGTGAATTTAATATAGGATTAGTTCTAGCTTGATATCCCACGCAGCTAAAGTTATTCTCAGGATCATCAACAAAAGGATAGAGAGTAAGGCAAATGATTACTTAGGGGATGATCAGTTTGGGTTCAGGAAAGGAAGAGGTACGCGTGATGCCATTGCAGTAATGAGATCACTAGTCGAGAGGAATATATTGGAGGGACAGGAGACTGATCCGCAATCTGTACATGTCTCAGACTGCTCAGGTGCGAGTGGGGAACGGAGAGTCCGGATGGGCAGTGTTAGGAAGAGGTGTAAGGCAGGGTTGCCCATTGTCACCGGTACTGTTCAACGTATATGTAGAGGAAATGAGTAAAGAGGCATGGGAAGAACTGGAGGTAGGAATGAAAGTCGGAGGGGAATTCGTAAAATCGGTTAGGTTTGCTGATGACCAAGCATTAGTTGCTCAGTCAGCCAAGGGGTTGCAAGCATTGTTGAGTGAATTGGAGGTTCAGTGCGATAAATATGGGATGAGAATCAATATTAATAAAACAAAGGTTATGCGATTTTCCAGAAAGAAAAAGGCTAAGCTAAATATTAAAATAGGCGGGGAAAAAATAGAGCAGGTAGAGCAGTTTACATATCTCGGAAGTGTTTTGGACCAATACGGTCAAAGTGGTAGGGACGTAAGGAGAAGAATTGTCCTAGGCAAGGAGACTTTCTCAAGGAGGAGGGAGCTAATGATGGGGACGGTGAGTAGGGATGTTAAGACAAGACTCGTAAAAATTCTGATATGGAGCGTAGCTATGTACGGCGCGGAAACGTGGTCACTGAAGCAGGAGAATAGACGTAGATTGGAGGCTTATGAAATGTGGGTGTGAAGAACGATTTAGAATGTGGATTGGACCGGAAGGAAATCATGCGAGGAAGTACTATGTATGGTGGGCGAGGAGAGGGGTTTGTTGGAAGAAATCTTAAGGAGGCAGGAAAAATGGATGAAGGTCGTATTTGTCGGCAATGGGATGTTGAAGACTGTAATAGAAGGGAGATTGTTAGGCATCGAGGAAAGGGAAGGAACAGGATAGGGATGTTGGACGGGATGAAGGATAGAAGGGAGTACACAGAAATGAAGAAGGACTTGATGTATAGTAGGTCGCTGGATTGTGTTTTTTTAGGAGTCGTGAAATATTAATTGCTAGTTGTGTCCATCCAAAACCTACCTGGACCGGTAGATTGCTTATTAATAAATAATTAGTCCTCCCCTCGCCTATCAAACCAACCCTTGGTTTCGTTGCAATGGTCCGCTTTAAAGTTTCCTTTGTGTTGTGGCTCCGTTGTGGAGAGAGTAAGATGCAGGAGAAGGCGGTGCAGCAGTAATCCCCACTTCCATCTGGGAGAGGGGGAAGAGATAACCCTGGAGGGGGGTGGATACTTCCAGTTCCATCCATCAAGGGACGAGTGCGAAATGGGATGGTCGTTCTCTCTCTTTTCCATTGCTCCTTGCCTCCCGCTGCCCCTGCTTTGCCCTTACCAGTCCGCCCTACTCTTAAGGAACCTACTTCCACGCTCTCCCGGCCCTAATGGCACTCCCCGTCCCATCCCGCTCCACGTCCGCCATCCATCCTGTCCGCTTTCGCTGCCCGGGAGACCCCTTTTGCGCCCCCTTCCCTGCTCCCCCATCTCCGAACGCTCGGCGTTCGCACTCGCGGAAGAATATTATCTGAATAAATTCCTTTCCGTTTCTTTTTATCGCCGACCCACACCCTGGAGAGAATCTCGATTTCAATTCTACCACTCTATCCACCCCACCACCCTTGCATCACCCCCTCCTCCCTTCGTCCCCTTCTAGCGAGGCGAGCTATTTCGCCTCGCCCCTCCCCACCGCCGCACTCTGGCCATGTACGTTATGCGTATGTATGTACCGCGGCTGCTTGAAATTCTTCCGACCGAATGCCTTCACCCTTCCCTCCCCAACTCAACTCCACCCCCCCCCCTCACTCAACAATTCCTCCTCCTTCCTAAATCACCCGCTCGATTGAAAGTGCACGCCTCCGTGGCAACCATTGTTGCATATTCCGGTATTACGTACTCCTGCCTGAGTGGTGCGCCATCATGTCCTCGAAAAGCCTGTCGCCGTCTCGCAACTACTGTAAAAAGAAATAAGTGGTATCTGATACTCTCAGCCTTTTGCCTTTATTCCTGGCTATTTAATGGCGAGTCTGCTTTTTTCTCGCTTGCCACGCTTATTGGGGCTTATTGGAGTATTTTTATTGAGGTTTGTTCAGGTTTCTTAATTAACATTTTCAATATATGCTTTCGATGATTCCGTATGTTTTACTTGAGAGAAGTTTTTAGTTACGGTGCGAGAAGTAATTCGCTTTAAATGCTTTTTTGTAATATTTCTAGTGTTAACCAATACTCTCGTGAAGACATTTGCGGATGCACATTCGGTGATTTAAAAAATGCATTCCTCTTTGGTAATGCATTGTTGCTTGTAAGTCTTCTTGAGATTTTGTATAAAATGTCTACCGTACAGACACTTGTCTCCTCGTTTGTGGGATCGGTTTTTGGAGAAGACGGTAATACATTTATATGATACATTAATTTAATTTCTACTTGCTGTTTTTCTTAATCCGGCGCATGATGCACCCAAACCCGAGGGTATATCATTTCCTTCTTTTTTCATTATAAAAAATAAAAGTGACATCATACAATTTTTTTAAAATATAGGAAATATCGAAACAGTATCATTTCGTATAACCTCCCACGATATAATTTGCACATTCGCACAATTATGAGAATTCCATTAAACAAAACTCTTCCTTCGACAACCAGCACAGTGTTCTATCTTCATGCAAAGCGTTTTTTTATATGAGCTGCGTTCATTCCGTTCGAATCTTTTATTTTCCTCAACGGAAAGTTCTTAAGATGAATCTACAGAACAGTAGCATTAAAGAATTACCTCTTTCACTATTTGGTTAATTGTATCCATAGTAACTTTGTGGAATTGCTTCATATCAAAATGAAATACACTATGTTATCCCACATAAGATCTCTTTCATTAATTAGCGCTGGTCTATAGATGACGAAGGGGAGAGAGCTGTCAATGGCACACATTTTTCATATACTAATTATTTCTATTGAAATCATCTTTATTGCACCGATTTTTTTATTTCCCTATGAATTTTACGCAATAATTCCCTTTAATAGTGCTTGTTTCTTATCGGTTTTTCACACAAATCGCAACGGATACGCAACCGAACCACTGATAAATCTTAAATTTCGTTAATTTTTTGAAAGTGCATGAATTGAGTCCTAAAAAACTGAATACTAACTAAATGGCATCACGTAATTAGTGAGAAATACTTTCCTCGAGCGGAACCAGTGAGGAAGAGCACATACGAGGGTAGCCTGAAAGGTAATGCACACATGCTTGTAGAGCACGAACATAAGCAAATAGCAAGATCGGGAAAAAAGCGCATTAAAGTACAATTATTAAGTTTCAAAATCTCATATTTTGAGGAAAAACATAAAAATCGCAAGGCGCAAGATCGGGGGAATAAGGAGGGTGTGGAATCGGTTCAAATTTGAGGTTTCGCAGAGCCTCTCCAGTTGCGCACGAGGTGTGTGGACGAGCGTTGTCATGTTGCAAGATTATTGGCGCCAGACTACCTTAAACAAAATAAACTCGACAAATATAGATTGCGATACGCTTGTAAGTTCTTCGCCGGTCATTTTTATTCAAATCTTCAATGAGTTTGCGATGTTTATCGTCTTTGGCAGTGATCGGACGTCCACTGGGTGTTTCATCATCAATTATTATATTCCATGTTCGCAACCACGAAATTTTGCTACCAATCGATTGACAGTAGACCTTTCAATAGCACAGTCACCATAAACAGCCTTTAAACGACGACGAATCTCAGTAGGAGTCAGTTTTTTTAAGTCACGCTGTTTCAGTCCCGTTGACATAGCACTAGAACACGTCTCCATACTTCCGCTTCTCAAAATACACTGGATGAATGTAACGACCTCCAACCTGCGCATGCGTGTTGAGGGGAATGTTACTTCCACATGTCACCAGGAGTACTTCTGAAGTTCATTATGTTAATGGTTTACAAGCATGTGCTTTAGCTTCCAGTCTACCCTCGTATTATTAACGATCGCTCCAAATAGTGGCCGCCACAGGTCAATTTCCTCATTTCCACCCTAACGCCACCTATTTTTTAGAGGGTAATGTTGTCGTTACGATTAATGTTAAGCCTTTAAACATTGCTGTGCCATGTCAGCTTTTTTAAAAATTTGAATGGGAACAAATATCGCGGCACATCTTATGCCAAATGTCGTAGGCCCTTGAGGCACACGGAGCAGTAAAATGTTTAAGACTGCTTTCAAGATATCTATCCATGTGCAATGAAGCAAGTGTTCCAGCCGTCAGCTGACAAATTGAAACTCTTCGAAAATTCCCGTCCTTCCTGGCATTTCTTCCCCAGAAGGCAGCCGACTGCATTCCGACGTCTCACTCCGACATTTGGTCGCGTGGGGCGCACGAGCATTTCTTTGGCATTTCTTCACTGTCGTGCTGACCTCCTCGGGAGATGCGCGCCTCCTCCATCTTTATTCAGTTGAATGGGAAGGGCGTTCGCGCGAAGGGAAAGACAGACATTCCCTGGACCCGAGTAATGTTTTGTCGGAGAGTGAGAGACAAAAAAGGGGTCCATTCCGCATTTTTGTTTTGCATCTGGCACTCGTAGGTGGCGGCGCCGGCGCTCCGTCGTAATGAGATGGATGATTGGTTTTCTCATTCGCTGAGTGTTCCGATTCTCTTCTACATCTGCATAATACCTTGAAAGGCGTCGAAAGAGCGCGTGGCGGGGGCTGTTAGGTCACCACTTGTAAAATAGTATAAAACCACATGCAAAACCAACATATTCACGCAAACCTACACCCACAGAGGTGCATGTATTCATGCAGAAACCTTATCAACTCAGACGTATGCAAACAATAAACCACCAACTAACATAAACATGCACCTACAATGACCTCTTCTGGTCCTTCTCCTAATCACCTTTCCACCCCGACGCTGACCCCTGCCGCACGTGCCCACCCCCCGTCATTCCTTGCCGGCCGCCCTCTCGATTTCCGCCCGAAGAAGGGGGCGGTGTCCAGCGCAGTCCTTCCGGCCTATTCGCAAAAGCACGCATGACCCGAATAGTCACCCGATTCACGTCCCCACAGTTCATTTCGCCTCTAATTCTAGAATCAGTGCTCTATGGTAGGAATCACGGCATGCAACTTTGACGTGAAGCGTAGTTTTGTACGGCTCAGAAACGTGTTCGTTTAGTAGCCTGGAGAAAAAGAGTATATTGGCGGTTTTAGAGATGTGGTTGTCGAGAAGAATGGGAAAAATAAAAGGGGCATGGGGAAGCGAGGGCGAAGGAAGGCGTGGGTAGCGTAAGATGAAGGAATTCCAAGAGGCTAAGAAGTGTGGACGCGGGGCATGCTAAGAGCCAGTGGGGATGTCGAAGGCTGACGTAAGAGGGCTAATGCTGGGTTGAGTGAGGCAGAGGCCGGAAAAGAAAAGAGGCCTGTCGGGTGGAATAAAGGGGAGTGTTTGCAATTAAAAGGGTCCATTTTAACGTCGAGTTTTAGGGCAAATTGTAAAGTAGGCCTTAGAAGTGCAAAATGCACAGTCCCTGGATCAATCAAACCTCAGACTATTTGAAAAGGTAAATATTGTCTTGGGAAGAATGAATATTTTAATCTATCTGTATTGAAATCTATCTCCCTTATTTTATCTTTGTGATCTGCTCTACCTAAGTAGTGTGGGGCCATTATTATTCCTTAGTGTTATTGTTAATCTTGTTTGTTCTGAATCTTTCTAAAAGTCTAAGTCTCGCATGTTCTCTTCGTATTTCAATTGGCTCCCAGCCTAAATCCCCTAAGAGACCTGTCACACTTGTGTTCTTATTATTATATAACATTTTTAACGAATCTGGCGGATTTTCTCTGGACTTAATCTTTTAATACTACCTGAATATAGTCTTCAAATAATAACTTTTGAGGGGGCATTTTATGCACTGTATACATGTTTTTTTTTCATTTCATGTCCTTCTATTCTATGTTTCCTATTCTACGTCCGCTAGTGTTATGTTTCCAGCTAAGCATCTGTTTATCATCCGCTATGTGCACTGGAGTACCTTCAACTCTAAGTGAGATGTAGGGTCGTTCGATTGTTCATTTTTTTAATGTGAAATTTCGCAAATCTTATCGGCATTTAATTCTCTTCCCCATCCATTGCGCTACTATTAACCCTGAGTCCCTCCTTCTTGTGGTTGATCCCATTCCCATTGATCTCTCCTTGGGGAATCGCCGCTTTGTGAGGTACCTTTCATTTTAACTTCTCGAACGTAATTGAAATATGTACCTTCCAGTGCTACCAATCATCTTCGAGAACAAGTTAAAATTCCACTTTCGTCTATTTTAATCGCGGTTTTGTTGTCAAATTGACAGGTACTAACCTGTCAATTTGATGAAATTAATTTTTATGAATACTCCTGAAATACTGCAAGAAGTTTGAACTTGTCTGTTCCCTTCCTGCCATTTCCAAATGCCATGAATAATAGTATCTTGCTCTCTTTCCCGTGCCATTCAATAGACGTGACTGATGAGGAATGACAGAGAGTCGCTTCGAGTGATTTTATTCAAATTCGACAGGGCAGTGTGCTTATGGGGATCGGTTGCTGATGGGATAATTATTGTGATGCGGGCGACGCTAGTGCTCTTGCAGCCAAAGGGAACTCTTGCGCCCGGGAAATCGACTCGCTTGATGTCTTCGTTCCTGGCACGGCGAGGTCGACTGTCGCCGGCATGCTCTCTCGGGCACCCGCCCGCCCTACATCCCTTGAGCTCCCGGGGATTTGTTTGCATTAAGCCGATGGCGTTGATTCCCACTGTTCCTTGGCGCAATGTAATTGTGTCATTAATCATTTGCGCGTTGGACACGACGTGGAGAGGGCGGGTCTTACGATCGGTTCTCTCAGGTTTGGACGCTTTTGGAATGGACTGTGTGAGCCGTTCGTTTTTTCGTGTGCTGTCCGTGATTAGGCCATTACTGGAGTCGATGCTAAGTTCAGCCTTGTGAGGACAACTGATCGTGGGAAATTAAGGGAATAACGAGTACAATTGGAACTGAACGCCATCTCCCGATAATTTGCAAAGCTCCAGCATGCGTGAATCATTTGTTGAGAGAGTACTGAACATATAGTGAAGAGAGCCTTGACTAATTTTTGAACACTACCATCATAGTCACTCGCGGGAAAATCAAGGGATTGCAGAATTAAAACTCTCTGGAAATTAGGAACTTTAAGATTCCTACCAGAATCTTCTTGTGGCATGAATCAACCCCAGCCGCACTCATATAAATGGCAAAGGATATGGTGAGGGAAGTTAGAGAAGAAAGGAAAAAATAAAGAATAATAATAAAACATGTAAAAATGAAATTTATAATTTATATTAAATAAAAATAAAATAAAATAATTTTGACTGGTTGGCACGGAAAACGATTTAACCAAAATATTTCTCGTTCTAACTCCTTATATCATTTTAGTTTATTTTTATTTAATTTGAATTTTTATTTATTTTACCATTATTATTTTTTATTTTTCGCTTTCCTCTCTAATTTACCTCACCATATCCTTTGCCCATTTGTAAGAGTGCGCCTGGAATTGATTCTTTCCATAATATTCATACGGCCGTAGCTACCGTTCGCTTCATACAGAATCTTCTTGGTTTTACCACCAACCGCCGGAGTTGAAATTCACGTATTTATATTCAAAACAAATAAAACAGCTTTTTTGTGAGCAATAACAAAAGAAAAATCCAAAGCCGCGTGAAATATGAATATTCGGTGGAATAATGAAGTCGGCTGTTGCCGAGGTAACCGTTGCGTCGCATTGCTTTTATTGGCTTTCTGAAAGCAGGAATGTTCGAAGGTTGTACCAGATGTTTCTTGTTTTTACCGCAAAGTATTGAAGTTTAAATTGCTATTCAGAATTAATAAACAGAATGTTGCTCTATAATATCAAAACAAACTTTCAAAACTGTATGAAACATGTAAACGTAACCGATTTATATTCATTCATAAGAAATAAACACCACGTTGCTATGCAGTAGCGAAACAAACTTTCAAATCCGTAAGAAATTTCAAGATACAACCCAACGGTCGTATTCCACCCTTTCGTATAAACGATACGAACTCACCTTATATTTAAATTCAATGTAATCCTTTTAATGATACCAGATAATCATGACGCCGGGTTCATTGAAGCATTCAGGCAACGGAAAGGTTTAAAATCTCTCTGCCGATGTGAGGTTTAGATTTAAATTGACCCAATAATGTCAATTATTTGTTATATTCTACAATTATATGGAGGACTAGCCCTAATCAAAAAGGCAACGCAGCACATATTTGCATCATCTTATACATGTGCCTTAAATTGGGAGTATTAGCGACAAAATACTATGAAAGGGTGAATATCAACCGAGTTCGTTATTTGTCTAGCACTATGTTATATCCGACGAGTCATTAAGGATGCAGAGCAAGAAATGTAAAACCCCGATCTCTATCGTCTATATATGTAAACAAGAATATGATACAATCTTAAGTAGGAATTCAGGTTGAAATGAGGTTATTCGATTGCAGCTCTTGTGGAATTTAAGCCTAAGTTTTTCGTCGCGATTCGTGCAAAACTTATTTATGCATTTATTAATTTGAATACGACCTTGATTAGTTTATATTCATGATTCATCCGTGTTGTCTGATTGGCAGATTTAGTGCTGGGTCCTAATAATCCCCTTCTTGGTGTCACAAGTAGCTTGAAAGCTATTAGTCATTGCGATCGCTGTGTGTAAGCAGAAAAAAATAGTGTAAATTGATAGGTTCGGTAGTTCATCAAGTTCTGGAGCTCGGACCTATTTCATTCCTTATCTATTCAAATATTTGTGATATCATTGGGATTTCTGTTGCTTTTACAAATTATTATTTGCCTTTTTATTCTAGCCGATAAATTATGCAACGTAATATGGCGGAAGATTTAATATTTCCATGGCGTTGACTTCTGATGCCTGAAGAAAGCTAAATTAAAAGACCACGCTAATGGTACCCTTCGTTTTTTATTAACTTATGTGTGTTATATCAAGTTAGAAGTTGAAACTGAATCCCAACCAACTACCCATTGATAGAACGAGAAGGCGAAGGAGGACATTGGAGTTTTATTAAATGGTAGAGTAAGTAGACATTAACACTTTTACAATGCAAAAAGGCTTGTAATATTATACCTGATCCATTTTATTTAAATTGTCGCATCTGCTCCATTTCTTCATTCAATTTACAATACTTTGGTTCAATAAATTTAAATCATGGTTTGATTATTTTGGAAAGTGTCAATTGTTAAGAGTACTGCATGTCTACCTGATCAAAACATATATGCTGTAACGATAACATTTAAACTTATGATGAGTGCTACCTCTCATTTCTTCTAGACTTAAGATTTTTACCTTCGATGTATTTATAATTTTAGAAAGTGTCCAGGTCCTTATATGTTCATACTGGAAACTCACCGAATAGTGTTTATGTGACGTGAGAAGAAAATCGAGGGACCTTAGCTGAAAACCAACGCGACAATGTTTAGTTGATCATTTTTGTGTATGGGTTTACAAACCTTCAATGTCGTTCCAGAACGAATAAAAAGGGAAAGCGATTATCGGTAGTTCATTCGTGCTGTAAACATGGATATTTTTACTCGGCAAAATTTGGAAACTTTGTCGCATAAATCAATTTCAATCCGAATTCGATATGTTACTTCATGAAGGCATTATCCTTTTCAGATCTCTTGGGTAAATTCTGAGATGCATTGTATGTATTTCATTTAGTCTTATCCATAGAGTATGTTATGCGGCGGCTTTATTTTTATATGCGTTTTAGATATAACTGTGACTGGTATCCGTATCAAATCAACATTTTTTCTGGCCCTGTATGGATGGCTTTCGCGGAATTTGATATGGTGTAACATTCCACCAAGCCGAACCCCGAAAATGTCGCGCCATTGCCTCTTTCCACCCGTCGAGATCTGTCGCTCGTATTATTTCGAGATCCTTGCTAAGGGATCTCAGGGCCTTTCCTCACATTTTCCGTTTCCTTGCATCGCCCGAGCCGGAGAAATATAATGATAATCTATCCTCCGCCACCGCCCCCGGTCCCCTGCACTTTCACCGCCGCCCCCACACTCCCTCAAGCCCACCCCTCCCACTCACCGCCCCCCCCCGCGCGCCCCGCCCCGCTCTCCCTCATATCGCATTCACTCCGCGTCCCAGTCATGCTTCCCTCTCCATGTACCAGTCACCCGCCCCCGCCCACTCCATCTCTTTCCGCACCCCCCTCCTCCCGCGGGTCACGTTCCTCTCCCGGCGTCAAGTTGACCGACGAAGGACGAATTCAAATTATGCCTCTTCGGCAGGCGGAGACTTTGAAATAAATGAGCATCCAGAGGGACGACGAGTGAGTATGAAGATTTACTTTTTTATTCCATCCCTCCCTGCCCGGTGGAGGGAGAGTGGCCCGGCACTAAGAGCCCTTGCCTTCGTCCTCCTCCCCATATCTCCGCAGCTCTCTCTCCTTTTTCAAACTCAGGCACCAAAGACGACCACGGTTTTAGACAATCACCCGTTTCCACTGGGCTCTCCTCCGTTCCTTGAAAGATCGTCCAAAATGTGAATGATCTCCAAAACACCGTGATGTTTGAAAACATCTACCATGGTGAAAAGAATGCTCATTCGAATTTTCTCTCGAAGATCTTATTCTGTAACAGCATTTAGTGGTTTCGTTTCCGTCAGTTATATCATTAAAATTCTGACGTTCAGCGATCAAATTCAGGTCGTTCATTAGGCTATCATGTTCAAAATTAAAGTTTTTCTTTGGCAATTGGGACTTTTTAAAAATATTACGAGAACTAAGACAAGGAAAATGTTATCCTAATTATAATTGCAAACACAAAATATTCAAAAGTAACACATTATTATTTTTTTTCAATTTAAAAAGCGTATTTAAAAATATCCCCTTTGACCTCAGGACTGGGTTCGATTTGTATGCCATCCGAACTTGAAGAGTTATGGAATAACTTTTGTTGTGCAATCGTCATCCCAGAGCACAATTATTTTTGGATGTCCTCGTGGAATTTTTCTTCTCCGCAGTTATTTATGTTGAAAAAGATACTCATGTAATGCGATGGAGCAACTCAAAGAAAAACGATAGCAAGTTTTACGAAAAAAAAAGATAGAAATATTCTATTAATCCTCGAAATCCAGTTTGAACAATTACTTCCACTTAACGTTTCCCCAGAAAATTTTAAAAATATATCGAGTGATAGATAATGTTTTTGTGTTTGTCAGCGTGAGATAAGGGGTGCTGCTACCGATTGGATGAACTGGGAAGGTACGAAAGTATGCCGAAAGCTAATGCACACGTGCTTGTAGACCACAAACGAAACAACCTTCGGAATCACTCCTGGTGGCATGCGGAAGAAACATTTACCCTCAACACGCATGCGCAGGTTTGAGGTCGTTACATTCATCCAGTGTATTTTGAGAAGTGGAGGTTTGGAGACGTGTTCTAGTGCCATGCCAACGCGGGTTAAACAGCGTGACTTAAAAAGTGACTCCTTTTGAGATTCATCGTCGTTTAAGGGCCGTTTACGGTGACGATGTTATTGATAGGTCTACTGTAAATCGATGGGCTGTAACATTTCGTGGTTGCGAACCTGGAATATAATAACTGATGATGAAACACGCAGTGGACGTCCTATCACCGCCACAGACGATAAACATCGCAAACTCGTTGAAGATTTGATCCAAAATGACCGGCGGACCACTCATTAGCCTATCACAAACCATATTGGTCGAGTTGGTCGTGTTAAAGGCAGCCTGGCGCCAATAACCTTGAAACATGAAACGCTCGTCCAGACACCTCGCGCACAACTGGAGAGACTCTACGAAACCTGAAATTTGAACCGATTCCACACCCTCCTTATTCCCTCGATCTTGCTGCGCCTTGCAATTTTTATTCTTTTCTTCAACTCAAGAGACACCTCAAGGGTAATCAGTACACTTCGGACAATGAGTTGAAGGCAGCCGTCAATTCCTAGATTCCTGGAGAAAAGTCGGAGGAGTTTTGAGTGACGGAATGAAAAAACTTGTTCCAGGTTTGGAGAAATGTGTTAGCCTTAACTGTAACTATTTTGAAAAATAATTATTTGATTTTAAAACTTATGAATTTTATTTTTATGTGCTTTTCGCCTGATCTTGCCTTTTTTTTATCGCGCTCTACAAGAATGTGCGCATTACTTTTCAGCCTACCCTCGTGTTTTACGTAATTGTGAATAATTTATCGTATTCGAGCTTAGGTCAGGGAAGGTTGAAAGTTTTTTTGACGTTCTTACGTTCAGTGTAAACCTTGGAATACTATTTCCGATCCCCCTTGCCTGAGGCTGTTTTTTGAGTGTCCAATGACACCTCGCCTGTGGCACGCTCCGCGCGGACCCGGGTTTTCCTCCACTCCCCACTCGGGTCCCCCGTCCACTCCCGCACGTGTCTCCTTTCCTGCTCGCTCCTTTGCGGCCGAGGTCATTGGAAACCCTTGTCGGTGGGCAACTATCCGGAGGGGTGTTAGTGAGTGAAAAGGAAGCCGATTACGAAGAATCCAAGCGCCCGAAATAACGTTTTATTACCCTCGCTGGGGATCAAGTCCCCTCCCATTCTAACGCTCACACCAGCACCACTTCCCCAACCGAAGCTGGATTCACTCGGAGGAGGACCAGCCTAAATTTTTGCTATTATTATCTGGGCAATAGTCCTCCGTTCAAAGAAGATTTTTGATGGTCCCAAGGACTGTGCACTCCTGGACATCTATGGTCCTCGTAACAGTACAATGAACACTCAAACGACCAGCACGGTATAGTGTGCGATATTTGAACTCCACATATTATTTTTCGCTTCCCTTTTATTGGGACCAACATTCCTTTTCTCCATTTCCCCTTTGTCTAGCGCATTACTCTTTACATTCTCGGTATCAATATCACAGTACACAACATTCCACTGTCGCTCAATATGCCCTGCATCCATCTTCCCAGCCTCCCTCGAGTTCATCCCAAAGAACTCTCTATTCTGTACCAAGTCCTCAGCACTTCATTCTTAACTTTTCTTTTCGAGAATTCCAAGTTTTCTGCAGGAGAGAGTGGTTAATCATGACCATCACGGACATTCGGTTTGGAGACCTGAACAGACCTGGGTTCGCATGGATATTGCCCAAGGATTCGGAAAGATATCACTTTGACCATATTATGATTAGCCACATATGCAGAAACAGCTTGATAAACTCACGCAGTCTCCTGGAAAAGGATTTGTATCATGATGTAACACTGATGAAGTATGACGACGTATTTAGGAGAATACTAAAACAGGGAAGCCGTCGAAGAAATAAAAAGTGGAAGCATTTACTGGGACGAAAGGAAAGGGATGCCAGCAGGGGGGGTTGGTTATGCCAAATGATATGTAAACATATGCCCACTTATGTCTCGGAGAACTCTAACGGAAGCAGGAAAGACGGATTCATACCGCTCTGATAGGCTATTGGATGTTGAATACTGATATTGGTGAAAGATGGAGTATTTAGGGGTAGGAGCAGGATAGGCATATCGCAAGGGACGAGGTGTGGTGTGGTGTGTATGAAAAAGGGTTGCTCATGTGTTGGGTGCCAGGTTGTCTTTCTATGCGAAGCCAAGAAATGCAACGATGTCCATTCGGTGTCCATCCAAAACTTGCCTGAAATGGCAGAATTCTGTTACTAATAAAAAATAACCGTGATACATGTGAGACATTAATTTTTCACCCAATGTTTGCGTGTAGGTGACTCTTCAGGATAGCGATTGGGAAATTTCCCCGTGGGTGTCTCCTGAGAGACTTCCGGGCCTGGAAGGTGTCCTTTTAGGAGCCTGTGGGTGATTTTTGCCAAAGGGTGACACTACGCCCTAGGTGTGAAAGGCGTGACGGATTATATCACGACCGCTTGTTCTCTGATGGCAACTCACAAGTCGTCAGTGTTCAATAGTAATCAATCAGATTTCTAATGCGCGGGAAAACCGGTCAAATGGGTTAAATTGAATTATAAACTCTCTTTCAAGAGTGTCATTACACGGCCAGTGACTCTAAATGGAAATTGTGAGGAATTGTTCCCACTGTCTTAGACCAGTGTCTGCCATTATTTCTCATTCATTTTTCAAAGTCTCCTCTTCCCCAACCAATATTTCACAGGTCAATATTATCAATTCTTGTTTGAGTGAATTATCAGAGCAACTTAAACACAATGCAATGTCAAGAGTCAAAGTTATGTGAAAGATAATTGAGAATAGTCTACCGGTTAAGGTAAGTTACCTAGACCACCTGGAGCTAAGAACCAATTTGCTTCTTAGGTCAGCATAACAACGGTAATGAGCACCCAAAATTTATTACGGTAATCCACTATTTTAATACCAGTAGTTTCTTTATTTGCGTCTTCCTTCATCTGCAAATCTAAATGCCTCAATAGCGGAGCATGCATGGTTGTTTATCTGACACCTCCCGCCATACACCCTTGCGGCGGCTTGTAGGATACTGTGTGGATGTAGATCTCTCATTCCTACTCATTATAATATCCTGCAACCGATTTCCTTGGCTTATAATTTTTCCGACTCCGAATTTCTCCCTTCCCATTTTACAATACATAGGCAAGTTTTCTTTTTTTCTTTCTCCTAATGTCTTATTCCATCCTCCAAAACCTGTCTGCTTTTTTCAGTTGGAACTGATACGAAAAAAATCACTTATCATATATGAGTATCTCGAGTGCTCATTTATTGGCATTCAAGGACCAATTTTTACTGCTCATTCTTCAGTTGGGAATTCATGAGTAGCAGGATTTAATGTTTAAATTTTTAATATTTGTGAATATTATTTGTCAGCAATTTTTCCTGATTGGGCCATGTCACTTTGGACCACCCCTCTTTACAGCCTCGTTTCTCTAAGATCCCTGCGGCCAGCAAATCAATTTCTAAGATAATTTCATCATTTTTGTTAATTTTACGACGCCTGCGCTCCCTGAGCGTTTACGGAATTACGTCCGCGCTGTGTCTAGTCATTTTTTTTAACCTTCAGAAAGGATGACTGTCAAAACCAACCAGTAACGGCCTCGATTTTGCGCCGAAATGAAGTCATTTGTCCGTGGTCCTGTCTCCCGCCACCCGGAGCGCCCCACCCCTCGGCCCATCTTCACCCTCGTCAACCCCCTTTATTCACTCCCGGCCTCCACCCTCTCGCCACCCCCTCCTCCACCCGATCGCCTCCCTCGATAGCCGTTTGACCGCCCCGATTATTGATAACACGTCGTCGATATCGGTCGCTGCAGGCGTTCTGGTGTTCGTTGGGTGAGCGGGCGGTCAAAGGCTTTGACGCTGGGATTCATTGTGAGCGGTGAAGCGAGGGTGTGTGTGTGTGTGTGTGTCCTTCCCACCCGCGAAAGGCATTGATTGGAGGGAATAGGCGGTTAGTACCTCCACACCCTCCTCCACCCACGCTCTACCCCCCCCCTCTAACCCCTGGACTCCCTCGCCCTCGTCAATTCACGCTGAAGTCTTTTGTATGTATATCCTACCAGCTGGACTTACGAATATTGGCCCTTCGGAAAGGTTATTCCAAGAAAATAATTTTTTCCCGCGTCTCTGTACATTATTAAAGCTGACGAGCTTCTGGTTTAACCGCACGCGGCTCTTCGAGTAACCCTCGTGTTGCCAAGAAACGAAGTTCCAGTTAAGGGAGCATCCTATCCACTACATAGAAGGTTATTTGTACATAAAACACACACACACATATATATATATATACACTTTTTTGGAAAACCCACAAACGTGTAATGTAAATTCACTGATAGTCATAACAAACACAAAAACCAAAACACACAAAAGAGGGACTTACTGGTTCTCGAATTTTCGGTGGTCCAACCACCTTTCTCAAGAGGAATTAGGAACAGAACTGAGGCAGAGGAGGGCCGGAGAGGAGAGGGATTACATGAGGCGCGATGATTGTTCACCCTGAGGTTCAGGGGTGTAGAGCACTGGCCTATATAAAATGCCGGGCAGAGTTTGCAAGTCAAAAGATAGATTACATTCTGAGATGTGCATGAGGAGTGGGGGAAGGGCGGGAGAGAGTTAAAAGGTGGGATGGAGAGGGGTGGAGTGGTGAAAATAGGACAAGTTTTGCATCTTGCTCGCAAGCACGGAGTGGGTGTGATTCTGGGGGTGGGAGGGGATTTGGAAAGAGGCTTGGTGGATTTGAGGAGATCTGATAGGTTGGCGGATATATATATATATATATATATATATATATATATATATATATATATATATATCAATGAAGAATAACTAACAGAAGCAAAAATAATATGTTTTCTTCCAAATAAATTAGATGAGAGTCTTCTCGACTTAATACCATCATCAGATCTTCCTCTTTCTTTGCCCAACATCATTTCTTTCTTCGTTTATCCGTCATTTATGCTATACAACGCTGGTGCGACAGTTGGAAATTAGAAATAAACTTAAAAAAGCACGTAATCATAAATTATTGGAAAATAAGCAATTCCCACCTGAACGCCCACTGCAATAGGATCACCGAAATGGAATGTGTAGACTTAATTAAATACCTAGGCGTTACCCTCACTCACAATCTCTCCCGGGTAAAACATATACGGAGAATATGTGGACAAGCTAACAAAAAATTAGGATTTATTAGAAGGGTACATGGTAAATGTGAATAAAAGGTCAAAGAGAAATGTTATCCATCATTGGTTAGGCCTCATTTAGAATAATCTGCAAGAATACGGGATCCTCACAGAGCTGGATTATTAGACGAATTGGATCACGTGCAGCGTTGAGGGGCCGCATTTAAAAAACGTTCTTATAAACTTAGTAGCGTATCCAGTATATTACAAGCAGCTAGGCTGGGAATCAGTCACGGAGCGAAGGTTAAATTATAGATTGAAGCTCTTTCATATATTGGAAAGATGCTCCTTTTGCAATGATGATGGAAATATGTTATTACCCCCATCGTACTACAGTAGAAGAGATCATGTCAATAAGATTAGAGAGATTAAGTGTAGAAAAGATGTATTGAAGACGTCATTTTTTCCATGAATGATAGGGGATCATAATAACATTGTTCGACCTCGGTGGGGTCATGTTCGGATAAAATTATTCTGGTGTGTATTCACCCCCTGCCACACACCCTGGCGGTGTCATGTTCGGAGAAAATTATTCTGGTGTGTTTTCTACCCCTGCCACATACCCTGGCAGTGTCTTGCAGGGTATAAATAAAATAAATAAATAAATTTCTGCCCGCCTTCTACCTGTCTCGAAAACCTGTTCTCTCCTCCGCTTACCCAACGTTCTCCATTCTATCCCGTTACCTTTCAGTGTTCCCTCCATCAACTCTCGCTCCCTTTTTTCGATTTTCCCCAGCAACGTCCTCCCTTCGCTCTTTACGATCTTTTGAGATTCCACATATTATCATTGAAGCCCTATTATCAACACGAATGCTAATTCCCAAGAACGACATAAAGGAGAAACTGCGCCAACACTTCTAGCCACAGAGCAGTGCGAAAATATAATTGGTCAGCTGTTTTAAACGTCTTGTATATGATGATTAATTGGGCGAATTCATTTTTAAATTCTTCCTCCACATCCTATTTGTAGTCGGTGGCTTAGAGAGTCTTTTCAAAGGTCGTGACTATTTTAGCATCGTTTATTTGATTGGATTTGCCATTTTCAGGCACAACCGAAAGTGAACGAGTTAGAAGGATATGCGGGCCTTAGAGAAACTCGGGGTCATTAGTATAGCTGTGATAGGGTTTAATGAGAAAGTAATTTATTTTTAATAGCATACATGCATGTAAATGTATGGGCAAATTTTCATTATGCGGCGAGTACGTGGAATTCATAAAAGAAAGTTTAAATTAAGGAATTAGTGGAAGTTCTGACTTTTTAGGACAAGCTGATTTGTAAAAAATATCGTTACAAAAAAATCAGATAATTGTAATGAAGTCAGTATTTATTCACGTTCGCGGTCCCCTTTAATCTGCAAATAAGATGGGGGAAGGGCAGGGGGGACTGGGTCCACTCCATACGTTTTTCATATTAAATATTTGCACAAAGTGACGGAGTTTCTAAGGACATTTATGATTGAAGCGATGGGAATAAGGTTTACCAGCACATTAAAATTCGTTACTGTTTATTAATTTCAATTATCATTCAATTCAAAAGAGAACAAAGTTATTGTTATAAAAAAGCGTAGGTAGACAACTGGCAGCTGCTAATGACACTAACCGGTCATTGTAAGTTTTTCCTAGGTGATTTGTTTGACTCTTGTTCCAGCCCTTTGTATATCATAGCCAATGAAAATTTTGAAAATAGATTTGTCAAATAAAGTTACAGTTTATCTCATTAATACGGATTATGCGTATCACCTATTTTACAGTCCTGCACCTTATCGGAACTTTGGTAACATCAACGCAAAATGAACACATTTCTAATGCACGATAGAGGCTAATTTGTTTCGCGTGGAACTAGGACAGGGGTCAACTCAATAGACAAAGAGATCAAGCGTGATTAAGATTTTTGGAAAGGCTCGAAACACTTTCGAGTTCACTTTGTGACACCATGAAAGGAATTTTCGGGGCCTCAATCAAATTAGTATAATTAGATTGGACAACCATTGCGATAAAGCAAGAGAGAAATCAATTCCGTCATGGATAGTTTTAAACATTTCAGCTTCCATCCACCGTTGGTGGTCACGGAAGTTATTGACTGAGATCAAAAGACCTGACCGTCACTTGGTGGAAATTACGGATAATGGATAAAATCAACTTAGCTCCAAGTCCAAGATCCATGCATAAAAAAACTCCATGGACATGATTTGGCTTCAGTACAAAAGTGTAATTATTTATTATAAGGTAATCTACCGGTTAAGGTACGTTTTGGATGGACACAACTACCAAATAAATATTTTGTCACTTTTTTTCGACCATTTTCTCTGCCTCCATAGGATTTCTCCCTACAAACCCCTCTCCTTGCCCTCCCTGCCAAGTACTTCTTCATTTGTTTTTCTTTCGGTCCATTTCACCTTCTCCATTCTTCTCCACACCCACATTTCAAAAGCCTCCAATATACGTCTATCCTCCTACTTCAATGACCACGTTTCCGCGCCGTACATTGCTACGCTCCATATCCAAAATGTTACGAGTATTTTCTGAAAATCCCTACTCAACGTCCCTGTCACCAACCCTCTTCCTCCTTGCGAAAACCTCCTTTCCTAGCGCAATTCTTCTCCTTACGTCCCTACCACTTTTACCGTATTGATTCAAAACACTTCCGAGATATGTAAACTGTTCTACCTGCTCTATTTTTTCCCCTCCTATTTTAATATTTAGCTTAGCCTTCTTCTTCCTGGAAAATCGCATAACCTTTGTTTTATTAATATTGATTCTCATCCCATATCTATCGCACTGACTTTCCAATTTACTCAGCGTCTGTTCTTCATTGAGGTGACTACAAAGGCGTCTGACCTCAGTGGGCCACTGAATGATGGAGCCAAGTTAAAAACACTATTTAGGAAGGCAATGGGAAACCACCTCAATTACCATTCCCAAGAGCATAATGATGGACGAATGTAATATTCAGGTGATATGACTAGATAGGTAGCATCGTTATGTTTGAATCAATTCGCGCAGTCTTTTTGAGGATAATGTAGCCTAATATAAAATTGTTTGCTCTCCAGCGACTAAAATCTAAAAACCTTACCTTTAATTTGACCAATGAGGAACTTATCGCACGCATTCAGTAGACCCGATCTAAGCAACGCTCTGCACACGCTGCGACATGACCTTGAGTTGGGCCGAAGGACATAAGGTGCACCAGTAGCACGCGGAATAGTTTTAGCCAGGAATGAAGTGCGCATTTCACTGGGCAGCGGTGATTCAATTATAAACTATTCCATCGCCCACGGAGGAAACTCTCCGACTACTTTAGCCAACCATTATTTTGTGCGCTCCGGGAGAGCTTACCGCAGTCCCCCTCCGTTCTCTCCACCGTTCGGCTCCGTACGATGTCCATTCCGCACCCCCTTGCAACTACCCCCGTAGCACGCCCACGGCACGTTACGTATTTTAATAGCCGAGGGAGTCTTGCGACGAATTCCCATTTTTTTCCCAGCGTCGCGGGGAAGTGCTCTCAAGTAAAAAAATAAGTACGCAATCAGGTACACACGTATACGCGAACGAGCAGGGCACGAAATAATATCACTGCGCTCCCTGGAGGCTCGTGTCGTAACGGTCGCGGATTTAAATAGCGACGAGATGGCCCTTAAGGGTGGCGGTCGAATTACTCACTTTTTTTCAAGCTCTCAGAATCGAGAAGTTCAAATAAGGGATCTTTTTTGCTGGATGATAAATTGGCAGTGTACTTCTGGAGAACCGTCTCGTTAAGACGTCCTTCTACGAAGACCTCCTTCTCCACTTCAGTCTTAGATTCATCTGCATTCCATATCTATCGAACTGAATTTCCAATTCACTCAGCAATGCTTGCAACCCCTTGGCTGAATGACAAACCATAGCTTGGTCACCAGCAAACCTAACTGCTTGTACGAATTTCTCTCCGAAATATACAGTTTGTAACCTTGTACGTCCTCTTAAATATAAAGAAGGGAAAAAAATGAACCACAACCATTTATACGAGAGCCCCATTGCCCAAGAGCCCATGAGTGGTCATGCAGAACTGAAAAGATGAGAAGGGGAAAATTTTTTTAATCCATGACCTTTCAACTTATGGTCCCCACACCTGGCGCCACAGGTAAAATATATGGCACCCCGCTGCCGGCAGTGGACATTGCCTAAGTGGAGAAGACGAGGGTTGGAGGCTGAAGTCCGCAAGGGAGTTAGAGTTTCAATTCACTAAGCTAGTTGTATTTCAATCCTACTCAGTCATGCGGGAAGTGATTCCGGGACGGTTGAGGCTATGAGGGAAAGAGCGGATGGGAGGAGGGCATATTTCTGTCTAATCCGGAGTACAGGCATGTTCACAGAAGCCAAATCCATGCCTCTTACACGCTAGAGGCGTGGCTGTTTGGTAGAGAGAAAGGTCAAGAAGGAAACATAGTTTACGCAGTTTTCGATAAAGAGAACAATTGAGTTAAACATTGAAATATGAGTTGATAAAGTAGAGCAGGTGGTACAGTTTACGTATCTTGGAAGTGTTTTAGATCAAAATGGTCAAAGGAGGGGTCGCGGTGGTCTAGCGGGTAGAGCGTTGGACTGCTGACCAGAGGGTCCCGGGTTCGATTCCCGGGCAAGGCACTTTGGGCACCTGCAGCTCCACCCAAGCTAGTTGATTTTTCGGGTACCAGATCTTCCTGGGAAACCATAACCGGCACAGGGAAAGGAACTGGCCCCCCTACCCTGATGTGTGAATATTCACACGCCGTATAGGGCTTGGTACATGGGTGAGCTCTACCATCACCTACTAAACCGACCTTCGGGTTGATTACTGTGTTTATGGTTTTTTTTATGGTCAAAGAGTTAGGGATATCTGAAGGAGAATTGTATGAAGCAAAGAAGTTTTCACAAGGAAGAGGGAATTGATGACAGGAGTAAGGATTTTTAGAAAAGCCTCGTCAAAATTTTTGAAATTCCAGCCAACTCAGCTGAACATAATATTGGTATGACGGCAGAATTCTGCATGGTCAGGTACTTGACCTATTAGTTTCCTCTGTCAATACTTAACTTGCTTGGCACAGCGTGTCCTTAAACCCAATTAGTCATAATGTCGTAACTCATCCTTTAGCTCAGCTATGTAAAAAATATTAATACCATTTGCATATACTATTCTTTATGCAAATGAGATTTAATTTAACCAAAATTGTATATTTGCGAGCCTGGTAACACTATTAGTCTTTAATTGAAAGTATGTCAAAAGCTAGTACCGACGCGTAATAGTTGAACCTTTATTCAAAGTGAATTTGCATTTACTAATTTCCAAGCGTACGGCATCTAGTGTACGGTACTAATTGTAAACTATTTATTTGTGTTTCACATCGCGCATTTAATATGTCACGAATCATTTTCTTTTAATGAACTAAATATTTCGTTCCGATGTATCTTAACTAAATGTGAGACTCAAATAAGAGCGTTTAAGTCTCGGACGTCCAACTTCTCGGCATGCCCCCTCTTCCTCCTCCCGCCTCCTGTGTCCGACTTCTAAACGATTTCACGGAGCACCCTCAGCCTCTTCCCTAGCCTATTGACATCTTTTCCCTCCAGGACCCCGAGGGGTCGGATGGAAGGAGGACCCCCTGGAAAGGACCCCAGTTGCTGGCAAATCTATCGAACGAGAGAGACATGAGAATCATCTTCGCGAGTCGCGTCGTCCACCGAATGGATTTACGGGCCTGGGCCACAGGGGCAGCTGCGGGTCACCTCGAGCCGTTTCGGTTGCAATTCGCCTCCTTAGGGAAACGGCGTCGGGAGTCCGGCTGCACACCGCAACCGCATTGTCTCATCATCGGCCGGGACGGGCGTTCCGGTCTGGCGGGCGATCGGTCTTCGTCCAGATCATGTCTCGGTGAGGGGGTCGCCGGGGGAGATTTGATGGAAATCTGACGGATTTCGCGGGATGTCGGTTTCGGGGGAGTGCGACGGGGGGCAGAAGGTCGGCATGTAGTTAGTCTGAGTGGTCGTCGGGGCCAGTCGGTGAGAAGGGGGGGGTCTGAAGGCGGGGGTCTGAGACGAGAGCGTATATGGAAAGGAGCGGATGACGCATGAGAGGGAGGCCGGGCGTGTGAGCGGGACGGAGATGATAGTAACGGCGTGGGGGAGGGCCTGCCCCATAATTCACTTTGCCTCCCCTCACCGTCTACGTCCCCTCCGCAACTAACTCCTGCTGTGACCGGGTGAGAGCGTCCTCAAGAATGCAAAAGGCCTTCTCCCGGCTCGGGTGTTCGACCGTGAGAAAAATCGAGTAGCCGGTGACAAGGAATCGCACTTAACACCCAACCCCATGTTGATATCATCTATGCTGATTCTGGACGCCAATTATTGTGGACCACTTATCCATGACGTGCTGTTTAGTGAATACTACTTTTGCTTACTAACCGAAGGGTCACGGGTTCATCTACATCTACACTATACCCCGCAAGCCGACCGCAAGGGCGTGTGGTGGGGGGTGTTAGGTCACCACTTATGCATGCACAATCCCAACCATATCACCTCTGCACAAGAGTTAGTATTATTTTTCACTACAAAATTGCGAATCACACGAAAGAAAGTACTTATTTGTAACAACATTCAATAACAGGATACGTATATTCAAATCATTGGGGAGAGCTGTAAAAAAGATGAGCCTATTAAATCAAAAATATAACTTGCAGGAGACCAACAAAATATGTACACTAACCATACTAATGATCTCCCACCCGACTGCTGTCAAATTTATTATGACCTCTGATGGAACGAGAAAAAAACGATATTTTAAATCTAACAGTTCTACAATAATCCTCCCTGATCTTAGGTTGGTGATTTGATCTATGATAGTAAGGGGGGGCCTATAATGAGTCCTTAACATCCTCAGATAAGTAATTTTCCTCAAATTTACACAGTTAATTTAACCTGTATTTAAGTCTCCGGTCAACTATTTGCTCCCATCCTAATATTCTTCCAATAGTGTCGTGGCACTGCTCCCTTGTTGATGGCAACTTTTCACAAACCTAGCTGCTCTTCGTTGCACTTTGATTTAGTTCCTAAATTAAACCTACTTGATGAGGATCCCATACATCTGCAGCATAGTCAAGGTGGGGCCTAACTGACGTGGAATAACAAAGCTCTTTGGCCCTTTCACTGCTATTCCCAAATGTCGTTCTTATGAATCCTAACTTTTTATTTGATATTCCACAAATTTCACGAATATGTTTTCATTACACCCAAGTACTTTCACGATTTTACGAGTGTTATGCTCGTTCCCCGTCTAGTGCGTTTTCGAGTGAAATACTCTTCCTCCAATAATTTACCGAAACAAAATTGTTCGAATCCATTTGGGCAACTTCACTTAAAGTGCCAGCGATGTGATTACGACCACATTATTATTATTAGAACATCGTGTGAAACGGAAGGGTTGCAGAAGGGAAGGTACCGGCCCTTTGCAGAATTATCCCCCTTCGCAGTTAGTTAATTCTGCAAGAGTTAGGGAGCAGTGCGGTTTTAGCTCACGGCAGGATTGTTCGCAATAAGATTGGCACCTCTCAAATCGGGTGTCGCTACGGCTACCATCTTGTTTGCAGCGAATCAATGAGCGCACTGCGCACAGTTCCCGACTATTCTTCGTCCATTCTATCATGGAGTCCATTCACTTTTCCTCTCCCACATTTCATAGAAAGGGAATCAGAATATCTTCTCTTAGGAAACCCGGACATCCTGGATTTCCGGTGGCGAGAAAGGAAATTAGCTGATTAGATGCTGATTCATACGTTGGTCTCCTCGGCTCATTTAAAGACTGAAGGTAGAAAAGGGCTACTTGCAGTCAGTGATAATGACGTTGGCCAACGATAAGGAGCTTCATATCGATAAAAATGTGTTACGTCCATATTGTTTTCTCCAATCAGGAGAAGGAATTTTCGTTAGCATTAAATTTCTGGAAAACGCACATTGCTGAAGTTTTGAATTGAAAGAAGGAAGACGTTCATTATGAAATAGATGGGATCGAATTTAACAATCAAAATAGGTGAACACTTTCGTTATCATTTAGCACCGAACCTCATCTCATGGATTAAACACATCATGACAATATGCGGGTCAGCATGAAAGAAACTAGGCTTCATTAGACGGATCTGGGAGACACATTGAAAATGTAACAGCTACGTGTTATTTCGCTTTATTTGGGCCGTAATTGGAATGCGAGGCAAGTGTTTTGGACCCACGGGAGGAAGCTTTACTCAATAAATGGGAAACGTTTCAGAGAACATCCATTAGATTTGTAGAAAAATTGATACGAGAAGAGAGCACTCTTAAACGTGAGGGGTATGTGGGAGGAATTAGGTTTGAAGCCACTCGATCATCGAAGAAAGCATGCAAGACCTGTGAGACTGTGTGAAAGGCACCAGACGCCCGAGTGTTCTTGCGAACCAGAGGAGATTGATTGTAGTGGCACCACATTATACAGGTGTCCGTGGATTCGACCATTTGGATGAAAAAAGGTGGATGCACTCCCTCGCCGAAAGGATGAAGTACTCGTCCTTTTCCTCTCCCTGCCTCACGAAATCATAGCAAAATCGAACCCAAGCACCTGAATACATTGATTTAAAGATGAAAAATTTGATGATTTAGTCAAACGCATGAGATATTAAATTCAGAAGTTCCTGGCGAAATCGCGTGAAATTGAAACACATCAATCATCTGAATGAATGTAAGTGTACATTCCCACGGCTTGAAACGCACTTAAAGACTACTCAGGTTTCAATGCAGAGCCATCCTCATAGCAGTAGTGAAAACGTAAAAGTAACTGGAAAAAGCGCATAGCTTTAGGAGGGTGAGAAGAAGGGGGATGGGAAGTGTATGGCGAAGAGACAGGAGGGGAAGAGGGGAGGGAGGGGGAAGGGAGGGTGAAAGGAGGGAGGGTAACAAGGAAATCGCAGACTGAAGAATAAGCATGTAAGGACGCGTGTCCACGCAGTGATATCCTCCGTCTTCTGTCCAGGGGTGGGCGCCAAATGTTCCACCCCACGTACCCACCCCCTGCCTCACCCCTCACCACTGGCGCTCTAGAGTGCACTTTTCACCAGATTATGATGGTTGCACATTGAAGCCTAGCTCGTTTCGAAGTTAATTATAAAGTTTGAGATATTTCTGTTATATTTATTCAGATTACTAATACCAATTTTTACATGATATACATAGGATGTGTAGGCAGGCGAGTATTTTCGTAAATGAAAAACAGTGTATTGTATTACATACAATTGTACTGTATTGTTCATATACAATTGTACTGTAAATGAACTAATATTTTCCCCCCACCACGCATTCTTACGGTGGTTTGCGCGGTGGCTTACAATGTGCATGTAGATGTAATAAACCCAACCATTACCGATGGGCTCCGCTTCACCCTCAGCTAACAAAATCGGCCTTATAAAGGATTATTGTGGAATACTCAATTATTTTTATTATTTCGCTAGCTAAGGTAGGTTTTTTGAATGGGCACCGGCCACACTACGGTACAAAAATAATACTCCATTAAGATCCTCTTCAATTCCACATTTACTCTTACTTCCCTTCCCCTCCCTTCACCCCATGCAACATCTCTATTCGATTCCTGTCCCTTCCTCGTTTGACTGACATTCTCCCCTCTATCACATTCCCCAACATCCCATAGCCAATCAAAATACTCTATCCAACCAATCCATTTTTCCTGCCTCCTTATAATATCTCCCAGCATTCCCCTCTCCTTCCCCACCATAACCGCCACTTCCTCGTTTGTTCCCTTTCTCCAATAATCTATTAAAAGCTCGCATATGGTTTTAATCGGAGTATTTAGTATGCTTCGCTCGTGAGCCAGTGGAAACATTTTGCCTGCCTTTTTTAAACTTTCGCACTCTCAAGAAATGTGGAATAACACCGACCACGAAATGTCGAATATGCTTTGATAGCTGTTTGTTTCAATTGGCTATTTTCCTTGACCGAACTTAGGATCTCTTATATTTCATTCTGTTTTCTATATAAAAGTGCACTGTTGAGCCAGTGGCATAGTAATGGGATGAGGATCATTGAAAAGAAAAGGAAAAATGAGATTATCAGGAAACAAGAAAGTTAATTGAAACATTAAAATTAGAGGGCACAGTCTAGAGCAGGTGGAGCAGTTTACCTATCTAGGAAGTATGTTTGGAAAATTTTTGCTGACTCTTAGTAGAAGCATCAAAAGAGGAAGTGTGTATCATAAGGAATCGTTTTGGACAGAGAAGGAGTTTGGATGGCAATGTCGTTAAGCAAAGATGCAAAGAAAAGATTGGCGAATACTTTTGCACGATGCACTTTTAATTAAGACTTGGAAACTTGATACTGATGCAGGTTTTTTTAAGATTTTGGGTGCTGTTGAGGCGTGGTTGTCGGAATGAAATGAAAAGTAAATTGATTGTGAAGGAAGTCGAAGACGTGGTTGATATTATTTTCGGGGAGAGAGATGTTTTTGGTAGAAATTGAATGTAGGCACGGAAAAGAGAAAATAGAAGATCTTGAGAGACAGTAGAAAGTTGATAACTGTACAGAGTACACAGTGAAAAGTATCAGGTGAGCGAGGAAAAAATAAGCGCCATGTTGGGTGGAATAAAGGTCTGTAGAGGAGTATGTGAAATTGATTAATAACGTTTTATAATGTAAGGCGTCATTCAGTCGTTTCACTATTTAGTTTCGCGTCAGGCGGCTCTCTGTAGGGATTCAGGGCTCGGATCCATTTAAGTCAAAACTATATTAATTTAATATTTTTCTTTATAATAATAAGAATCCTCGGTTCAACCACTGTAGTATTTCAGGGCGGGGATGGACTGACGCCCCTCAATGGCACCACAGTCGCCGTGGTGGCGCGCTCTGCGGAAATCGCTTTGTCCTCTCCCTCCGCCCCTTCATCTTCATTTTTGTTTATCAATCAATGTGGCGTATAATCGAATTTGTGTCGAGCACAAATTTGGTCACAGTAGGACGTATACTTTGATGGCACAGGCCGCAACGGTCCACTGTCGTGTGCGTCGGTCCCTGCTGCCCTGGGCGTCGCCCCATTTTGCCCTTCTGTTGAAGCTGGCCCCGTAAATGAGCCGCCCCTGCCTTCAAAATTCTATAGTCGGAAAGCAATCAACACTTCATCGGTCCATCGGTCACTTCAGAGCAACGATGCCGCCGTGCCACATCAAACAGTTTGAAGAGGAGGGTGTGGGGTGGTTGGGTGGGGGGCGGCAAAGGTGATGGAGACAAAGAGGGAAGGAGATTGTTTTCCTTGATCCCTCGGCTCCCGTTTTCAATTCTGGATGACAAGAGCCGGAACGTTAGAATGCTACGCTTTGTGCAATCGTAATTGTATTTAATCCTCTGCTTCGAAACGGACGCAATGTTGGCAGTTTAGACAGATAAGAGTTGATATTTGATCATAATCGGCGCAGAGTGAGAGGGTTGATTGTCTGAAACCGTTCATTTTTTCCTGCCACCCATTATTCATTCTATCCATTATCATCAACCCCGTGCTCTTCGTGTTTTATTCTCATCCCTTTTTACCAATATCTGTAATATTAGAGGTATTCTCTTGACCGAAAAGAGTTTATTTTTAGGCCTAGCAGTTAAGTTACCTTTAAGTACTGCTACGTACTGTCAGAGGCAACAAATAGCACGACACCTCATGTGATCAGACCTTAGGCCTCAATAAGCCGCTCGTACGTAAACTCCACATCCATTCAACTTCCCGTCATTGCATCTAACATGCCATCTATTCTCTATCCCTAACTCTGGTCTATCCTATCCTCCTAATCCAGCATCCACCACCCTGTCACATTCCTTTATCCCTGCCATGCAATGTGCCCCATTTCCACTTTTTCTCCTCTCGAATTTCTCTCAGCAACTCTCGCTCCTCCCCATTATACGTACAATCGGTCCCCTATCACATCTCGGAGCGTTTTCTTTTCGTCAACTTGCTGTTTTCTATTCTTCTCCACACTCGCATCTCAGAAGTCTAAATCTTCCCTCTTTCTCTTTCTCCAGCGATCCAGTCCAAGCACCTGACAGAACTACGATAGTATCAAATTTTTTACAAATATTTACTTGACGCCTCTACTTATGGCCCCAGGATACCATTCCCTCCTCTTTGCTAGAGCTACGTTACATAAATCAGTTCTTTTTTTATTATTCTTTCTGGTCCATCTTCATCTGTCGACTGTCGTATGCCTCCGTTGATTTCTTGGTTATGCAAATTCACGAAAAACGGACGCATGTACTTCAACACTTTTTATGTTGACGCATTTATAACGTTTACCAAAAGATTGCGAAAGGTTGTGGAGAAGGATGGAGAAGGTGAAATGGACCGAAAGGAAACCAAACGAGAAAGTTCTAGGCATAGCAGACGGAAGTGGGGATTACAGGGAGAAATCATAAGGAGACAGAAAATGCGGATGAAAAGCATATTGTTCAGCAGTGGGATGTTGAAGAATGTAATAGAGGGGATAATGTTAGTAAAACGAGGAAAGGGCAGGAAAAGGAGGAAAGAACTACGCAGAGATGAAAAGGGACTTGTAGAGTATGATGTTGGAGTGTGTATTGTTAGGAGATATAGGGGAAACATTTTGTTTATGTGTCCATCCAAGACCTACTTGAACCGGTAGATTACCTAATAATAATTCTCTGCAAACTGATATTCCCTGTAAATTTGAATAACCTTTTTAATAATAGAATTTCTGTTTCTCATCTTCATTCAATTTTCTTGACATTTTCCTTGGGCATGGCAAACATTACTTTTCATGTGCCCGATGTCATTTAGTATCATCATCACAAATGACCACAATGCCAAGCGGTTAGAGCGATTGGGTTTCATCTTCTCTGCACGCCACCCCATCGGCTGTCAATCTCTTCATACTGCAATGTCCCTTACGCTGATGCATCAAATGATTCCTTCTCATAGGTCATGAGATGGCTACTCTCTGTTTTCCTTACACTCTACGCTTCACTCGTCAGGTAACTAACGCGTCAAAGGAGTTCGTCCGAGACTTTCCCTTCTTCACGTAACTGTCTTCCCTAAGCTTCTATCTACACCTACTCTTCGAAGTGCGTCTTCATTTGTTGCTCCGTCTATCCATTTTATTTTCATCAGTCTTCCGTAGCCCTTAAAATATCTCACACACTTTGTCAAGCAAGTTTCTTCTTCTCTCCCCTCCCTCTCACAATTGGAGCTTCGCAGTTTTCCAAGTTGCAGCAGATCGGGAAGAAGTTCCGCCCACGAGCAACGCGGCAGCGCCTAAGCGCGCATACAAACACAAACTCCTCCAAATTGGACGCTTCATTCCGGTCACGTCTTTCGGGCGGGAAGACAATAAATGCTGTTTGCACAAGTTAGCATGTATGCGGGCGCCCTCCTGCGCTGCATCATCACTGGTTAGCCAGGCACCCGCTGCACCCTCGCGGCGCCAGCTCTGCGCGCCTTTCTGACGAGTGACGAGAGGGGTCGCCAACATCCGAATTCAACCTTTCACACGAATATTCGCCCAGCGCGATAGAATGGGAACTACGAATGCTGCGTCCTTCGAGGGAAAATGGGAGGAACACCGGGGTGGAAGGAAAGCTTTGGTAAAACGAAGCCATAGTTTAAACATCACAGTGGACTTTACTGCACCCGAAAAACTTATGTATAAACGGTGAGATACCTTTCGATTATTCAGCCCTAACTTTGTGGAAATACATTATCACTGGAGAAAAATACAAAAATATTTTTCCATTCAATTGTATCCGGTGCAACTAGTTTCGACGCATCGGCGTGATCCTCTTTCCTGAGGTACCAGAGGAGGACGCCGATCTGTCGAAACTAGTTGTACCGAATCAAATTGAATGGGAAGATACATTGGTACTTTTACTTCAGGGAGAGTTATCACTTGGGTGATGATCCTTACGATATGCATGCGTGGATCACGGACACAAACCCTGAGGATGACCTGTCCCCTTCCGTAGACCTTCATCCAACCGCGTCTCCCCTGGCCTTCTCGACTGAGCTCGCGACAGTATTGAATTATCCGTCCACTGCACGATCCTCAGGAAAATTCCATTCCATCCTGTGTTTTCAAAATCAAGTTTATCTTTTGCGCAGACATAATTTATCCATCGCAGCTTTAATACAACAAGTTTAAAAATAGTACCCTGGGTGGTTAAACAGATTGATCCTGACTATAAAACAGGGACAGAACTGTATGCACCTCCCCCGTCTTCCCCTCCGCTCGGTCAGGCCCTCCGCATCGTCCATCCGTCGGCCTCTCGCGACGTGGGAGGGCGTTACTCAGTGTGCCTCCTACCCCCCCCCTCCGCATTTAATAAACAGACTAATGGCCGGTTGGGGTGGGATGGGCGTCGGTGCGGGAAATTGTTCGTTAGACCACGCTACCGCTTACTCCACCTTTCGGGGCGGGCCCGTGGACTGTCGCGCGCGGGGATTTGACCACCCGCGGTTGTCAAATGCCACCCTGCTCCCCTTCGGATGCGACCCAGTGGTTCACATTCCTAATACTGTGGCGCAATAGTTTGATTCAGAACCTTAGACGTTCCATTGAGATGTCCCGAGTCGAACATTTAGGTCACGCTTTCACTAAAATTTTACCCGAATAAAAAACCGCAGTGCAGCGATTAAGGAAACCAAGGATTATCGAGCAATTCTGAGAGAATAAGCGTCTGAGGGTATGGTGCGGCGGGTTAATGCACCGCCTACCCACTCGGAGGGCCCGGTTGTAAATGAGGTACTTGATGACATTTCTAGTAAAATTAAAGAGGTGGGGTGAGTGATGAGTGAATCTTCACTGAGTGTGGATACTCCGGTTAACACGACCTAAGTATGAAAGAGGTGTGCTATTCTGATGTTTCTGGATTCTGCGAAGATCTCGTGAGAATAGATGATAGTCTATCAATCAAACAGAGGAATGAGATAAGATAACATGGTTTGAGCAAAAGGGGAGTAGACCGAGAAGGTATTGGTACTCAACGGAGTCTAAGGAACAGAAGAGCGGCGATAAATCAACATAGCGGCCATGTGTGACGAGGGCGGCAAAGTGATAGCATGGAGGAAAATAGTTCGAAAAAGTTTCTTTGATGACTTAATATCACTTCTTTTCCTGAAAAGAGCACGGAGTGAAGGATGAATATTTACGTACGAAAGGTTAGCATAAACTTTCAATTATTACAAAAAAATAATCGCGGTAGGAACTTACTTTTTCTTTTTTATTCTTAAAAAATGTCTACATGGTCAATAGGCAGTTTTACATTTCTCCCAGCGTTCATTGACCTCTAGAAGGACGCCATTGTAGAGCTCAGCGGATTGCCTCAAAAACCATTGTTCCACCTCCACGTCATTCCTGTTGTCAAATCTCCGATTATGACATGGCCTATTGAGTTTTGGTAATAAGAAAAAGTAGCTTTGGGCAAAATCAGGAGAATGGGGTGGATGTGACAAATGAAATTTCAAATAAAGTAACTTAATCACACTGTGAGTCTCTATCTTCTCCATATTGCTAGTAACTTCAATCTATGCCTTCCTGAACCAAAGAATATTAACATAATAGTTGAAATTAACAACATTATGTACATAAATGTCCAAGGGTATGTATAGTAAATTTTATTCAGATGTTCTGTATATTTCTTAGTAATAATTAATTAAGAATAATACCCCCACGTATGTGGTCAAACGACAAGTTTTTATGAAAATGTGTAACCTTTACAGATCGAAGGATTGCAATGCGTCTAACGATAAGATTTTTTTCGTTTCAAATCCTCTGCTAAGTTGACTGGAAGTGTTTTAAATTTTATTGAATACTTATTTTCAATCTGTCCTCAAACCTCCTCTGCTGGTAGTTAATGTAAACGCTGGCTTTGTGCCCGAGGTACGTTGGCTTCGTTGGCTGTTGTAAACTTCGGCCGTTTACGGTTTGAATAAATGCCAACGAACGCATCTCGGTGCCTGAATTCTAGTGGTATTCATATCGAAAAAACGATCGTGTGGTGAACCTCAATCGATTTATCTTCTTCTTCCGTAAATGAAATGCTACCAGGTTGGTGGAACCGAGGCGACACTGTGGAAAACCTACTGTGTATTTTTGGATCTTGGGCTATGTAAACTCACCCTCCTAAGAATACCATGCAACTTCATAGAAAATACCCACATTTCTCATGGAAATGTAGGGAAGCTATGCGTAGTTTCCTTGGATTTCCTAGGGAAAATGCAAGATTCCCAGTTGTGATGCCTAATGGCGATGCTCCGTGAAATTATTTCTTCCATGCTGGGGGCTTATCCCATATTCAGTTTTTTTAAACAAAAATTAACTGAAAAATACGCAGAGCCAATTTAAACAAAACAGTCAGCCACCATGTTTACTATAACCACCAGTTAGCTGTTAGCTTATTTTCTTATACGAATAATGAGATTAAGTTAATATATGCAGTAGCCAATCCAGATTGTTGGAAGATTGAGGCTGGAAATCAATCGCTATCCGAAGGTTATATTACAGATCTCTTCTGTTAATTGGAAGTGTATTTTTATTCATTTTATAATTTAAACTGTTCCTGTATTACTTCGGCAGGAGATCTTGAAAATAAGGGCGGAAATAACGCTGATAGTGTTGAGTGTTAAACTGTCGTCCTGAGAGGTTTAAACTTTGTTTCTAAGAGCCACATGGGATTATAGTAACTGCTAATCTGAGCAATACTTTCTGCCAAGTGGCCCAGGTTATAGATATTATTCTTTTCTAGCTCAATCTTATTTTAACAACTCCAACCGGTAACTTTTCTCGCATGCATTGAAAAATTTTTTTTTAATTAGATAGGTGCTGTTGTTTCATGTTAAAAGTTATTTCCATCAATTAAATGTAATAGCTACTCCGATGGTAAAAATCGTTTTAATATCCTATGATTTGGATTGCGCAAGTCTGGTGTGCAAGTGTAACACTTCTTTGCGATCGCAAGCAGAGTACCGTATAAAGTGGTCATCAAATTCTTATTATTTATCTCTCCACTCACTCCAACTAACATGCATAATATCTACCGGACTACTACTCAATTAACGAACATAAATCATAGTACATCTAGGTGAGCTATACTTCTGTTGAGCGATTTGGCTTTGAATAATGATTAATTCATTTCCCTCAAATCTATACCACCATGAGCCGAAAATATCCACAGTGTCAGTAACTCGCTTGAGTTCCCAAGATTCGAAAGAAAGACATTCAGTACTTGAGACAATTTTCTTGGATCAAATTTGAGTGGAATGAAAGTATACGTAACCTATCTTGCAGATTAAATACGAGGGTAGGCTGAAGAGTAATTCACACATGCTTGTAGAACGCGAACAAAAATAAATAGCAAGATCGGGAAAAAATACATTAAAGTGCAATTCCTAAGTTTCAAAATCATATATATATATTTGTCAACATAGTCACCATTAAGGCTAACACATTTCTCCAAACGTGTAACAAGTTTTTCTCATTCCGTCACTGAAAAACCCTTCCGACTTTTCTCCTGGAATTCAGGAATTGACGGCTGCATTCACATCACCGTCCGCGTTGTCTCTTGAGTTGAGGAAAAAGATCGGGGGAATGAGGAGGATGGCGATTTGGTTCAAACATCAGCTTTCGTAGAGTCGTAATTATTAGTCTGCAAGATAGGTTAGGTATGCTGCATTATTGCAGCAAGAAAAGTATGTGCCACAATCACTTAAAAAAAAGATTCCAGTCACATTCATCCCGCGGTTATTGAAGGTTTGAAATGCTCATCAAGTTAATAGTTTTCTAACGTTATTTCATCCTAGGCTTATGGCGAAAATAATAGTACTTGGGAACTTCGAGAAAGTTGTTTCCTGTGCTGTTACCTTCCTCGCGTACAGAGTTTACCTTAATTCGTATCTGACGATGAAAGCACCCCAGCAATTTGAGCCCCTTTTTGCGCCGTTTTTTGAATCTGCCTCGGGGCTCGTTTTGGAATTGAAGCGGATTACCGTGCTGTAATGAAATCGTAGCGCACGCGTGGGCACTGGCGGTCGAAAATATAATGCGGAAGTAACAGCCCCGATGTAAATATCGGCATAACTACGCTGCAAAAGTAATCCACCGCTATTAAAAACCTTCATTATTTTATTATTCAACAAGAGTAGTTACAAACGATTTGGTCTTTGCTTAGTCAAAACATAATTATCCCTACAATAATGGGGAAATCTCAGTAAAGTAAAAGGTCAAACGTTGGGTAAATGTAAAGGTCATGGGTTATGGCATGGAATAATAGAGGCGTGATGAGCTCTTACATTGTTGACGAATAAGGAATTTCCGAGAGAAAATATTCTCCAATGGCCGTAATGAACGAATACGCGTACCTATGGATGCAACCCCGATTCATGTAACGCACTCCGGCACGCGTGTTATTGAATAGGTTTGCTTACTTTGTTATACGGAAATGACACTACGAAGTATGTCTACTTTTTGATTTTTCCGTGTGTTTGAAAGACTCATGTCATCATCCTCCCGCTTCCGAGTGATTATTAACCGCGAACTGGTAATCGGACTCCTTGAAGCCAGATTCAAAATTTTATAGCTCTATCTTAACTAACGAGACGACGCTTATGGCTGTCCCTCATAATAGTCGTGCGAACACCCACATCATAGTTTTGTTTTTTTGCAAATTTGGAAGTAATATGCAATAGAAATTATTCATCTCGTGAAAAATTGGTGAAAATAATCAGAAATCCCCACACGCTAATTGAAAATACAAGATTATGAGCCTCTAAAAGTTCTCGAATGTTTGTTGCAGGACTACAATATAAGTGTCAATTGAACGAGTGCAATTCTCAACCGGAGGGAATAACCTCAGACCCAAATTACTCTTTCCTAAAATTACAGCTGTGATACGTATCATGACATTTGCTTCGGAAAAAGGATTCCTTTAACTAGGATGGGTCCTTCTCTTTGACCATAATATGCTCGTCTTGGTTTTGCCCTCCAATGTAATGTTATGGCGCTTGGAGTACCATTAGTGGTGGCTTCAAGTGAGATGTCGTATAGTCGGGAGACCAGTTTTCCGAATTTCAAAGCCTAATGTAATTCAATAGAAATTCCTCTGCACGTAGGCAAGTTTACTTGAGGGGTCTCCGGCGTCATCATAGCCTCTGATTATCGAGGAGAGAACTCGACAAAAGATTCGCGAGAAAAACTTCGTAAAGATAGAACTAGCCACCTAAGACATTTCCCCGGGAGATGGTCAGCCAGCATCCGCTGTTTGCCCTCCAATCTCCCCCTTTCCCAGTCCACATTCTTCGGATTTTTCAATCGTTGTCTACTGTACGCCATCAGTCTATATAGTGTTATCATTCTAGGTCGAGGGCAAATCACAGGCAAAGAAGTGGTAGCCTTCAAGGTAGAGACCATATCTTACCCTGCGACCCGCCATGAGGGCGTATGGCAAGGGCTGTCAGACCACCACTCATTTGGATAATTGGTCATTAATTGCAATGGGGAGTCCAAACTGCCGCACATCTTTCTCTGCTGTCGTGATCTCGAATCTGACGAGGAAAAAATGAGTCCGTATATCAATAAATTTATCAGTTCGGCAGTTTTCTTTTAATTTCTCGCCATCTTCCCGCCTGTCAATGTCAATGACCTATGAAAAAATAGATGTCAAATCAATTCATTTGCAGCTATCCAAATCTTTAAGTAGGTGTACACATGTAATCTTCCTGCTCCTCATGTCTCCCAAAACGAATTAAAGCCATAAACCATTTTACTGGGTTTTCTTCTCGTTCATGACGGTTCTTCATGAAATGAGCAGATTTTCTTCGTATCCGTCTAAATTACGAAACAAGACCATTTCACCTGGATCCAAGAACTCAAAGGGAGGTCTGCCACGACACGTAATAACACCTCCACTTCACTTACTCGTTCGAGCTTTTCCCTAAAATTCGGAGGGCAATACACTAGTCTCCTGGATCCAGTTTTATGCATTTGTTTCTTACGAGCTTTTCCCATGATGATAGTGGGACCCAGATGCATTTGCCAGGGCTGGGGAATCCCAGGCTTGTTAACCGGGATGTCCCCAGAGGAAATGACATCGGATGATTTTTAGGGTGCCTCAAGGTTTTGGAAGCTACAGGCGGTGTATAAATAGGATGCGGTCCGTCCAGTCTACACTTGAACATGTGAGCATCGCGAGCCGTAGGGCTCAGTACGGAATGAGCTGCACTCTCACCTACCAAACCGAAGTCGCGGTGAAAGGCCGTGTTAACATGAAGAACGTTCCAGCGGCCTTTGGATTAAATAATGGAGCAGTGCCTAAAGCAAGTTGTGCTCTTTGGAGAGTGAGTACGAAGTGAGAGGTCCATAAAAAATTAAACGAGTCCCTTCTGCGCAAGCACGGAGAGCGGAGTGAGCAGCATGATGCACGTGCGAAATGAAAATTTTAAAAAAATAATGAAACAAAAAATAAAATTGTAAAAAATAGCCATGTAAATAAACAGTGAAACCTTGCGGTTATCAGATACAAAAACACTCTCTGGCAATTTAAATTAGGCATTATAATGGAGGTGAAACGCCAAAGGTAACCGCCTGAAATAGAAAATTGAAATTAAGTAAAGAGGTGAATTGAATTTATTTTTCAGTCTCGTCAATAGTTACAGGTCTCTAAAGATATTAAGATTTATAATTATAAACTTTATGAGGTTCAAAAAAAACTCGTCGAAATAGTGTTTTTTATAACTTTGCGAGAGGCGCTTAAACGAATAAAGAAATTTTCCAGTCAAATTTATTTTTAATGGCATCTTTTCCACTGAATTTAAATTCGAAATGTTTTTAAAATACATCATTATGAAAGAGAATGGAAAAAGAGAAGAATGAGAGTGAAAAATGCAAAATGGACTGAAATAATAACAGACAAGTGATAGAGGCCTATTGTAGGTGTGGAAAGAGGACTGGTAGGATAAATTCAAAGGGTAAACATAACAGTTTCAGGCTTAACTTTGTGGAATCCCTTCATGAAGAGGGTTAAAAAAAGAAGCTGATGATGATGGGCAGCATCGAAACCATGGTCGTGTGAAGTATTAAATCATAATGCGGAAGTAAAAAGTTACCTTTTTCTACTCTCATCAAATTCAAAGATGGTCGGAAAAGTGGGTGCAGGGAATACTGAGTGGCGATTGAATGTTGAAGACGGTAATATATAGAGGAAAGAATGCTGGGCCGTGGTCTGGTACGTGAAGTTGATGAACATGACGTATGGAAGGAAGGAAGGAAGGCAGGAAGGGTTCGGAATCGAAGAAGGTTTTCTTGTACTTTTTGGTGCAGCTTTGCGTCGTGTTGGGTGGGAGTGTAGTGGTGGGTATTCCGTCTGCCCATCCAAAACCTGGCTTAGGAGGACTAGCATTAATAGCAATAAAAGTATAAAATATATCTGAAATAATTAGATCCTCTCCATCGTCTCATTTGCTAATCTTGAGGCATAATTTGGCCATACTTCAGGAGTAAACACTCAGAGTAAAGTGCATTACTTTCGTCAAGCCCTCTTCCTGATGTAATCATAAATTTCTCTTTATTAGTCGAATCTATTTTGATAGAGGAAAATATGAAACACTGAAGGAATACGCCAAAAGGAATTGAAGGAAAATGCAAAGACAGAGGACTGCTAAAGAAAATTTATTGAGAGATCATTAATTTCTTATCGGAACTTAATTTATGCATGGCTTTTCTTGACAGTTCCTATTTCGGAAGGGAATGGCTTTGGAGGTATTTTCTTACGCAATATATTCTATTCTGTTAATATCAGTAAAAGAATGTTTAACCTCTCGGTTCTACAGTCGATATTTCTAATACCATTTTCATCATATCTCCCTCCGTAGTACGACGGAGCTAGCAATACTCTTTGAACACAAACGCAAAAGATACCTGATGCGAATTTATGTAGAGGAGATTTAATCTGTAAATTTATTCCTCGGTCCATCAGCCATTACCAGCTTAAATATTCCCTCAATATTCTGAATCCGTTACTACGTTAATCATTACATCTTTTAACAAATCTGGCTACTTTCCACAGAGGACGCTGATTTTATTCGACAGAGTGACTGACTTTGTGAAGAATCCGTGTACCTACTTCCAGAAAACTGTATGAAAAGCCTAACTCTATTGAAAACTCTTGTCATATTTCCTGCCAGCTTGTCCGTACATTCCCCGGCTTATTAAGCAGACAGTGAGTGCCATATTGTTTCGTCAAATTATTTTTTTGTTAGTGTAGGTGAATCTTATTTGTTACAGTATTTCAAGAAGGATTGAAATGCGCTATTTTAATTTTCGACTGCACCAAATCTTCTCCTCTCATTAATGTACAACTAAGGTTACATTCATTCAATATCATAATCCCGAAATCTCAAGCCTTTTTTCGGTACCCAAGTCCTAATAGTTCTTGAGCAGAATATGTGCACGAAAAACGCGTACTGAGAACGCGCCAGCAAACGACAACTGATAACAACTTTAAACTTTTTCATCGCACTTATTCCCACTGCCCATTCCATTCCTCAACCACCCTCGCCCTGCTTTTTTCATTCCTGCTCATTCTCCCCATTTCCCTCAGGGCGCATGCGCACGGAGGAAGCTCTCCTCCCCCCCCACACCCTCCTCTTTGCACCCTCCGCCCCTCCGCACGTAACTACCCGGCCATTACTCCAGGGGTGACTTGATGGATTGCAGTGGTCAAAGGAATTGCTTACGAGCATCGAAACAAAGGAAATGCACGGAGCGAGCTTGCCAGCCGCCCCCCACCGACCCCTGTCCTCCTCCCCCTCCCCCCTCTTTCCCGTTCCCCTTCCAGAACTCACCCACCCTCACCGTAGGGGCGGCGAGACAGACGGACCCACGGAGGATGAGAATTACGCGGCCATTTCTCTCCTTCGGAGAAAGGGATTTTCATTCATACTTTTTGTTTCCGCCGGAGGAATATAAATTGGCTCCAACGAAAGCTTATTTAGGGGGAATGCGAGGAGGTTTTGGGCCGTTCTCGCGGGCGGGGAGATCTACGCGCTCCGGGAGATTTACAACGCCGCTGGCGTATTTTTTTGCACCCAGTCTAAATAGCTCGTTATTAAATAGACCCGCGTGTGTGAACATTCAAACTTAGATTAGGCGCACTACAAATGCCTCGTCGCATTCGCTGAAATTTCCCAGACCTGCTCTTGTTCAATTCTAAAAAAACTGAAGAATTTGGCGCTCTGTTATGGTAATAAACGATGAAATACTGAATGACAAGAAAGACGAGGGTAGTTCTCCACTGAAAATGTCTTACTACAACTATTTTCGGTTCGTTTAATTATATACAATTGAAAAAATAACATTTTCAAGATAATAATGCATCAACTTCAAGTCGCGTATGTTAATTTACTTGCATATGACATGATGGTTAAAATCTAATCGTTAAAAAACATTATTAAGTTCGAACTTGTAGGCGTGTTTCTTATCACAAGGAAGCAATTCTACCGCGTCGTCGGAGTTGACCCGGTGATTAAATGACGTAGTTTATCCTCGTCCTAAGGCCATAATAATCGGAGATACACACTTGTCCTTCGAGCCCTTCAGATCCCTTCGGGGAGAGGTTCTGTCACGCACTATAAGAAACTTCTTTGCTAATTTCTTCCATAATATTCATATTTTTTCCTCAGTCACAACAAAATGTGCTATTTTGCTGTCGCTACTCCCAATAAACCTTGGTTTGAGAATCCTTTTAAATCATGTTTTAATATACCTAATCCTTCATATCAAACCCTTAAAACCCTCCCAGTTGTTACCATGCAACAATTTCAGAGAGTAAAAATCATTCGCCTTGACCGGGATTCGAACCCGGATCCCGCGATATCCGGCCGAGTGCTTTAGCCAATTAAGCTACCGAGACGTCCTCTTACACTCTGAAATTTTCGGGGCTTTAAAGGAACAAGACGTTGTGACGAAATACCGTACATATAATGTCACAGGAATTCGTAGTCGTGCGCGAGGCGCCACAGTCCACGAGGTTAAAGCCAATTTCAAACACTTAGGCTGTTCATGCCATAGACATTAATTAAATTAATTAATTAATTGGCTAAAGCACTCGGCCGGATATCTAGGGATCCGGGTTCGAATCCCGGTCAAGGCAAATGATTGTTACTCTCTGAATTTGTTGCAGTGTAATGCACACGTAGCGGATGACTCCGTTAAAGTTACTGCTGCGGCATCTCCCGCAGTTTCTTTGAAAATTCCTCCCTGTTGTATTTATTCAATGATTTGACTCTAATCCAATTCCTCAACATGACGAAGGAAAGACAGTCGACGTCTTTCATACTTGCAGTTCAATGGTGCAGCATTTAGCTCATTGCCCAATTGTTTCTCTACCCCTGTCTATTCTTTTCAACCACCATCAGTTCTTTAGTTTCCTCTAAACCCACCGAATTTTGATGGCATTTATGCTAATTCTGCATGCTTACCCTGGCAGATCCCATTTTCACTTTCGTGCAATAATGTGGGAAAGAACACAATTTTGAGCACCAATTTAGGTTCCCGGTGCAAACTATATTTTTTATAAATTCCACAGGCTACTAAGAATATTTCCGCTGACTTTGTCTTTTTGATTTCTTAGATGAAGAGCTGCTAGCTGCCATAAGCATTAAACTGCCATCTCACACAGATATTTGATCAAGATGAACAATATTCACCCTCTTCAGGTACTCATCTCCTTTTCATTCATCGTTAGACAAACGAGATAATGAATAACCGTAAATAAAAAAAGTATTATGAGTTTCCAAAGTAGAATAGTAAATTTTTAGCACTAAAGTAGGAGGACATAAACTAGAGCAAAGTAGCGATCAAAATGTTTAGGCATTATTTGGATACTCTGTATGCATCTGATGTCTTTGAGGAAAGAGGATGAGCGAAGATTTATGGCTTTAGAGATGTGGGTTTGGAGAAAATTAGTGACACTTAATTTGAGGCTAACGGCAGAGTTTTTAATATTGGGTGATGAAAACGAAAGTTGGTGAAATCCGAAGAAGGCAGACAAAATTTGGTTGGAGGGTACATCGACAGGTAGAGTGGATTTTGATAGGCGGTGATAGAGGGGAGGATATTGGGAGGTCCAGAGAGGATGAGGAAGTTCAGAGGGCGCTCTGGACGGGGTGAAGGCAGGTGGCTTGGTGAGCAATCTACTCTATCCTTTTCAGATTTATCATTCGTATTGTTTCGCATCATTTACAGCTTGCGCCAACCCTTTTCTTCTTAGATATTTGCATCGTTCTTTTTTGTTCCAATCCGCTTGTTCTCATTCAGGATTTTATTAACTACTGGCGGGAATTTCCTCCTATTCGCCACGACTAAGCCCCTTATTCGCCACGCCATTCTATTTTCTTTAAATTCCTTGAATTATACTTGAAATACATTAAAATTCAATAGAAACACATTAGCTCTTAATCATGATACGCTTCATAGAAACTGCGCGTTGATGGTGCTACTCGAGTATTGATGATTTTTTTTACCAGGATAAACCCTAATTGACATCTCACTATATCACATCATTTTCACGTGGGTGTGCGTGTGGAGTTTACTGAATATCGAATAATGCTGGGCTACTTTTGCAAAGGCCGACATTTTCGCCCCCTGCTTTCTAACTAAAATCACAAAGTGTGCCCTCTGAATTCGAAACAAGTATACTTCTATTAAATCATTATCTTTGACAATCGGAACGTTTAATTCTGCAAGTACAGTTTCTACTCTGGGCAATTTTAAAGTATATTTTTTGCAAGTATTCTGACCTGTTTTCTATGCGCTTACTTCAGGACGAATACTTGTGATTTGAAGAGCTTCAGTTATCACACTCGCGAATTTTCTTCGAAAGTAAATTTTAATTTGACATTGTCCCGGAACACTGTGAAACGTGGTCTTTTTCCCCACAAATGCGTAATTTCTCTCCGAATTCGACACTTGGGCAATCATCACAAAAGTATTTCTTTCCAATACTTTCATCAAAGAACCGCACAACATGTTAGCCAGAATGATAAGCTGTCATTGGAAATATTTGTGCGTGGGCGAATATTCTAATATTTGCCATTACGTCATCCCGTGAAATTTCGAAATATCTAAAGGAATTTCTCGGCACAAACTCTGATATTGGCCAACCTGAACTAATTTTATAGTGGTTTAATTCAAAGATTTGTCTTTCCCTAAAATGTTTGCAATAATATATTTTTGCATTTAAATCTTTGGAACATTTTTGGCAAGAAACTCTTAATTAGGTATCACTAGCGCCTCTTATTTTGTGGATTGATTGATGAAAGAAATTAAAATTATTTTAGCCATAGATATGTTTACTTAAACAAGAATATTGGTGTAAAATAATGTTATTTATCGTAATTGAATAATTTTAGCAGGTGAAAACTAAACCAAACTGTTCATATTTTTAAAAAATAATTCGATCTCTTGACCAAAAGGTTGTTTCGTAAGTGAACAGTTTTAATTGAGCGGAACTATTTTTGATTTAACCAAACTTAAATTTACAGTGATGAGCTCATAATGGCATTGATTCACGTGCATTGATGAATGGAAGTTTATTGAATATAGTATGATGGAATTGATGGGAAATTTTGAAACATGTCGCACCGTTTCGAAGGTTTCAAGTGTTTGGGATGAAAATAATAACCATTATTGATACAATCTATTACCAAATCATATTTTCCTCATATTCATTTGTTATCTGATATTCAGAGGGTTGCTAATCTTGAACTGAATAATTTATCAAAATTAGTCCAAAGTATTCGTTTAATGGCGCCATTTTCCACTTCTACGACGAAAACTCGAAAATAATGAGATAGGGGCATTGTAACGTTACAAGGGGTGAATTTTATTTTTAACAAAAACGATAGCATTACAATAATATTATACATAGTAGTTAAGAATACTGGGAATTCCTTCATATTTAATTATTATTATTAAATTATTATTAAATATCGTGTTTAGCGTGATTTTTTAATTGAATTCCGATTAAGGTACTATGTTGATATCGAGCGCAATGGACATTCCAATGGATAAAGTTACATTTGTAGATTCATTGTTAAAATCATCAGAAAATCAAAAAAGATCGACTTGAGGGCAGAAAGAAGTTATTTGCCGGGTCGAGTGTCGCTTGACGTGGCGACGAGTAGGAGGGTCGCGGCGGCGTGCGCAGGAGGGTCTGGGCTCGAGCCTGCCTGGAGCCGCTGTCGGTGCAGATCTTGGTGGTAGTAGCAAACTGTATTTATGTGAAAATTCCCCGTCATTTATTTGATAACCTTGGTTAATGACAGTTTCAGGCGTAACGTCGTGGAAACCCTTCATGATGAAAGAAGACACTTTGCTTTTCCATGTATATTTATTTACGACCTAGGTATGTTACAGCGCAACATCTTCAGGTCTAAAGATGTTGCGCTGAAAAGAAACCCAGGTCGTGATAAAAAAATTCTGTGTGGAAAAGCAAAGTGTCTTTCTTCATCATAATAAACTTGGCTTTAATGTCCGTATCTTAATTTTAAAAATCAGTTTACAAGTACTTGTAATTTTACCTACTGAGTCTGCCGATGGTAATAAAAAGTAAGGTAATTGTTAATTTTTTAGATTTCACAACGGGCGAGGTTGATAATGTAGCATTGCCTTTATAGTAGAGGTATAGGGCAGTAGAGGACCACTGAAAGCGACTTGCATCTTCGACGACCGGGCCCCAGGTTTCTTCTAAAATAACAGCACGGGGTGAGAATTCATTAGGGCCACAGTTGTGACACTAAAGATGATGTAGTGATCAACAGATATATTTTATAAATCAAATAATTAATAAATTAGAAAACATTTTCATCGCAAACTTCAGTACTCTTTTCGCTCAAACAACCTTGCTCGTGGCAGAAAACGGATGACCCAGCACCGTCTTTTGGCGCTTCAGTGCCGGTCCAGCACTCCTTCGCTTCTTCCGCCCTCGTTTGTTTTCGGGACGTGAGTAGGTCCCCGCTTGAATTAGTGTCGAGTCGGATTTTTTCAAACTGCCGGAAAAAAATAAACAAATGCATCGGGCCTGTAAATCGCTTCCACTTCCTCCGCCCCTTCAAGCGCCATAAGATTTTAAACGGTGTGTTTTAAGTGAGCTCCGTAGGATCCCGCCGACCCCGCACGAATCGCGGACTGCCCACATGAGTTTCGTCGAACTAAAGCGACTCCAAAAAATTGTGGGGGAAATAAATCAGCCCCTTGTTATTGCCCGTTAACGGTAAGCGTTATTAAATCCGTCGCTGCACGATTTGGGACGGCGCACGCTTGACGTTAAGCTGACTTATTGCGCGTGGCATTTCGTTTATCCGGCTCGGTCATTAAAACCCCAGTGCATTCTGGGATATGACATTTTACTCCGATAGGGAATGGTGGAATTAAAGAGACGGGGGCGCGGCGATGCTTGCTGCGCATGGGAAATAGGCCGGGCATGTTCGACTGTCAGATGGGATCCGGGTGGAACACGAGGTAACGCATTAGACTATCGTAGCATGTTTCTTTTTTCTTTCGCGAAAAATTCTCCAGGGTGGAAAAAAACGTGACGGAAAAATATCTCTCGTTTTCTACTCTATGGGAATGGTGATCTACATGTATTTTTTAAATTTTTATCACGCTTGATTAGAAATAAAAGAGGGTTGGTACGCTTGTGAATTATTCTAATTTACAATGTGGAGGGCAGACCTCTGTCACAGTGATGACCGGGTGAATTTGAAAATATTCTAGTCGATTAGGCAAATTAAAATGAAGTACCAGCCTTCATTTCAGTCCTTTGATAAGTATGGATTGAAGGGTAGATGATGCCATCACGTCTTGTTTCACGCTGTGTTGTTACATGTTAGTATTTTATGGTTACATGGCATACGTCATATGACACCGTCATCAGTGCTGGTTTCGGATTCACGCAGCAATCCATTCGGGTCTTCTCCCGTGTAATACCTTTCAAACTCCTGTTACATATGCCCACGAGAGTATTAACATGAAATAATTCGAAAGTGTAAAAGTCACACTGTTTTGCCCTTTGTAGTTGATGCATTGTGATTCGCATTAGCAAAAGACTCCGTTAAATTTCCTGTTGCGACATTTCTCGCATTTATATGAACTTACGAGTGTACATATATGTACCTACGTATCAAAAGCACATTTTGGTCGAATATCGTCGGTGTTTTCACTCTGATTTTAGTGAATATGTTTTTCTAACAGTTCGAACTTATCTCTGTCTTAGTTGAACTCTGAAATCCAAAAAACCTGTTTCAATCAATCAGCTTAGCAGCTCAGCAGTAGTAAATGAAAGCCGATGCTAGTTCAAACTTTGTTTTGTTTGAGTTGAGTGTTCAAGTTTAATTTTGCTGCTTTCTCTGTGTATTGTGTTCCTGCTAAGTAGTCACGTTGCTTTTCTTTCTTAACTGAATATCATTCGATTGAATCTTCGAATTCCTTACGGCTTCAAAATGTTTTTTTTTTAATTCCATAGCAACACGCTGTATATGTTTCTAATATCGCTACTTGAATTTTATCTTTGGCGACAAAAAGAAGACAAATCTGGTACAACCAATTCGTATACATTCTCCTTTCCTGAAAACTCTAATTCTGGCTTTTTTTGGCTGAAAAAACACGGGCTTTCATCCACATTGTGCGAGCTTACACGGCGATGTACGTATGGCGGAGGGTGTTAGGACCCCTGCTTACGTTATTTTATTTTGGTTTATCTTAAGCAGCTTTTTAAGAGCTAAGATGAATATCAAACTTTTATTACAAAGTTATTAGTGGTAAAATATGTTTAGCTTTTTTATCAAATGGAGAGAACGGAGGAAGAGTTTTAATGTATCCCTTTAGGAGTCAATTTATCTTGATTTTTCACTCGCTGATCTGATGTACGCATCATAATATATCTACTGTTCCTTGGTATTCCAGTTTCTGAAGCCCTTATAAATCCTTCTTTGGCATCAAAATAAGTTTCATAATCATGCAACTTTCCTAACCGCCACAAGGTGATGGAGACACTTTTCTTCATGATACCCTGTCAATCTCCTCTAGCGTGTGTTGCAAGGTGTGATCCTACTAGGTGAAGTTTAACTAATTATTAGTTACCAATCAATTTGTTAGAACCATAAACTTATAATTAGGCAAATTCATTACAGCGCAGTAGTCTACTTAGAATAATTTCTTTCTTGCGGTTACCGTTAATAGTTATTTTGACTCCTTATTCGCGGTTCGCAGAAAAAACATTGTAAATCTAATGGCTCTCCAGTTTATCCCCAAATATTATTTTCATAATTTCTCCTAACGGGTACAATAATAACTTACAACATCAATGCAAAAGTTGCCTACTTCGTATATTGCAATAGATTGAAAACTAATTAATCATCATCACCAGTTTCTCTAAATAATCTACGGTACGCTACTAAGTTTATCATGGCAACGTTTTCTACTCTACTTCCCACAATATCTTCCTATTAGAACCGTACCATTGCGAATGTTCATTTCATTAATGAAAGTAGAAGAGGCACGAAGCATTTTTCTTTCTGATTCTCCGAGGGATAACTACATTTCCATAACATGAACATGAAACGTGTTTGTGCATGCAAATGTTTTTGTAAGTGGTAAATGATATATTGTACTTGAACCTTGAAGATGGTGCTGTCGAGTGCAAATGGAAAGAGATCAGAAGAGTGGCTGTGGAGAATTTGGATTGGCAGTGGAAGGACTGCTAAAGTGGGGAATGAATATAATGGATAAGTTGAAGTAGGGAACTGTTAAGTAATGTTAAACGGAATGATGGGAGTCAAGAAATAGAGGAATATAAGTACTTTTTATTGCATTTTTGGGTATTTAGTGCTGTTTTTTGCAGGACTTGAAGTGTTTTACTCGTTGCTTCTGGAATCCTTGAATGAATCTTGCCTTGAACCAACCGTAAACCTTGGCCTTGAAATGTGCAGCGAAGTAAGAAAAAAAGGATTGAGAAGTGTTCCTTTCGCAGAACTTAAGCAGCAAACGGTAAATGTTCACCAGTAATCAAATAGTTGAAGGGGAGCATACGCACGGCTTTCGCTGCTTGACCAGGCCGGGAGACCGCATAATCGGCCGACGACGATAATCCTTGGAATTTCCGCGAAACACCTCATCAGGGGCGCTCTCACGAGGAGTAGAAACCCTCCTGAAGGGGATGATCAAAGTGAGGAGTGGCAATCGTTCGCATCCAGATTGTGAATTGCGATGCATCAATTTCCGAATTCGCAATTTATTTAGGTTTGAAAAAAAAAAACCGATTTGAAAGAGATATGGTATTCGGTACCTCCAATCTTTGAAGTCTCCTCATGCCAAATGTAATCAAAATTCGAGTTTCAAATGTAGAGGCGAAAAGATTTTTAATTTTTATCCAATATCTTCAGATAGGGAAATTAAAATCATCCTTTTCGAAACGAAGGGGGAAGGAATATTGGAATCGGGTACAACATTTAAGAGATTCGGAAACGAGTTTCGGATTCGAAGAATACGATTCACTCCGTTCCTTCCCCGAAAAAATAATCGAGGAGAATATCATTATTACTTTTTTGAAATCAAGTGTCTTTTAAACTTTTTCGACGACCAGAGGGACTGGAGTGAGGGTTTTGCTGGAGGGGGGTGCGCCAACGAACTCTACGCCAACCCCCTCCACACGCAGCCTCCCACCTCCTCCAGCTTTTGACGCGGCTCGACGGCGAAGGGGAGAGTGGGCGAGAGGAGGGGCGGTGGTGGGGGTATGGGGTGGGTCGAGGCGCTTTGGCGAGCGCAGCCTGAATTCAGAGGAGGGATTATTCGCGAAGGCGTGCGGAGGAGGAAGAGATTGCATGCGGGGGAGGGGGTGCAGAGAGAAGCTTGAAAATCGAGCTTTCGCGATACGACTTTAGATCAATGTCGACTCCTCGTCGAGATGTCGCCAGTCGATGTCGATGTTCATGCCCAGCTCATTGTTGCAAATTCCATACATTTCGATGTAGATATTCATCACTTGTCGACAATCATGTGAAGGTTGACATTAATGCAAATGTGGACATCAATGTAGATTATGACTTCAGTTATAAATGATACACAGTATTTTGTTTACAAAACAATGGTTATGCGATTTTCCAGAAAATGAAAGCCTAACCTAAATATTTAAATAAGCGAGGAAAATATAGAGTAGATATAGAAAATATAGAGTAAAATATAGAAACAGATCATGTATCTCGGAAGTGTTTTGGACCAATACGTTCAAAGTAGTAGGGATGTAAGGAGAAGAATTGCGCTAGGCAAGGAGGCTTTCTCAAGGAGGAGGGAGTTGATGACGGGGACGTAGAATAGGAAGGTTGAGAAAATACTCTTCAAAACTTTGATATGGAACGTAGCTATCATACGGCGCGGAAACGTGGTCGCTGAAGCAGGAGGATAGACGTAGATTGGAGGCTTTTGAAATGTGGGTGTGGAGAAGAATGGAGAAGGTGAATGGACCGAAAGGAAAACAAATGAGGAAGTACTGGAGATGGTGGGTGAGGAGAGGGGTTTGTTGAGAGAAATCCTATGAAGGCAGGAAAAATGGATGAAAGGTGTATAGAGCGGTAGTGGAATGTTGAAGACTGTGATAGAGGGGAGAATGTTAGTCAAACGAGGACAGGACAGGAACAGGATAGGCTTGTTGGACGGGATGAACGGAGGAAGGAAGTGCACAGAGATGAAGAGGGACCTGATGTCAATTAGATTGCTGGATTGGGTTTTGTTTGGAGTTATATAATGTTTATTTGATAGTTGTTTTTGTCCAAAAATCTACTTTATCCAGTATATTACCTAATAATAATAACGTTATTTACATTAAAAATCAATGTGAACAAAACGAAGGTGGCAAGGTTTTCCAGAAAGAAGAAGGCTAAAAGTTAAACTAGGCTGAGAGAGAGAGAAAGAACGAGTATTTTTTAACTCATACATATTATCGTATGTCCATACAATTAACAGCACCTATCATAATAGACATTTATTATTTTGAATATATTTATAGATATTAAGTGTTGTGACAGTTCAAATAGTTTTAGGTATAAATATCTTCAAAGGTATTTAAATGTTTAGTTTAAAATTCATATTTGTACTCATTGATAGAATTTCTAGTCATTATAAGCTGAGTTGGACAACGTCCTATTTAACACACCATGGATTTTAAACTAAAGTCGCTAAAATATTTTGCCATTAAAATATTAGTGAATCAACCGTAAAAATTCATAAAAACTCAACAACGCCTTAAAATGCTTTACCTATTCAAAGGGATTCAATTCGAAATTAGCTCTATCGATGAAATTCTGGGCTAGCAGACTTATGAAAAATAAAAAGAAAACAAGATATAAGGATTTCGCAGTAGTATTTGAGATATAATTATTTATTTTTGCGTGAGTAATTATGAAATGAAGATACATGGATTTTCGCAAAGTTTTGGATCAATGGTTGCACATTTAAATGCAGTGCTCCTGGAATTATTTCCCTCTGGACTCGGCGGATCGACCACTGCACGCCTCGGACGGAGGAACTGGGAGAGGCTAGGGAGGAAGGGGCAGAGGGAGTGATTCTGATGTGAGATGTGGCGGAGGGCGGCTCTGTGTCGGCCGAAAGTGTTGGTGGGGCTGGTGATGGAGGCTGGCGGGCGGTATTTTTTTCCATGTGGGGCTTAAGGATTAAGGCCCCGGGGGAGAGGGACGGAGGGGCATAAGAACGCGTGGGGGATAAGCAGGCGTGTGTGTGAGTGTGAGGGTGGGGGGGGAAATAAGTGCAGATATCATTCTCTCCTCCGACGCCCGCGCGACGCGATGGAACTGAGAATAATGGCCGAGCCCCTGGACCATTTCATCGCTCACTCGGCCAGCATCCATTCTCCGAGAGCACTCACATTGGTGGTGCACGCCCGGCCCCGGGATGGATTTTCGGTCCGGTCCCCGTCGGCCGACGATCCCGCGGGCGAAATTTTTGCATCCTTCTCCGTAATCTGACTTCGATCGCGTGGAGTGTGCTGAAGTTGCGACTCCCCCGGATCGAATGCCGGCCGCCCCCCCCCCCTCAGTTGGACGGTGCGAATCGAGCGGGTCGTGAGTAAACATCAGGAATAGGAACAGGCAAAGTATACTTAGTTTCCCTTATGAATTGTTCGATGGCAGCAATAAATACTTTTGCCACTTCCGTTGAAATATGAGAAGAAATGACGAGAATCGTCATCCTGGAGTAATAAAATCCACTAGTTATTTCTCACATTATTTTCCCATCCGTACTGACCATGGTTTACTGCGCATCATGCCATTGTCGACTGAATTGTACAAGCCTTGAAAATAGCAATTTATGGGGAGCATGGTGGCTGTGGGAGTTGTGCGAAAAATGAATCCCACCTATATTTAATAATTGAAATATGAACTTTAACAATTTGCGTAGAGTGACCGCAGTCAGTCTGAATTATTAAAATGTTTCCTAGGGTAGCATTCATGTGAAAAACGAGTCAGCCAAAGCACAGCGTGACCGAGTCGCAGTTTTATTAAATCCTGCCCTATATACATCGACCTGGTGTTTCTTTGAGCACTGAATTTTCGACACATGTGCGTTCATCTGATGAAATGGATTCCACGAGAAAAGCATTTTTCGAGAACAGTTTGCATTCTTGCGGTACCTATATGCATATTATCAATACAACAACAAGGATATCCATAATCGCGATCAATATGACGGAGAGAATTAGGGAAATCTGTATGTGCATTCAAAATTGTAATTGTTTTCCGGTAACTCGCTAGAAGTGAGAATACATACGAAAAAATGAAAATGAAAAAGTGGGGTTGAGTGTCCACGTGATATTTCAGGATGGTATTGTTGTCCACAATTGCTTTAATGTATCAGCGATACGCCCTGAATATGAGAGGGAAAAAATGTTGAAAAATACTGCATAGGAAGCAAAACTATTATTCTTAAAATTGTTCTTCATCGTCATGTCAACGCATTTTGTTCGCCAAATTTAATAATTATATTTTTTCGGTCGTAAAGGGGGAATAGATGAAAAAAAAGTTGGATTTTTTGATTCGTGATCTCAGTTTCGAATAAAGTGGTAAACTTTTATGTGTAATGAAATGCGTTCATTACGTATAGTTTATTACACATTTAAGAAGACCTTATAGTGACTGCCGTGAATACTCGAAATTCGGGAATAAAATTCAGCGGCGGGTTTAACTTCGTTCTGCGTAGCCAAATGAAAAGCACCACCTCCATATTTAGGAAACTTTAAGTTGTTTGTTTTTTAATATTATTAATATGAAGATTTTCCACCAAGTTACGCCAGAAACTTTAAGTATTTTCGAATTCAAAGGTTAAGAAGTACTCCTTCTCTCAATTCCTCAAACTAGTGAAAAATGTTAGCAGAACCTAAATTCGGACTCGGTGTGGCGTAAATTTTGGCATGGATTATCCGATATTAATTTTGTCGTTGAAAATACAAGCAGCGACTGGAACGTTTTTAGGAGAGATTTACAGAAATTTCTGTACATAAACAAAAAGGCTTTTTTATTTTACCGCTTGGTTTAATCAGATGTCGCCAAAAGAAAATTTTGATAACTCTTCAATATATTAATTAGGTTTCTTCGGTAATGTATATGTAATTTAGCATACATATGTCTGCAATGCAAATAATTATGCAAAGTTGATTATTAGGATTTTTTAAGGATTTGGAGAGTCCAATTGCCAAAAAATTTTATTATGTTGGTATGCATGCCCCTAAAGTATGATAAAATTTTCATCTGTATTCATTGTTTCCTTTGTCCAATCGCAGCCGCTAAGATTAGACGTGTTTTTATGGGCTCGGCGATTTTCATTTGTTGAAAAAAATGGATCAAAGAATTTGTATCAAGCCTTAGTTTCGACGAGATATCCGTAAACCCATATTTCGTTACCTGTTATAAGACGTTTCAGTAATTTTTCATCGTCCTTGGCTTCATTTAGTGACTCCTGAGCAATTTCCATTCGCCACTGTTTTTGTTTTTCAAAATTTCACAATTTTGGAACAAATTTTGCTGTTTCACGCGTATCATACCCAAAATATGGCATATTTCATATTATTATATATTATACATATATGATTCATATCATAGAAAATATTTCATGGCATGAGCCAATAAACATGCCAACATCATCAGCGACTTCTCTGATTGCCATTCGGCGATCATTCATAATCATTTCATTCACTTTTTCCACGTTTTCATCGGTTGTTGATTGGCTGGGGCGTCCGGAGCGTTCTTCATCATCGTCTTCACGGCCATCTTGGAAACGATTATACCACTCGTAAACTCTCTTTGCTCATAGCAGACTCACCATAGGCCTTTGCTAACATTTCACACACTTTGTTACACTTTATTTTATATTTTGTAAGTAAAATTTGAAACAAATTCTTTTATCCATATTTTTTAACAAACGAAAAGCGCCGAGCTTATAAAAACACGTGTCTAACCTTAACAGCTGCCATTGGACAAAGTAAACAATGAATACAGCTGAAAATCTTATCATAATTAAGGGGCAGGTGTACCAACATAATAAAAAATATTGACAATTGGACTTTACAAAACCGCGAAATACAAAAATTCCCGGTAGTTTCTGAACACACGTCGTGTATGGTTAAATTTACATAAATTTAACCTCGAAAGGCAATACCTTGAGGCCACGGAATGAGCGCGGATTGGAGGCTTTTGAGGTTTGGGTGTGGTGGAGGAAGTAAGTTGAATGGATAAGATGGCAAACGGCGAGGTTTTCAATATAATAGGAGGAGAGGAGAATTTTCTGGAGATGAAATCCAAAGGAGGCAGAAAGCGTGTGTGGGTGGAGGAGATATTAAGAGGCGGCGTGGGACGTTTAAAGCCGCGATAGAAGCAAGAATGTGGTGTAGGCTGTGAAAGGAAGAAGAATAAACTTTATGGACGGCATGAAGGCAGGAAAATGGTATGGAATTAAGGAAAGGAACAACAGATGGCAAAAATGAGGAAATCCGCACGATACGCATATACGTGTAATTGCCGTTAGGAGGCGTCCTTTTAGTAATAATTAATTTACCCTTGATTGGGAGAACGAAAGACGAGACATTTTAGGAATAGATATATATTTTATTTGGGCAAAATTGAGACCAAATGGACCCTTCTTCCATTTAACCCATCGTCGTATACACACTATATTAGGCAGACAATTCAAAATTAAACGCATATATACACATAAATACATAGAGAAAGACACAAATTCATCATGCATAGATTTGCACATCGAAAAGAAAAAGTATATATGCATACATATATGCAAATATATACATGTATAAATTGAGGATACATCTACACACATACTAAAAGTAAATTACTTTTAAGAAAGAATAGAATAAAATAAGGAAAGTCTAAGCAAAGAATGAACACAGTAAGAGAGTCCAAGAAACTGCGGGAGATGGCGCGACAGTGATTTTGATGTAGCTGCTAATAGTATTCATTACAATGCAACAGTTACAGATTGTAAAAAATCATTCGCCTTGACCGGGATCCCGGTCAAGGCGAATGATTTTTACACTCTGAAATTGTTGCAGTGTAAAAAAGTGACAGAGTTTCAAACTGGAAATATTTTAACTCAAAATTTATAAGTCTAGATGATTTTTAAGATCGTCTCCAATCCAATGCGGTGCAGAATTTAAGGAAAGGATCTTTTCATTAAGGAGTCGATGAATCCGTGACGATGTAAGATGCTCCATTGGGGTTTTCCGAATCGTGCTAACAAATGTCTGTATCTCTCCCTTCAACCGTTTGGGTCCTCAAATACGTGGGTAGGCTGAAAAATGATGCAAACATGCTTGTAAACCACAAACAATACGACCTTCAAAGGCATTCCTGTTGACATGAGGAAGTAACATTACCCTCAACACGCATGCGTAGGTTTGAGGTCGTTTCATTCATCCTGTGTATTTTGAAGATTATGTACGGAGACGTGTTTTCGTGCTATGTCAACGCGAGTTAAACAACGTGCTGCTATCAAATTTTTGCCTTCACCTCATCGTCCGAGGTGCAATGATTACCCTTGAGGTGCCTCTGGAGTTGTGGAAAAAAATAAAAATCGCAAGGCGCAAGATCTGGCAAATAAGGAGTGTTTTGTTTATTCTCGTCTGCGAGACGGTGTGGTACCCATCGTGCACAGATTTTACGGTATCCCAGCAGATTAATAGTGAAGCCGACACATTCGTTCGATATTCCAATATGATTTGCGACACCTTTTGAGTGATTCGCCAGTGATTTTGAATCAAGTATTCGACGAGTTTGCGATGTTTATCGTCTGTGGCAGTATTTCGGACGTCCGCTGCGTGTTTCATCAACAATTATGGCTTTTCCAGGCTCGCAACCACGTAATTTTACTACCAATCGATTTACAGTAAGCCTATCGACAATATCGTCAACATAAACAGCCTTTAAACGACGATGAATTTCAATAGGAGTCACTTTTCCAGCAGTTAAAAATTCGATAACAGCACGCTGTTCAACTCACGTTGACATAGCACTGGAACACATCTACATACTTCTGCTTCTCAAAATACTCTGGATGAATATAACGACCTCTAACCTGCACATGCATGTTTAGGGGGGGATTTTTTCTAAATGCCACCAAAAGTACTCCTTAAAGTCATTTTTTTATGGTCTACAAGCAAGTGTGAATTATTTTTTAGCCTACCGTCGTACTGCCCTTATTGACGGCATGCATCCCTCATACCCTCGAATGGTAGGACAGTCTGTTTAAAGAGAAGACTTTTCTGAAGGGAATTAAGTAGACCGAGTAGGCTGAAGCATTACCCAAGCAGAAGCGTAATTATTGGCTTTGTTCCACTTCTTAACTTGGCATACATTATAGAATTAATGTCATGGATTAGTTTCGAGTGCGTTCGCGTATTAAACGGTTCTGGTTAGGGATAGGTACAGAGCAAAACGTTATTTAATATTCGTTGATGTGTATATATATATATATATATATATATATATATATATATATATATATCTATGCGAGTTCTCGGAGACGGTTTGAGAGCCCCACGCGGATGCTTTTTTGCTGGTCATCCGCCCAGAGATCCCGCCGAATTATGGCAGCGGGCGCTCGTTGGAGGCTGCTGAGTGTGTGCCTTGTTACTGCGTGGGGATTCATCTCTGTGCCTTTAAACAGTATCTAAGGAGATCAGGGCCCAGTCCTCTGCAAACAAATCCTTGCCCTAAATTGATTTCCATACGAGACCCGACCGTATCCCGGAACTCTGTTGCTGCCCAGAACGAAATTGTTTACAAAGCGGTCCCATTCCTAAGGAAAACACTCTTTACTTTGCTGTTGAAAATGTTAAGTGAACAAGTAACTATGTGAGCCTTTTTACTGAGAGCGGTTCCTGACTTATGCCTCCAGGTCACTTAGCCATAGCAAAAACTGTTATTTTTGTGAAGGTTACCGAAGTGTGAATAAGATGCATAACGATTTTTGCGAAACATTTGGGAATCATCGCGAATGAGCGTTGATTCGCCTGAACAACGGATAAATGTCACACAATCCCGGAGATTATTTGCAAATGTAAGCCCTGGAATGAATAAACATAGACGCGAGTTTGTGGCGTGACTCCAGCGAAGATGAACCTCGGGCAGTTCCGTTGGAGGCCACGACGGAGGTCGAGATGTTCCCGACTGAAAGGCGGAAATGGGTCATTCATCCCACTCTGGTCAGAAGTGAAACGAGAGAAACATTTTAAAATCATTTTGAATTTCAAATTTTAATTGTTTTGTTTCTAGGCCCGGGTGTCGTCATTTTTCTCATTTTTGGGTCATCTAGAAATTTTAATTAAAGACAATGATTTTCCTTTCCGATTCCCTTTTCTGTTTCATTCAAATGGAGAAACTCCTCAAAGTTAATTCCAAAACTGTGAATCTTATCCGCAAATGCAGATTGGAGGAACTTAATGTACGTTAGTCACTGATTTCTGTTCATCTTCTGATACTTTCATTCCACTTCTAATTTCAAACCACTGCTACTTCTTCATTTTTATCATAATAACACTTTTCGAGAATTTAAATGCATTAGAAGAAGTGCATAATAATTTTTATTAATATTTGTAAATCTGAAAATTAATAATTTCCTATTAGCATTTAAAGTTTTAAAATTGGAGTTAAATATTTAATGTTAACATCAACTTATGCGACTCTTAAATGAAAGCTTTGCTGAGAGACGAAAGATATTTCACACAAAGAGAAAGTAAATCAGGGGCTACAGTGCCGATATCTATTTTTTCCGGTTCATGAGTTTAAATTTTATGGATAAAAATAATTACGAAAACATGCTTTTAATCACATGAATTATTATTCACAAAAATGTTGTTAAGACATGGAAAAATATTACATAAACTTCAATATAATATTCAACCTCGTACCTGTGCAAGGTTATTTTTAATGCCGGACTATTATCACTAAAGTGTTTTATTTATTAAAAAAATTCAAATTGTTAGCCATAGCTTAACCACTCTGCTTTTTACTGGATACCAGGAAATCGCCTAACATATTTCTTCGTCGGTTGTTGCTATAATATTCATAATAAAAATTAGACCCGCAAACAAATAATGAATTATCGTGTGCACAAATCCTAACTGAAGGAGAGGAGCTTAGAGGAGATCTTATCGATATTAAACGAAGCTTTATCTTTAATTCCCAGGGGTGTTTCAATTATAATACTCGCAGGCCTTCATTTTTCCCCACCCGATTCCAAATCCCTTCCTTCTTGATAGCATTTTCGTCTCCAATCCTCCTTCACTCGGACCACTATGCATTTGTCTCTCTTAAGACACACCCCTTTATTGTTCCGTCTATTGTTCCTGAAGAATTCATTGCTAGAAGTTATAACCGAAAGCTTCTGCCACTTCACCCAGTTGCGTCATAATTGGACTATTTCTCATCCACTCTTCTATGTGCATGCATATTTCCTTATTTAATCTGTCCACTTCAACCGTCAACACCAGCCAACAACAGCGTTTTTTTGAGCCATGCCATACTTTTCTCGTCTCATTTTTCAATAACCCTTGCCTCTGATCTGTTGAGTTCCTCCGCTCCACAAGATTGCTTCTCAATTCCTGCTTCCTTCCTTTGTACTCGCAGCTTCCTTTGAGTTTTCTAGTTGCTCTTCGTGATAAGCCTACGCCGCCTACTTCAACCGCTCCGCCTTTGATGCCTCTCTAAATGATTACATCTCATCCTTTCCTTGCGCTATAAAGATTCTCGAATGGCAATATACAGTGTGGATCCAAATTTCTTGGGAAAAGCAAACTGCGCCGTATTAGTTCAATATTTAAGCATCCTTCTTTGCGATGTTATTCTTCGTAAGAGATTTATTGGAGCTAGACGCGAGACTCGATTCCTTTTTTCATTTCAGGGACTGCGAATGGGCTTTTGCCCCCCCACGGTTAGTTACGAGCTTGAATATCCTGCCTTTAGTGTGATTTAGGCTTTATGAGGAAGAAGTCGAGGAATTAAATGTCGTATTTTGAAAATCCTTGCATTCCCATTAGCATAATGGCCAGTGCATTCAATGGACTTATACATACACGTCACGGCGTTACTTTTTGGGGCAGGCGCAGCTAAAAGAAACCCTCAAGTCAGCTTACTTCAGGTTACTTCATTTCATTCATTTCTACTTATCTTGACATTCCCAGATTCCCTCTGTGCAATAATGCGAAAAGGAGTAGAAGTAATAAGTAGGACTATAAGCGTAAGGAGTTCATGTACTGCCTTAGGCAAAGTTTTCATTGTTAGTGCACTGCCAAATTCCTACCAATTCCTTCGATACAGCCTCTTTCATTTTTTGCATATTTTTCCAAAGTGTCATTTATACTTTGCTTCGCATACATTTCCTTCTGTTGCATTTAAAGCCTCTAATATTTCTCGAGTCTTTAGAGAGTCTATTCAGCCGCGTTCGACATACCTGGATTTCTCCCGCGCTCCCTTACAAAACCAGTGCGCGAGTAAAAGAGCATAACATCAATTTAATCACCACTAATGAAAGCAGTTGTTTGATTTTTCCTAATCTTCAATGAAATTTAGTTGAATACTGTAAATATTAATAGCAATAAGCATAGTTCGGCTATAGAATAATGGAGTAACTTGCAAAAGAATCAGAATCGAATCCTCTCCATTTCCGCAGAGACGCTGCCCTTGCAATATTCTGCTGATTTTTTTATATCACAGTCACAGAAAGCAGTTAAATCAGCTGATAGTTTTTTTGCATCTATCTCCAAGTATATTTCCCCAAGCTCAATCTGTCAGTCAGTCATCCAAGGGGTTGCAAAACCTGCTGAGTGCATTGGAAAGTCAGTCCGATAGGAAGGGGATGAGAATAAATGCACATAAAACAAGGGCTATGCTGTTTTAGAGAAAGGCTAAGTTAACTGTTAAAATGGAGGAGGGCAAAACATAGTGCAGGTGGAACAATTTACTTATTTAGGAAGTGTTTTGGGGCACAATGGGCAAAATAGAAGAGACATAAGGAGAAATATTGCACTAGGCAAAGGGTCTTTCACTAGGAGGAGGGAGTTGTTGACAGGGACGTTGAGTAAGGATGTTAAGAAAAGACTCGTAGAAACTTTGATATGGAGAGTAGTCATGTACGGCGCGAAAACGTGGTCACTGAAGCTGGAGGATAGACGTAGGCTTAAGGCTTTTGAAATGTGGGTGTGGAGAAGAACGGAGAAGGTGAAATGGATCAAAAGAACAACAAATGAGGAAGTATTAGGTATGGTGGGCGAGGAGAGGGGATTTTTGGGAGAAATCCCGTGGAGGCAGGAAGAATGAATGAAGGGCGTATTGGGTGGCAGTGGGATGCTAAAGAATGCGATAGAGGGGAGAATGTTAGGCAAACAAGGAAAGGGCAGGAATAGGGGATAGGGACGCTGGACGGAATGATGGGAGGAAGGAAGTGCACAGAGATGAAGAGGAACCTGATGTAGTGTAGGCTGTTGAGTGTTCTTAGGCGAAGCAAGGAAATTGTCGCTGTACCGCTGCTTGTGTCCATCAAAAACCTGTGTTAGATTAGCAATAATAATAATACATTTAACAGATTCAGCGGACATAGAGTGGAAGTTCGTCATTTGGCAAAAAAAAGAAATTTGCACTTTTCCACAGATTTCATAAATTTGTGGAAAAGTGCAAATTTTGTTTTTTTTTTCATAATAATAATATCTACCTGTAATTTAAATCTTTTCCACCATGTGAAACATCATTTCCGTGCTTTTCTCCGCCATCCCTGTCCGCGAATCGCGATCAAGTAAGCTTGCAGTCACGGCTGTTCAATCGGTATTTTATGTCAAAAATTTGTAGGAAAGTCTTTTTATCTTTCAATTTCAGTTCATTAAAGTCCACTTCCAGATTCAACCCAAACGTTGGTTTGACAGGTATACCTATGCATAAAGTGAAATCTTCACAGTTTAAGGTGGTCAGTTTTTTTCTTTGTCCGTGGTTCCCCGGGGAAATCTGGTGCTCGAACAAGCACACAGGTGCAATTGATGGTGACTGGAGACTTTAAGTAGAACTGAACCTGGGTCATTCGTTTGCTAGCCTATGGATTTACTTGCATCTAGTCCTGTGCACGACCTCAAAACATCTTTGTGATGATTCGGTTCATAATAATGATTCTGTGCATTAAATCTCAATGTACACTTGTTTAGCTATATTTCATTGGATTAGAATGGGAAGGCACCATGTATTTTCTAATTTTCTGGGCGATTATGCAGACGGTATTCTATTTATCCCCATTGCAAAGTGATTGCCTCGAACTTTTAATCTATTCGATCTCTACGCTAGATTAATGCATTCCTAAATGAACGTTGGTAAACCATTTTTCATGGATCGTATTCCAGCATTGAAAAGCGCGCAATTTAATTCGAAAAGTAAATATCTCTGGATCGGTGCGCAAATAAGTACGACGTATCATAGCTTTTTCTTCTCAGGGTCGGGCGCTATTTCTTTAAAGCACCATTCAAAAAGGGCCCTCTGCATCGTAGATGAGTTTTGAAAGGTATCCACTGACAAAAAAGATTTTCAAATAGCTATGTCGTCCCAATACTGGCCTTTTTTTGATGGATTGTACTCGCGTCATTAGCGTCTAGTTCCTAATTCTCTCAAAACTTTTACTTGAGATTTTCCTGTGAAGTTTACAAATATTTGAATTGTTTTAAGAATCGAAACCAACGGGCACGTGCGTAAAATTCTGAATAAATGAGGGGTATAAAGAAAGAGACTCATGATGATAGGCTGAACGAAACAAAAGTCATACTTTTACATACGGTATATCCCAATCATGGTTTCAACTTTAAACACCAAAGTATAAGGTCCAATCAAAATTTGATTTAATAATTTTTAAATGTATCCCTTAAACAACAATCTGAGGTAAGAAAGGAGGGAGGGGAAGTAGGGAGCAGGCTAAAGAAGGGTGTTTTCTGGAGGGGAGGGTCGGGGGTGCATCTCAAAGCGGTGGGGGTGGCATTTGGGGAGCTTGCGAAATAGAGCAGCGGTTGCATATGCGTAGTAATATTTATAGGAGACTTCAACAATTTGAGAAATCGTTGAACCTTTGGCAATGTATTGTAGCGTTGAAATCGTGGTTGGGAAATATGAAATCCGTGGGGAAAATTACAAAATTTGCTTCATTCACCCAAAAACTCCTCCGAAAGAGCACAGATTCTCTGAACTACCACTTTTAACAAATTTTTAATGTGGCAGAAAAGTGCAATGGAATTAAGCCCCATTAATGAAGCATTAATTCTTTCATTAAAAATGTCAACGTGAGCACTACTAAGATACCAAGAAGCACCATCACCTATAATAGAACAAATAATCAACTTCCACGACCATACTGTAATGATGCTAAATATCATTACCGTATAAGCAGGATATTTAATATTATCAATAACTTGAAATAAGCGAAATAATCGAAATCTTTTAGGTAACCGAAAAATAGAAACTGCATAGAGAGTCTTATCAGTATTTGTTCTAACCATAATTGCCATAACATCCTCACGACTTCTATACTAATAGATGAAGTAAGAGAACCATCTAATTTCAGCACTAGTAACTACATCTCGATAATCTTCGGAATTGCACACATTTGGTTTTGGTGTTTTGTAGTTTCGTCCCACGTATTCCCGTCCGCTTCCCTGGCGCAAAACTACCGAAATCTAATAAGCAATTTTCACATTTGAGTAGTTCTGATTCGTCTCGCCTTCGCCAGGGAGAATCGGCAACTTTCATATCCCCTTCTCTTCTTCTTCTTTGGCCAAACCTATCGATTGCTTTGCTCCACTTGCATTACCTTATCGCATTTCGTCCTCACTCGGTCTCCTTATCTCCAAATATGAGCCTCACCCTAAATCCAACATGATTGCTTCATATATATACAGGGTGCGGCAACATAACTCCCTCTTTTATAAAGGAAAACCCCTTTAAAAAAGGAAGTTATGTTGCCGCACCCTGTAACTTCTTTCTAGGTCTCCTCTGCAATTCTCAATTATTGCCCTCCTTTTATTATCTGTAAAGCGGCTCTCATCTCGCTTTAATTTGCCCCCTCCCTCATCTCTTCTTCCCTGTAAAATATTTTCAGGAGCGTTCGTTGGCTGTCCACCCACCTTGCTTAGGATAGCCTCGTCGCTGTCCATTGAGCTCACTTCAATTTTCTACTGTAGCGTAATTCGAAGGTTTCCAGTATACTACGCTATTCCACGTTTAACTAACATGCAACATAATTTTCAAAATTAAGGTTTCATAATATTTACTCATATGTTTAATTTGAAAATATTTCATGTTTAACATTTATTTGACACTTTATTAAAAGTTAATTTCCCCCGGTTTATCCTGCTGAGATTTTAGCCTTAGCTTCTTCCTTTGGTTGCCACTTCGCTGCTTAGAATAGTGTGCATTCATTTAAATTAACTAGATTTCATTTTCCTTCCCTAATCCAATGCAACACGGCCGTCATTTATCAAATCTCACACCATACCTTTGAATCAATTCCTTCATCACTCTCTCGAGTCTTATCACTCATTCGCAATTCGTGATATCATCGGCAAATTGAATTGTATTTATTGATACCCACTCTATCCTGAATTAAATGGAAGAAGGGTCCATTAGGTCTCAATTCCGCCCGAATGAAGACCTCTCTCTCTCTATTTTCGCTTTTTCTACACCTAAAAGTTTCCTCTCAAAGAAACCTCAAGATATTTCGGAAGTCCTGTGACGGTGAAACATGATCTTTTCCCGAAGTTAAATAATCACTAACTCTACATTCAGCTATGCATATTTGGGAGTGCGGCTTCCCATTTACACGTATTTATGGTTCTCAAGAGTTAATCATTGAGTTAATCGCCGTTTAAATTTCTGAATCTACTATTCTGTGCTGGTTAACGGTGCAAGAGGGAATCTTTTTTCGGTCCATTCTTTTTTCTTGTCAATGCGTCGCTCACCGGGAATCGGAGACGTCGAAACTGATTGGGTGCGTTTGGCGTAGGGAGCGTGTCCCCTGAGGGGAGGAGCCTTTCGTCCACCCCCTCCCTCTCCCCTATGGATGATTTTTAAATCCCTGATATCGATTGGACTGCGGCCGACAGGTTGTGCGCTTCGATTTCCTTTCACCGGCTTTCCTCCGAGGATACCCTGGGGAGGGGGGGATTGGGGGTTAGCGAGCCCACTCAACAACAATTCCGGAGAGGGTGGCGCCCGCCCCCATGGTCCCACCCCCCCTTCCCATCACCCTCCTGCTTCGTGGGGGTAACCTTCTATTTCATGCTTGCCTGCTAACTTACTCAGGATCAAACACATATCATTGGCCACGCATCCCCCAAGCAAGATGCGAAAAAATATTTTTCAGTCACCGGTAATTTGGCAAATATTTTTAGTTTTGAATATGTTGAAATTTCACTGCAGTTGATATGACCGCAATATCTTGGCGATAATCTTCCTCCATGTGTATTTTTTTCAAAACTGTATGCCGACTTGAGTTTTAGAATTGATAATTGCTGTTAACTTTCCGGAATCACGCGTCAGCATGTAAAGAGCACATTTTAGTGAACTGAAATACTCTCATTATTATAATATCATTGTATCGTAATTTTAATATCTTAATGATTATTCGTTAACACCGAATACAGTCAGGTTATTTAATGTAAATTTTGAAATATCAAGTTTCTTCTTATTTATCGAGCGTTGCATTTAAAAAATAAATTATGTCTACACATACTCGTATTCTAGTCACCGTACATTTTTTCTAACATAGCTAACCGACTTTTAAAATGCGATTATTTAAGTTGACTAGCACTTCTTTGGTGTTCGAATTTCAGGACATGTTAGACTCACCGAGAAAAGGTCATGGTGGAATACTTTCCAAATATACGCCAATTAATTTTTTTAAAACGGTTAATACCGTTAAAATATCAAAATACTATACAATTTTCAGACGTTTTAAAATTGCATAGTTGTAATTTTCATGGCATAATTGTTTCCAAAATAACTATAAATACTACATTGAAAACTCCTGCCTTAAATAGGTAATGAGAAGACATTTTTGGCGATATTACGTATCGAACAATATGAATAATTAAGATTCGGCATATGATTTTGCGAAATAGAGTAATCAGATAGAATTATTAATATCACTACGCAGATGAGACCATGCTGTTACTTAATTCACTCATTACCAGTAACATTGTTTGCCTCACGAGGACAGTATTTCCGGGCGTACGTTTCGCCATAATCCACTCGGCCCTTGCTCGCTCACAGGCCGCGCGCGCTGAAGTCCCGGATCGAATTCCCGGCGGCGCTCGAGTCGGAGGTACGGGGATCGGACGAGTCGAATTAAGCACTTCCCATGTCGTCGGATTGGGCGTCAAACTGCAGGGCTCCTTGCTATTGGCCTTCATTTACTAACGACCGACACTCGGTACGCCTCAAATCCTCAGTGCAACCCTTCGACGTTACCACGTGACTCCCCCCCCCTCTTCCCGGCCTGCCGAAATGCTCCAGGCAGAGGAAAATGAAGGCCTAAGGTGGATTCGCTATCGCCTGCCACCGCAATGCTGGTAGCAGTTCAGCTCGTGGATCGACTCGTTCTCGCCACCGAGGTCAAGCGCTGAATTTTAATTTCAATCTCTGAACTTGTCTTCTGGAAACGCCTGTGGATGCAACCATTTCGGTGGATAGAGAGCGAGTTTCGGAACCGTAATTCTATCATTCAATGTAAAGGTGACTTAACCATCGGAGGTAAGTGTAGGACGATCCTTTACTCCCACGATTAAGTACTGCGTATGGCGTAGACTGCCTCATCGTTTTTCCCCGCAATACTTACTTCTCCGTTTCCCCGTACCTTCTTCCTATCCAATTAAGTTATTCTCTCTCTTCCTTCCCGAAATCCGCTTTTCCGACATTCTCCTCCCTTTGAACTCGGCTTACATCACCCCAAAACTTGGCTTCAGACCCACGGGGATGACCTTTTAGTAAATATGTTTTATGGAATTTAGAAATGGCCATTCTTGGTGAAAATATAATTAATTTTTATCCCAATGCAATTCAATTATTCCCTCTACCCACGTTTTCTGTCTTATTTCGCACGTCACCCGCATAAACAGTTGACGAGAAACATTCTCCCTTCACCCGTCGTATTTATAACTTCCTTCTTAATCTTTACTCACTCTCTAGTGTATTTTCTTCATTTTCTCTCCCCCATCCTTAAATATAGTATTCCAACAAAATAAAAATTCCTTCAGTTTTAGTCTAGTTAAATTCTGGTTAATTTAATTTTACTTAGTCTAGTTAATCTAATCGAATTAAAACTGGATTATATTTAAATGGACGTGGCGGAAACGATATCAGTTAGAGCTAAAAAAGAGCTGAACTCAAATCTGCGGGAATATTCGCGAAATGATGCGTGTTGGTAGTGTGGCGATTTTTAAATGAAGAAGCCAAGAAAAGAGGAGTGAACATTTACATTTGGAGCGTAGCGACGTATTGCTCCGAAACTTGGTCGTTGAGGAGAGGGAGGAGGCGAAGATTGGAGGTTTTGTGAGATGAGATTGCGTAGGAGATGGGAGAGAGCAAAATGGACGGAAAGGAATGAAAACGAAGGAGCATGCATCTCTAGAGCAGGGCGAGGAGAAGCAGGCGGGGTTGACGGGAGGAATTCGAAGAAGGCGGGAAAGTGGATTCAGAGTATATGGAGCGGCAATGGGGTGCTGGGGAGTGGCGGAGGAGAGGGCGAGAGAGGCAGACGGAGGGAAGGAGAAGAGGAAGGGCGTTTTGATCGAGGATCTGGTGCTTCCCCGACGCATCTTCAGGGTGAAAAATATTTCCTGAATGCCCACTCAATCAGGACCATCAGTCATTTGGCTGAAATGGAAGAACAGGCTCGGCGCCCCTTGAAGATCATTCCATTCTCTATCGACAGGTAGAAATAATATTTGAAGCTAAAGTATGGTTTGATAACTAAAATGCTTGTACAACTTGATGTAATTTTAATAAGTGGTATGTTTGTAATAGAGGTAACGCAGATGTTAATATTGGAGAGGGGGAACCTGCTTCTGGGCGTTGGGCTAACATAAATACGAGGGTAAGCTGAACACTAATGCACACATGCTTGCAGTCCGCAAACAAAATAACCTTCAGAAGCAGCCTTTGAACGCACCATGAACAGCCTTTAAACGACGATGAATCTCAGTAGGAGTCACTTTTTCAGCAGTTAAAAATTCGATAACAGCACGCTGTTTCACTCGCGTTGACAATGCACTAGAACACGTCTCCATACTTCCGCTTCTTCACTATACTGGGTAAATGTAACGACCCCAAACCTTCATGCGTGTGGAGGGGGAATGTTACTTACAAATGCCACCAGGAGCGCTTCTGAAGGTCATTTTGTTTATGGTCTACAGGTCTACCTGTAAAAGCATGGGTGCGTTAGTTTTCAGCCTACCCTCGTATATTTGCTAGCGGGATTTTAATACTTCATAATAATTCCTCGCAACCTAAGTTACGGTGATGCCTTCTTTCCTAGTCGTCATCTTGCCATGGCCCTCTTGCGAGTGTCAGCGCTCCAGTTTCTAGGTGGCAGCCCCTGGTTTCCTCGTCCCCAGCGGCGTCGTCCACTCCCATGCTAGCTTTTAGACCATCTCTCGTCTTCCAGTCTTCCTTCACGTGTCCTTGCCATGAGTTTTTTTTCTTCATTTATATCGTTTAGATCCTGCTATCTCGCCTTTTCTTTCTTTTTCTCTACCAATCCTATGTGAAAAGTCTAGCTAGACCACTACTTCGTGTTAAGTAGTCAATTTCTATTCCCTTTACGCTGTTTTTCACCGTCGATTTTTATGTTTCCAGTCTGCCGGCTTATAGTGGTTAGCATACTTACTATTTTTTATTTGTTTGAATCAATTTAATATTCCGTATTCTTAATCGATAAATCTGTCTATTCTATTCATTAATTATCTCTTACTAATTCTCCCCATTGGTAATGATTTTCTCAGATATTTAAACTCTTTCTCATGATTAATGATTTTAAAAAATCATAAGCAAGGTAATCAACCCGAAGGTCGGTTTGGTAGGTGATGTTAGAGTTCAGTTCAGCCAGTACTAATCCCGACGGCGTGTGCGATTGACCCATCAGGGTGGGGGGGGGGGGGACTTTCCCTGTGCCGGTTATGGTTTTCCTGAGAGTTCTAGTACTCGAAAAATCACACAGCTTGGGTGAAGCTGTGGGTGCCCCTAGAGGCTTTGCTCGGGTATCGGGCCCGGCCCCCGGAGCAGTAGGCCAACACTCCATCCCTTCGCTACCGCAACCCACGTTTCATAATATTTGCACCTATTAACCATCCGTCTCATTAGGGTTCCCTCACGACATTTCATTTTGTTTTAACAAAATTTATTTTGATTCCTCGTATTCCAAAGCTTGAAGTTATTTAGGAGGATAAGAGCGTAGTAATGGAAGTGGCGTGGTCATTCGGAGAAGAATAGCGTTGACGAGAAAAGAATTTCCAAGTTGGAGGGAATTGCTGACGGGTACGGTAAGAGGAGGAATAAAGAAAAGATTAGCGAAGGCTGCAATATGGATCTTAGTGCTTGATGAATCCGCAACTTGCCCGTTGAGGCAAGGGAGAGATCGTAGAATTGGAGGCATTTGTGGAAATGAGGTGGGGTGGAGTGAGAGGGTTTTGTGAGTGGGAAGAAGAATTGGCGTCACGAGTCAAGCTTATGAATACGCATTAAATTCTATGAACTGAATTAAAATTGTTATTATATTTGGAAATTTTTGCAAATATAAAAAACTGAAGAACTTTCAGAAACAGAATTATTCTTTCATAATTTATTGCAAAATCTCAGTGAATTTTTATTTTTTGCAGAATTACAATTGCATTGTTCAGTTTAAAGAGAGAGCTTAGGGTGCCGCCAAATACGAGATAGGATTCTTGTTGCTATACTAATCTCACTTCAGAGCAGATCTAATCTATGAAACAACCCCTATTTTCATTCAATATATTGAACACTTCCTCATGGCCAGTGATTCAGTAAGTCTCTAGAATATACGAGCTGCACATGAGTCGTCTGAAAACGGTCCGACCTCAACATGAGGACAACAGCACTCTTTAATAAAAGTTGATGGGCTCGACGATAGGCAGTAACCAAACTTTCAATCATTGTGAACACTAAGCTATTGTAAGGAGATTGGTATGGTGCGGTGGCTAATGTACTTGCTTCCCACCCAGAGAGCCCGTGTTCCAATCTCGGCGGCGGCAGATATTTTTCACTGGTATCTCGATCTGTACTTGAGGTATTTTGTGGAGAGCACTTTGAGTGATAACGCGGTCCGTCGGATGGGACGTGTCACCCCTCGGCGCCTTTCGTTAAGAGTAGGCTAATGCACCGACGCCAGGTTTCTCTCCATCCTTCCTTCTTTCCTGTTCATTCCTAATGGCGCAAATGGTCTTAGCTGTCGGTCACCTTCCCAACAAAAACTACTACTACTATCTACTCAGTTTTTCTGTCACAGAAGAATTTAAAAAAAGTCACAGCATTGCTGGAAAAAGTGTATATACTTAAAAAGAGAATATGTTGAAACATAAAAATAAATGTGAAGGAATGATGTCTCGTTTATTTTTTAAGTCGGAAGCTTTCCCGACTTCTTTAGAATAGTAAATTTGGTTCACCACCTGGATGGTATACCAACAGCAAAGGGTTAAGGGTCGGGCGGTCAGATTTACGCCCAATGTAACTCGTCTATTTCCTCAGACGAGTTACAATCGAAAAGCAAATGTAAGTTTCGAAGTTGAGACGGCGTCAGAAGATGATGACTGCACATGCGATGATTAGGCTGTGCTGTTGAAACCTGTGAGTACGAAAAATAAGCAAGTCTACGACAATTAATGGAAAAGTAATTGAACCACGTGGTCTACGGTCAATTTGACGGAAGGATAGCATAATAAGGTCGTCTTTTGGTCCCTTTGTCTAACTTTTGCATGTTTGTTAAACATGATTTGAACTTTAACCTGAAAGCGTTTTCCGAATGAAAGCGAAACGCATTTCCCAACTCGGAAATCGGTCGAGATTATTTAATGTGGATGGAACTAAATCCGTTGTCACCGGAACAACGGAACATTCAAACGCTTTGAATACCGTCCAAACAATTGCTTGATAGAATATGTTCCTAGGTAATCAAAAGAGGAAAAGATCCCAAAGCTTAGGGAGTTTCAGTTGCAAGCACATAAAAGGCATGTATTCCTCACGATGAAGTGCAGTCACAGGGAAAGATCGGTAAATATTTAAAATAGTTTCGAATGGGGTTAAGAAGAGAGAAGGCAGACAATTTACCACCGATTGGCCTTCTTTTAATTCGCAAATGCCAACAACAGTATTTTTTAGCCAGAACAATGGGGTTAACCAATTGTTATATTGTTTTTTTTTGTGAGGGCGAGTTTTCAAGTTTTTCTCTCGTCTCCTCACCACCCCATAATCACAAGTACCACAAAATATGGGATATGCTTCCCCCGCGTCGAGTCCGAGGGAAATGCTTGAACCATAGTTCAATCCCTCTCGGATTTACACGTATTGATCCAGTTGAGTCAGCCAGAAAGGAAATAGAAGGAGAGGAGGAAAAAGGTCGAGCTCTGGTGTCGGAAGGGGAAAATAAGCATGTGAGAAACACGGCACCAGACTAATGCGAGGCTCTGTCCGACTGCCTGAGAACAGACATAAACGTCTTGATGATCATTGTCTCGTTGTAGTGGGCGTTTACCATTGTATGTACCAATATATAAGGCTTTTGCCTGACATCGCACGTACACCAAATTTTGAAGTAATGTGGGGCAAACGGGAGGATGTTTAAGCGACGGGTAGAAAAACGTCACCAAAGATTGTCTTAAATCATCTCTAACCTGGGATAATGCCTTAAATGAATGAAAATTACGTAATTTGTCTCCCATGCACAGCCTGCGGTAGGTGGATAGCTCATCAGCAAAGAACAATTGCTGTGAATCGTGTTAAAAAAAGCAAAATCTCCTAATAAACGAGACTCGGTCGCTAAAAATGCCTTCGGTCTTCACTCCAGGGCAACGACAAATCCCTTAAAAAATTGTTAGGCAAGAGTACCCGTGTTGATAAACCGCCAAATTGTGACAAGGGCGGATGCACTACCACCGTTCTATTGACTTACCATTGGCATGCAATAGAACAACGAGGATCTTAGAACATGGACGTAAAGATAGGCTAATCTTGTATTTAATAGGTAAAAGAGCGGTTGCGGTCCAGAAACATGGTCCAGGGTGAATGAGGATGAGGGTAAGTTATCGGAGATATCGAGATTACTTGAGGTTCAGAATTAAAGAAAAATAGTACGAAGGAAGGAAAGACAGTGATAATTGATGTAAGATGGAAAAGGATTATTTTTTATGAATTCAGAGAAGATGGCTGAAGTGAGTGGAGGAGATATTGAATGGTAGCGAAGAAAAGACCGCGAAAGAAGGAAGAATGCTCTTTGGAATGACAGAAGGTTGATGGAAGGTGAGAAGAACTGAAGTTTTCTTTATATTAAAGATATCAAGGAACAAATGCACAGGTAATCAATTATACGGATAGCGTCAAAACGTGCATACGGTTTATGCGTAGATAAAAAACGAACAAAGTTTCAAATGTAGACGGCAAAGAACGGCACAAAGCCCTAATAAATTCACACTTCTATCATTTATGCCTGTAAAACACCACAGTTCAATCAAACAGGATTATTCTACTTTTATACTATATGTTCTGCTGAAGCCTTTGTAAATAAGGTTGCAGGTTTCAAGGATTCATATTATAAGAAAACATTTTCGATATGTGAGAGGGCAAAACATAGAGATATCTACCACAGGACAGTGCACACTATGAATAAAGTTGCAATCCATCCACAAAATATTTTATTTAAAGTTTTTCCCCACTTCGCCCTGCCGACGCCTCCGGCAGCTCCCGGGAGACGAATAATGCCTTCACTAAGGATACTTTGGAAGTAATGGAGGGTGAAGGTCTTGGTGCGCGCATGCGGGAAGAGCATATGGTAGAAATGAAAGAGGAAGAAATGGGCTTGCTAGGCAGCGTGAAGGCAGATAGAAAGGGCAAATGATTGAAGAATTAAATATTGTGGGCCAAGAGGGGAAAACCTCGCGAAACTTTAAATAGAGAATTTTTTATTGTGCCTGTCCCAAACTTACAATCAATAGTCATAATATCAACTTAAGAAAGAAATATGGAAAAATGTCCGTTAAAAATGACGAACTGATCTAGTCTGAGGTCATTCCGTTAGGAAAGGAAGAGAGGTGGAAAATGAGAGCGTTGGTTAACATGCGATCAAAAAGTAAAATTATTGCCGATAAGTACTTCAGGAGTCAACATGGGAATGGTATAATTTTCTGACTTGAAATCCACGTCCGCACGTATGACTACCCAGAGAAATGCCCTGGCTGGTGTATTTTTTTTAAGTTCGGCACGTGAGCATTTATCATATTTCCCCGGGAACCAGGTAATTAGGGTACGGGAGAAATAAGCGAAAAAGGGACGCGCGGAGGGTGTCGTTGATTAATGCCCCTGAGGAAAAAAAGGGTTTCGTGGAAGGCGCTTGTATCTCGGGTGGCGGATTCCTCTGCCTTCTCTTCTGTCATTCCAAATGCTAGTTGTCGGAGTATGAAAGCAGTGTTCTTTCCCGCCTTCTAATTGAGAGGTGGACTGAATTTTTTTGAAATTAGGTGCTACATGAGAATGACAAAAGAATGAGCGCGCTTGCCCTACGCGTCCGGTGCCCTTATGCGGAGTCGAAAAAGGATCATTTTATTACAGGAAACGTACTCCTTTTCACCAATTCCCTCCATACTGCTCCCCTAACCTTTCATGCTTCTTTCGCCTCTGTCGTACACTCATTCATGCATTGATTTATACGTTCCTTCCAGGGGTAGACTCGCCCGGCTGGATACCGGGAGTCCGTCTCCCGGGAGACCCTTCGTACAAAGAGCCGGAATACCTGACGAGTCCCCATCCCTGGATCTTTCCAAATAATTTTTGAGACCTATTTTCATAGTATGCCCTTCACCCTCGATGCCCCCTGCTCCTCTGACCCCGAATATTGCTCCTGCCTGGAGGGTCTCTTTGACCTTATTCGTCTGTAGAGTTGCTCGGCGTTCTACCTCTCTCTTGCCATTTAAACTATTTAAACTTTCCTCTCTCAAATCAAATAGATGATTTGAATCTTGTCTAATCTCTTAGTATGACAAAATCTCCTTGCCCAACTTCATCTAATCCCCGATTTTATCCACACATTCCTTGCACTATCTCTCTTGTTTTACCCCTAATTCTCCTCAATATCCACCGTGTTAGGCGAAGATTTACGGTTTCCTAACATGCGTACAATATCGAACCCACACCTTAGCCATACAGTTTGGTGGTGTGGATGACGAATGAATAGATGGAATAATAACTGAGGATAAGAGGGAAATCGACGCAAAATGTTGATCCCAATAAGAAAAAGCTGATCGTGTTCAAATATCGTTGGAGTTCAAATAGTCATTTCAATGCAACAATTTAAGAGTGTAAAAATCATTCCCCTTGACCGGGATTCGAATCCTGATCAATCGATGTCCGGCCTAGTGCTTTAGCCAGTTAACCTACCGAGGCGTCCTCTTAATCTCTGAAATTTTGGGGGCTTTAAAGGAACAAGATATTGTGACGAAATACCGTACATACAACCACTTGTTCGTTGTCACAGGCATTCGTAGTCGTGCGCGACGCACCACAGTCCACGAGGTTAAGGCCAACTTGAAACACCTAAGCTGTTTTTACCTTTGACAAATTTCAAGATCCGGGTTCGAACCCTGGCCAAGGCGAATGATTTTCACACTCTAAAATTGTTGCAATGAATTGCATGTTAGCGGATGACTTCCTCATAAATTTACTGCTGCACCATCTCCCGTGGTTTCTTGGAATTTGCAATGAGCAGTTATGTATGGATTACAACGGGTAACCTATGACACATTTTTCGATAATATCATGTGCAGTTTAAGTAAATTAATTTAGTTCGGAGTGAGAAAGGAAGGAGAAAGTGGCTAAGCTCAATGTATTTTCACTTAAAATCGAGGAATGTGGCACCGAATGTGACGGTGTTCATCATTTATAAACGTTAGATTTCAAAATTAGTGCGTTATTATGATAAGAGTATCAACCAATTAAATTAATAGAGTACAATAACTTTCACTCTCCATATTGTTGAAAATCATGATAGATAGGTGTCTCTTGGGTATTCGCACGCATAATTATTATTATTAGGTAATCTACCGGTAAAGGTAGGTTTTTGGATGGACACAACTATCAAATAAATATTTTGTAACTCCAAACAAAACCCAATCCAGCAACCTAAACTACACCAGGTCCCTCTTCATCTCTGTATACTCCTTTCCTCCCTTCGTCCCATCCAACATCCCTATCCTGTTCCTACCCTTTCCTCGCTTGCCCAACATTCTCCCCTCTATTAGCTTCTTCAACATTCCACTTCCGCTCAATACGCCTTTCATCCACCTTTCCTGCCTCCATAGGATTTCTCTCAACACTCTCAACCTCTCCTCACCCACCATCTCCAGTACTTCCTCATTTGTTTTCCTTTCGGTCCATTTCACCTTCTCCATTCTTCTCCACCCCCACATTTCAAAAGCCTCCAATCTACGTCTATCCTCCTGCTTCAGTGACCACGTTTCCGCACCATACAATAGCTACGCTCCATATCAGAGTTTTTACGAGTCTTGTCTTAACATCTCTATTCAACGTCTCTGTCATCAACTCCCTCCTCTTTGCCTAGCGCAATTCTTCTCCTTACGTCCCTACCACTTTGATCGTATTGGTTCAAAACACTTCCGAGATATGTAAACAGTTCTACATGCTCTACTTTTTCCCTGCCTATTTTAATATTTAGCTTAGCCTTTTTCTTTCTGGATAATCGCATAACTTTTGTTTTATTAATATTGATTCTCATCCCATATTTATCGCACTAAACCTCCAATTCACTCAGCAATGCTTGCAACCCCTTGGCTGACTGAGCAACTAATGCTTGGACATCAGCAAACCTAACCGATTTTACGAATTCCCCTCCGACTTTCAGTCCTACCTCCAGTTCTTCCCATGCCTCTTTAATGATTTCCCCTACATATACGTTGAACAGCACCGGTGACAATGGGCAACCCTGCCTTACACCTCTTCCTAACACTGCCCATCCGGACTCTCCGTTCCCCACTCGAACCTGAGCAGTCTGAGACATGTACAGGTTGCGGATCAGTCTCCTGTCCCTCCAATCCATTCCTATTTTCTGCAATACACGCATTATTTTTCCCAATTCACTCTATCAAACGCTTTTTCGAAATCTACAAAAAAGGCAAAAACGTCCTGATTGTATTCTATATTCCTCTCGATTAGTGATCTCATTACTGCAATGGCATCACGCGTACCTCTTCCTTTCCTAAACCCTAACTGATCATCCCCTAAGTAATCATTTGCCTTACTCTCTATCCTTTTGTTGAAGATCCTGAGAATAACTTTAGCTGCGTGGGAAGTCAAACTTATTGTTCTGTAATCCTCACATGATATAGCCTTTGCCTTTTTTGGAATAGAAACTAACACCGATCTCACAAAACCTTCCGCTCAGATTCCTTCCTCATAGATACTACGAATCAGTCCATATATGGCCTTCTTCCCACCTTTTCCTAACCATTTCAACATTTCCACAGGAATTTTGTCTACCACCACGGCCTTATTTGCTTTCATCTCCTTTAATGCCCTTTCTATTTCATCGTCGAGTATGCCTGGACCTAAGCTATCTTCTCCTACGTCATGTTCCTTTTCTATGTCTAACCTTGTCGGCCTAAGTTCTTTACCATACAGTGTTTCTATATATTCCTTCCATCTCTCTTGGATTTTTCCTGGTTCAACTATTATCTTACCCCACTTATCTTTCACTGTTAGCACAGATCTTGCCTTCTTATTTCCCGATAATAACTTAACCCTGCTGTATAGAGCACCAATTTTACCCTTCTTCTGTAAACTTTCCATATCCTCGCATTTCGTTTTCCACCATTCTTCTTTGGCTTTATTTGTGGCCCTTATCAATTTATTGTTTAACTCTTTGTACTTCATTTTGCCTAACTCTGTGTTTACATTTTTCCATCTTCTCCTCTCATCCATCTTTGCAATCATCTCATCCGTTACCCATGGTTTCGTTATCCTTTTCCCGTTAACGGTTCCTATAGTGTCTTTAGCGGCTTCCAATATCCCTTTCTTGATACATTCCCATTTTTCGTCGATAGTACTCTGTTCTTTACCGTCGTCCATTATTTTTTCTACAGTCTGCTGATACTCCTTCCTCGTTAATCCATTTAATGCTTCTAAATTCCATTTCCTAACCCGCCGTCCTTGCCTTATCTTCTTGAAACGAACGTTACATTTCATAACAACTAAATTGTGGTCAGAGTCCGCATCCGCTCCTGGGAAACTGTGCGAATATATCACACTGTTCCTAAACCTGTGCCTAACAATAATATAATCTAACTGATACCTTTCTGAGTCACCTGGCATTTTCCATGTATACCTACACCTTTTGCGGTGTCTAAAACATGTGTTGGTGATGACTAACCCCTGTCTCCTGCAGAATTTAATTGCTTTCTCCCCACGTTCATTCCTCGTGCCTAACCCATAGTCCCCCACCTCACCCCCATCTCTTCCTTCGCCTACCGTCGCATTCCAATCCCTCATCACTATCAAATGTTTCCCTGCAGGAACACTCGCGATGATATCCTCTAACTCATCGTACATCCTATCGACTTCTTCCTCCTTGTGGTTGCTCGGTGGCATGTATACCTGAACAATGACCAAGTTCGTCGGCTCTGCTTTAATCTCTACGAGTAAAATTCTATCTGTCGCTTGCTCTATGTTGACGACGCTTCTTCCTACCCCTTTATTTAAAATTACGGCAATCCCTCGTTGGCTCTCGTCCCCGCCGCTGTATATCACTCTATAATTGTCACTCCAGTAATCCCCGCTATCCTTCCATCTCACCTCGCAGAGACCTAAAACATCTATATTACCTCTTTCCATCTCTCGCTTAATATTTTCTAATTTGCCTCTCCTCGACATTGTCCTGATGTTCCAGATTCCTATTCTAACTACTTTCGTCTTCTTCTGAGTCTTCTGTCCTGCTGCAGTTATTTCTTCCCTGCAAGGGTTTCGTGGGATGACGACCGCGGAAGCCTTGCCTCTCCCGCTGCCGGGCACGACACACGGCCTCTTGGGCCGAGTCCCGTAGTTGCCAGGACTCATATTATCTATAGTTCCCATCATTATATTCTTGGGAATCATAATTCAGGTGGTTTCCCGTTGCCTTCCTCAATAGTGTTTTTAACGTGACACCATCACTTAATGGCCGCCCCACTGGGGTCAGACGCCATTGCAGCCGCCTCACTGAGGAACAGACGCTGCGTGGACTACCTTTCGTCTGGCTCCTAACCTTCGACCTATATGGCATGGTTGACCCTTCCAGGAGTAATTATTATTACTCCCGCCAGCACAGCTCTAGGGGTCATCGGAACACACAAGCCCTTCCACCACGACAAGATTGTAGTACATGGGAGGGGCACGCATAATATATGTCTATAAATATCAATGGATATCCTTAAGAATGGTATTCTGTCTAAATTTTCATCATTATGCTCATCATAACTGGCCTAAAATGGCAAGGTGATCCAGCGATCTGCTGGATGAAGTTGTAAGCTCTTCCAAAAAGCTCAATCCTAACGTACGATGAAACACAAGCTCATAAATTTTGGAAAGGAATATACAGGTAAGTATTGATTGGTACCTGTAAGTATTGATATAATTCCAACATCATAAGTCTGATGGAACACCCACGTTCACTATTTCCCTTTTAATTAATATTGAATTTCTTTTTCTACTGATTATCTATTTGTATCCATGCCATTGAAAAAAGGATAAATTTCTGTTCTTGGTGATTGCACCCTTTCAAATCTCTCTTTAATACGTACTTTTATTTATCCTTCAATTTTTTATATTTATATTTAAGTAATGAGCTAAATCAGTAAATTATGGCGATATATTCACATTACTTTTTTGGAAAAGTAACGTCAAGTATGGGTATGAAGGGTATTTTATATCAGGGTTTTTATTCAGGGTTTAGTATTAGTATGCAGTGCCTGGCCATATTATAAACTTACTCAAACCATATACAATACTGCTGACTATATTTTACAGCGATTCCTTATTAGTTCCCGCAGGATTCGTTCAAGGAAATGAGGGAATCAAAAGATCGCGGTAGTGTTTGCGAATAATTTTCCAGCCATTCTAGGCTCGCTCGTCGGATTCGATCGCCATTTCCAGGCTTCTCCTTCCTCCAGGCGAGTATTATATTGTCAAGGGAGAGCAAGTTTTTTTCCTATTTACTGCTCCCTCCGGAAGGGGGCTTCGTGCCAGAGAACGGTTTTTGGAAGACATTTTGAAAGGCGATCAAATGCGCAGTAATAAGCAGGGAAAGCTTTACTCTTTCTATCTCTCTCTCTCTCTCTCTCTAGGAAAAAAGAAATAAAAAGATTCGTGTCCCCCCTTTTCCCGTCGCAGGAATCATTAAGTGCTTTTCTATGCATGCACACATACATACGTATCCTCCATCTTGGATCGCTAATCAATCCCTCCTTCCCTTCGTGACTTTAATGACCTCCCGAATTGTCATCAAGAGCTGTTACCATCGGAAGATATCTCTCTTTTCCCTCCCCCTCGCTCCTCCACCCACCCGTCACTCCTGGCGGCTCCGTTGCTCGATTCTGAGATCCAATTTTCACGGATCATTACGCTCGGAAAGGTCTGCCAACAAGGACTGGATTTTATATGAATTCTCCAGAGAATCTCGCAGGAGATTGAAGAGCGCTCCTCGGAGGGGAAAAGTAATAGGAGGGAATGTGGGTGGGGGAGGAGCAGTATTCTCCCTCAAGTATTCCTTACCCTTCTCCCCGATGTGAACAGGGAGATGTGTCTTTCCCCTGCCCACGAAGACACGATCGGCATAGCCATGAGACGACAAGTGGATGCCAGAATTTAAACTATAAAAAGTTCTGCGGGAGATTCATTTTAGTTCCACTCTAATTTCCGCCTAAAACCAATGCTATGGGTACAGTTTGGGTAAAATTTTTGTTTATCTAGATTGCCATCAACTGATAGGGGTCGCTACAAATATGGTTATTGTATCACGTATACTCCATTAAATCAATGGATTTATGTTCTGCATGCTGCCGTCACGTCAAGCATCAGGAGTCCATTGACCATGAACTACAATTTAACCAAGAATAAATGAGGGTTTTTTGGAGATGAGACAGGAAGCAACAACCTAAATATATTTCATGATGACTTTTAATAATCAAACCACTTTACTTTTCCACATAAACTTTTTAATTTTAGATTTTCCACCAAGTTACGCCAGAAACTGTTTTTTTTATATTTCATGATATTTATAGTCATATTACTCACATTGAAGTCAACCGTACATACCAACGAAGGTCGCTAATTCAAAAGAATTCTCGAGGTTAATACGCTTCTCCGAGCTTCACTTCGTGGAAATTTTGAATTTTCATAGCAAAACAGATACAAGAGAGCTCTTACAAGCTAGTTGAAAAGTACAATTATATCTCTGTTTTAAAATGTGTATACTTTAATTATTAGCTAATTCCCGTGAGGCTTTGGAGTCCATTCTAAGCTCTGTTTTGGAAACAGATTTCCAGCTTTCTTTTATCATCATTAGAAGAATACCGACCTACGATTGGTCCAAATGTGCTCGTAGTAATGGAAAATCATGATATTTACATATTTACTTACGGGAAGAACCCTTTTACACAAAGAAAGACAAAAACATATATTAGTTCCACAATTATAAAAAACATTTACAAATTACAAATGTTGCATACTCGTTATTGAGAATTAAAATATAATTTTGAAATAAAGAAGAATCTTGATTTTCAAGACACTTTCATATGGTATACAGGTACGCAAACATACCTAGTTAGGTTAATTAACGTATACAAAATATTAAATAATATTTCAAATGAAAAAATGGAAACAGAATATTAGGAATATAGTATTTGTTAAAGACAAGATACTGGTACCTAATGATAATTGTTGGTAGTAGTTATCAACTAGACCTTTTGACATCGATTAAGAAAATTCCCCCTATGGGTATTATGAACAAATTATTGACATTTACAGATATCCACACAGCAATAATTAGCATTCTAAAATTCTTTAGATATTTTTTTAAGTGATCCTGGTGAAGTAGGAAGTAGGTTAATTTTTTCTCAACTGTTGGCATCTGTCATAATCTGCCTTATAGGCTAGTATTAAGAGTAGTTTTGTGCATGATGTCCAATTTCAAAGAGTGTTTCATACCTTGTGTCATGTGAAGGTACTCGGAAAGACATTGCCCTTGGGAATTCTAAGGAATCAACCTTGTTATGCAGTAATTTATAAAGAAAAATTTTGTTATTAATTTTTATACGTTTATGTAAGGAGGGAAGATTTAGTAGAGGTAACATTCTATGATAACTATATAGATATTTGCAAAGATCCAAGTAGAACCATTAATATGCTTATAGTCACAGATATTGAGTGATGTAAACATATTTGTGAGACAATGGCGTCATATGTATGCAGCAGGTTGATTAGCATGAACATTATTTCTTGGGCGGTTAACGTCGCGGAGTGGCGAGGAAAAGAATCAAAGAGGGAATGGAGAGGAGGCACGGGGCTCGAACCGTCGCTCGGTGGAGAATCCTTTGAGGGTTGGCGCCCGCGGAACCAGCCGGGTGTTGGCTGTACTTTCCTGCTCCCGAGCGACGCAACACGACTGCTGTGGACAGGGATGTGGTGCGGAAGTAGGCGAGGTTAGGTGATGCGGTGTCAAAGGTATTTAGGGAAGCATCAAAGGAAAGAGGAGGCTCATAGGCGTTTCGATGGCAGCTTCGTGAGGCAAAGAATGATGACCGAATGACTGCACAATAAACCGCGGGAGGGCGAGGCGGAAGGGGAAAACGGGGGGAGTTAAGTGAGGGGTCGGGGAGGGGAGGGGGCGTGTTAATTCCGTGAGGATAATAGGCGGAAGGGGGAGGCATTGGGGCCCCGGCCTGAATTTTAAACGGTCGTCGGATTTACAAATGAATTCGTATAGGTCAGGGATGAGGTCTGGGCGACTCTTTTAGAGGTGTAAGTTAGCGGAACATCCGGAGTGGTTAGTTTGAACACGTACGTGTCTCGAAATTTGTGGCGATGGTGAAATTTTCCAGTTTATTCCATGGAGTAAGCATACGTTTTATACAGAAATTCAATGCGCGTCATGTGGCACATGTGGAATCTCACCTAGTCGAGGTTGATGTTTCCGGGGCTCTCCGGCGGGTCAGGCCTGCCTCCCATTGTGGGCGGCGTCTCGATGGTCAGCTTGTCTATCGTCTTCTGGGCGTTGACGAAGCTCATCGCCCTTCGGGGTCGTCACAGGAAGATCTGACTCGATGGGAAGCGATCCTTCCCCTAAGATTATTCGCAGTAAAAGGCGCCAGGTCATCCCTCGCTCACCAAGTCATCCCTCCCTCTTTAACATGAACGTGAGGACGTCTCACAGGGTAATGCCTTAATTATAAATTATCTATATTCCGGGGGTATCGAGAAGTTAGTGACAGAGAAATATAAGTGTGATTGTTTACTTCAAAAACTAGAATTAGAATTCATCCATTACGCAGCGAAAAATATCTACCATAGCGCTTTCAGTCTTAGTTTAGAAAACATCAATAATTACGACTGTTTCATATTTCACCGTCGTGATGCATGCTGCTATAGACATATTTAGAGACCAAACTTAGTCTCAGTATACCGCCAAAAATTCAAGATAAAGATGCCGATGGACCCAAGTCAAAAAACTGATCTTAATGATACTTCATTCGTTGCCATATCACATATTATTGGCATAAATAATTCGCGAACGACGGCAGTGAGTTAAGGCTCAGAAAAATAAATTTAAACAAAGATATATATCATTTTCTTGTTAAAATAATTTTTAAATAATTGCTTTCCGTTAAAAATATGTTGTGTTGTCTCTATGGTTACAGTTACTCGACCTACACTATCCTCAATTGTACGAAAAGTGAAGAATCAGGCGTGATATTGTGGAATCGAGACATAATGAAAACTTCGTTGCAATTTTCCACAGTTAAATTGCAACGAAGTTTTCATTATCCTCAATTGTATGTTGACGTGGATACACAGTAATACCTACTCTGAATTTAATGAACAATGCAGAGAGCTAACACATATTAGGATAGACACTCACAATTAGCATCCTATAACAATGTAGATTTCGACTCGTCAATGATTGAAAGCCACACGGTTGTGATAATTGATAACGGGCATCGTTAAAAATCAAAAATCTACGCATAATCCCTGGATTTAGGGAAAACCCACAGGAATACGCTTTTGGAGATTGGAAAAAATAGGAGTTATGAGGTCACAAAAATGTCACTGAACCTTAGGATCACCATTAGATCAGGGGACAACGTAGCGATCGTCTTATTCCTTGATCTTGTGGCTATTTTACAACTCCAGATTTGAAATTTCCCAGCTTTGCTTTGGGATACACTGTTCTCATCCTGGCATAAAACTATGACTATCGTTTCCTCAAAGTTTTCATATTTAGCCTCTGATATGCAATGTCTCTAATTTAAGTAAGACGGGTGGCGTGGAAATGTAATGAGAAAGTTAAAGAGAGGTGTTATTTTGCTCTAGTTAGACCACATATGGAATATGCCGCTAGTATCTGGGATCCTTGGGAGAAAATCTGGCAAAAAGAACTAGATAAATTCCAGAGAAAATCCGCCAGATTCGTTAAAAATTGTAAAAATAAGAACACCAGTGTAACAGGTCTCTTAGGGGATTAAGGCTGGGAGCCCCTTGAAATACGAAGAGAACAAGCGATACTTAAAATTTTAGAAAGATTCAGAACCAGCGAGTTTAGCGAAGACACAAAAGGAATAATAATGGCCCCACACTACTTAGGTAGATCAGACCACAAAGATAAAATAAGGGAGATAGATTCCAATACAGATAGATTCAAATGCTCATTCTTTCCAAGAACAATCAGAAATAATAATAGCAAGAATACGAAGTCCATTTAGAAATATTAAAAACATTTAAGTTACAAGTCGGAAAAAATTAAAATTTCAAAGATTGTGCATGTTTATGTTTGTTGGTAGTTTGTGGGTTTGCATGTGTGTGACAAGGTTGGGGCGAAAGGGTTCGTGCATGAATGTTTACCTTGTTTGGTTTGTGGGCAATAAATTTGTGGCTTCTGCATGCGGTTTTTTTTCCCTAATTTACGGGTGGTGCCCTAACCACGCCCTTGCGGCGGCTTGCTGGGTATTGAGTAGATGTAGATGAGAGAGACAATGGAATAGGCGTTGATGCCTAAATCGAAGAAAGAACGTTGGGTAGGAAAAGTAGATGAAGGAAGGGAGTGGGCTTCTCAGACGGCATGAAGAAGTGGGGGAGCCCTCCTCCTACCTGCAGCGTTGGGCCAGATTCCTCACCTTGGGTAGGAAGGAGAGCGTTTTATGTTGCACGTTCTTGTGGTGGTGGTATTTCGCCTTGCCACTTACTAAAATCTACCCTGCACGTTCTTGGATAAATTTCTTTCTACATCCTATGGTACAATTATTTGTTATAATTAAGCATATGCACTTGCATGCTAGTGGAGTGAAGGGAGGTAGATGTGTATTTGCATGCGTGTAAAATGATAGGATGTTTCCATGAATGTATGCACTACTGTGGATTTGGGTTTGCATGTGTGAGTTAGTTCTGAATGCGGTTTTTCTTTTTTCCTTTTTTTGGGTGGTGACCTAACACCCCCCGCCACACGCCCTTGCGGCGCGGCGGCTTGCGGGGTATTATGTAAATGTAGATGTAGTTTGCCTAACACATGTCGGCTTACCAAATTTAACGAGTAGCATCTGGTTCACAGTCCTAGTGTTCTACCAAAGTTTCGAAATATTTCCTTGGTTTTTGCGACTTTTAAGTAACGTTTGTTGGCAGAAATCCAAAGGAGGCAGGAAAGTTGAATGCATGGCGATTCGATAGGTTATGATATGTTGAAGATTGTGATCGAGGGGAGAACGTTGGGAAAACGAGGAAGGGGGAGGGAAGAGCAGAGGGACATTGGACGGAATGAAGGGAAGAAGTATGCAGAATTGAAGACGGGTTCATTGTACTGTCCAATTTCAGGTAGTGTCCTGTTCTTCGGAGAGGCAAGGAAATATATCATTGTTTTGTTTTATAGTCTGTTGTCATCCAAATCGTACCTCAAACGGTGAAATTCCAGTAATAATGTTAAAAATATTAGGAATACTCACTTTGCCAGTTTCTTCTTCCTTTAATTAGAACAGAATTTCTTCATTAAATTAATAACACAATGTATATATCCACTGTTCATTATAATAAAAAACAGTGGGTATATACATTGTGTTCTTAATTTAATGAACATGAACTTCCACAAAGTTGAGCCTGAAACAATAGAAAACAATTTCTTCCTTTACACCAACTCGCTACTAACGCTCACCGTAGAGGTAACTTACTGGGACACCCAGGACGGGCATCCAAAAGCGTCTCTCGTTGTAAATTGGTTATTGCTGCATTTGCTTGAAAGGCTTCGGGCACTATTGCAGCTGACTTGAAGATCCATGCGTATTATATTCGTGGCTGTGCTTACTTCATGAGTGCATACTTTAAAGCGTTATTTGAGCGTAAGAATATTATCTATTGTCTGTACTTTTTGTATTTCTTCATTATAATACATTCCTTTGTGTATATTATCGTATCCGTTTTGGTGTCGTGTGGTGAACGGATCCATGCTTCCGAATGTAGTTATTTAAGGAGAAACTATTCCAGGGCGCACACGCTTCTTCGTTATTTTCGCCTAATTCTTCGTACCCTGGCACTGACCATCCATAAACCTTTGCTGCTATTCCCTTCCCTCCGAACGTATCGATTGTCAATTAGGGTGGTCACCGGATTCACACCAATGTCATCGATGTGACATTCTTGTTAAGTCGACACCCTCTCGACTTTATACATTATCAATGGCTATTTCGATGTAGATATTTTTATTTTCGATAATTTCGAGATCGAAATTCGAGTTCGCGCGAGGCCCAAAGTCGATTTCGACATCAATATCGATTCTGGCCGTAGTTTTGGATAATATTTTTGGCCAAACATCCAAAATCACCCCAAACTTTGGGGCGAGTATCCTATTCACATGGTTTGTCAAAATAAAATTCTTCTCTGGTGGGTTTTTAAACCTGTAAGTAAAATTCTTTTTCGGGTTCGGAAACATGGTGGCTGCTGATGCTAGGGACCTTGAATATATTTGTGTCGCACCTTCGCAGAAGAACCGAATGTTCAACTAGTGATGAATATTTTTTTATAAACGAAGGACGCCCAGATCCCTCGTATAAATGGTAGCTCACTTACAGCATGAATACGACGACATCAATAAATTTCGACGCCGACGACTAAGTAACCTCATCGACATTACTATCTCCCGCGATATACTATATTTCATGCGCCTTACACCGACGTCCCCCTGTGGACGTTTAAGGCAACGTCGACATCCATTCGACATATCGAAGTGCCGCGCAACTCACCTGCTTACAGCCGATCCCCCACTTCGCAATCCCTCCCACTTCTTTTGTCGCCACTCCCCTCCGGCCGGGCGTATTATTCCAAACCCTCCCTTCGCACCCACTCTCTCAGCAGCGAGTGCCGCCCGCCTTTCCCCCTCTTCCTATCCGGAAGCTTTCATCGGTTCCGGCCCGAGAGTCCCTCCTTTCATGGGATGGCGCGTGAATCGGACCCTGTTTCGGGTCGTGCCGTCGTCCCCGGGGGAGAACACCTTGATTCCCGCCGATCGCCCGTCGAGTGGAACGATGCACGAGTACGTATGGCAAGGAGGATCGCCCGCCGCTCAGGACGCGTCATCTCGAGAGGACCCGCCCCCCTTGACGTCGCTCCCTCCCTCTCACCCCCACCATTGTCCGTCCTTACAGTCCGCGAGGGATTGAAAAGTATTACCTGCAGCAGAATATTGGAAACGCGATTTGGACAGCGTATCTTGTTATTAGCAAAAGGCTTACGCAAGAATAGTGATTATTAGTGCACCAATCTTAAACGGTAATCTAGCCTTTAAGGTAGATTTTGCATGGACATAAATTGAACAGTTCCGCATTTCTTTGCCTCGCCCTCGACACAACTTGAACCTACACTGAATTTCCTTCTCCTGAATCTCCTTCATCTCCGTATACTTCCTTCCTCCCTTCATCCCATCCAACACTCCTACCCTATTCCCGTCCCTTCCTGTACTTTGCCCAACATTGCCCTCTATCACAGTCTTCAACATCCCACTGCCGATCAGTACACCTTTCATCCATTTTTCCTGCCTCCTTATGATTTCTCCCAATAAATCCCCTCTTTTCGCCCACCATACCCAGTAATTCCTCGTTTGTTTCCGTTTCGGTCCATTTCACCTTCTCCATTATTCTCCACATTTCAAAAGCTTCCAATCTACTACGCCTATCATCCTGCTTCAATGATCATGTTTTCACGCCACCCCAAGCCACAATCCAAATGAATATTCACTATTATTTTCTTAACATCCTCACTCAATGTCCCTGTCATTAATTCCCTCCCCATCGTGAAAGCAACGCCTTTGCCTAACGTAATTCGTTTTCCGGTGTTCTTTCCTACTTTGGTGATCTTGCTACTTCCGGAGCTACTACGAGCTACTTTGAACATTTTCATCTAAAACATTTTCAAGATGGATGATGGACTATTTCACGTTGTTCGACTTGTTTTTGTCAACCTCTTTCAACGTTTAATTTCAAAACATCCCATGCCCATCGCACTGATTCCATAATTTTCTCGGGAATGATTTTAACCCATTGGGTGACTGGCTATATAATTCTTGATAATCTGCTAATCTGATTTACTGAAATTCCCAACTATTTCCACTCCTTCCTTTCAGCCTTCCTCATACCTCTCTCTTTTGAAAAGTTTAGGTCAAAAATGTCATTTCGGTTTATTGAGTGATATACCTTTAATTAGTATCCCTTACTTACTTAAAAGCCATAAAACATGCATTGCAAAACAACCTTAGAAATTTACTTACACTTATTTTTACATTACTTACATTACACTTACAACAAATTACAAAGGAATATAATATCAATGTGTTGTTTACGGGCTTTGAAAGAAGAGTTGTGAGTGAAGTTCACCTAATGTTCCACTGACCCCCAAGGGACCTCATTCATGTTTTATATCGTTGTTATATGAGCAGTGGTTCACCTCTTCGGAATAGGTACTTCACCCTACTGTAGGCCGACGCCCTGACTTACTCTGCAAAAATTATCCTTAAGCTCCATATTTTTTATTAAGTAGTCCTTAAACTCAGCGCCCTTGCTACCCGACCTCATTGCGTACATCTAAAGTGGGCAATCTTTTCCTCCTTGCTCACTTCACTTTCACCAAACAATCCTCGAATGTCACCCTCCTCAGCATTCCCACCGCCTCTCAGCATTTGCTACACCCACTTGTCCTGCTTTCTTCGAATTTTTCTAAGCATGCGTCTCTCTTCCTCCAGCAAGACTAGCGCCTCCTTTTTTTTCCTTTCCGTTCCCTCTTTTCTCCATTCTTCACCTCGCCCACGTCTAGAAAGTCTCTAATTTACGCTTATCCTTTTGCCTCGACGACCACTCTCCGAGCCGAGGGAAACCGAACTCCATATTAAATTTGTCCCATTTATCTTCCCTTAATTTTCACGCAGGGTTCTCACCTATTTTTGAACATTCCTTTTTCTGTGGAAGTTCTTCTTTTATAGTCCTTCTTCCCACTTCACTCGATTTCGTCTAAAAAACTTCCTGAATAAGTAATCTAAACTTCTAGTTTCAATAATTTATCCCCTTAAATTTATTGTCTATCTTAAGATTCCTATTTCTCCAGATCCCTAGTGCCTTCGTTTTACAGCGTGCATTCCAAAAGTAATGCAATTGAATTTCAAACCACTTTGAGTAGGTGAGGAGGATGCTCAGCTTTGCCGTAAAACCTGTCTTAGTGCTCTCCAAGCTGTGGAAGTGGCAGAACGTCAGTTATTGTAAGCCCCAGCGCACCGACCGTGTCACGAAATGTAATCGACGATCGAGCGGAGATTTCAAGTGATCTTTTGCAACTTATTGGAAATTAACCTGATTATTTGGACAACGTCATCACTGGTGGTGAAACCTGGGTTTTTTTAATACGACCCAGAAACAAAACGGCAAAGCTCTGAGTGGCACGCTGCCTACTACGTGGATTTGCTTGCAAGACTGCGAAAAAGAGTCATCAGGACGAGAAAAAAACATTCCGCAATCTGGCATCTCCATCACGACAACTGGCCTTGCCACAACTCGATACGAGCCCGCGAGTTCCTGGCCAAACACCACGTGCCAACGCTGCCCCATCCCCCCTACGGTCCTTAGGTCACCCCAGCAGGCTTCTTTTTGTTCAATCGGATTAAGGTAGCCCTGAAAGGAACCCATTTTTCATCCACAGAAGAAACCCGATCAACCGTGAGGGAGACCTTGCGAGAGGTCCCCAAAGGGCTCGTAACGGTCACGTCAGAGTCGCTGGAAAAAAGTGTAGAGGCCCAAGGTCAGTACTTTGAAGAATTTTAAGTTTTTGTGCAAATCTGTTCAATAAATTACTTTTAAAAATAATTGTATGACCTTTGGAGCGTACCCAGTATTATCATTGAATCCAAACCCATCACCACACTGATTCCGTTATTAAGGAAGCATTGCATGCAACCCTTTGGCTTTCTGTATTATTTGATCTCGTGATGAGGGTAGAAAAAGAAACTTTGCACTTCCACATAAATATTTAATACTTCACACTACAGTAGTTTCCTATCACCTGATGATAATGGGCAGCATCTAAAGCATTGTCGTGTGAAGTATTAAATCTTTACGTGGAAGTTCAAAGTTTCTTTTTACACTCATCCTGAAGGAATTCCACAAAGTTTATATATTCTATTGTTTCAGGCTTCACTTCGAGGAAGTACGAATATCCATACTAAAAAGAAAGACTTGTGCTTTTCCACAGATTTTTATTCAAAATTTTTTTAAATAATTTTTATTTATAATAATTTATAATAAAAATCTGTGGAGAAGTACAAGTCTTTCTTTTTAGTATGGACTCACAAAGTTAAGCCTGAAACTGTTACATTTATTTGATCTCTCTGAAATCTGATTTAGATGTAATATACAAGAGGCTCTTGTAAGAGGCATAATGAGGCTCATGTAATCGTGATGTAATTGTTTGTTTGATCCTGGAAGCGTAATTTTAGATCCTAGAGGGAGTGAATTCTTTACGTTTCTTCCTGGTCATTTTTTTCGTTGTACTCTTTAGATTATTGGCGCCACATTGCCATTAAATTGCATGCAACCGAATTTGATTTTCAGTTTTTTACTTGGGGCCTGAAGTTCGGCCCGCTAGCTGCTTGTCAATCTCGAAACTTCTCCCTCCAGTCATTTCCCACGCATACCCCCTTCGGGTGTGGTTTCAAATACGATTTTCCCGCAACCTACTAATTTGTATTGCGTGCGGAATTTCATTAACTTCTCCTTCCGTTTTTCTCCTGCTTTCAATGTTATTCTCCTTTCTTGACCTCCTTGGATGGTATTTCGATCATCTATGATTATTAGGTTACCTCCTCCTTCACTTATCCCCGTCGAAGTTCACCTTCTGAATATTTTACTCAAGGGAGTTTCATCTTTTTTCTCACGCGTTATTTTTTTGTTAATACTTCATGGAGGGTTACTGTTGAAGTAATAGTTATCCTGCATGTAGTTAAATCAGTTTTTCTCATACATCTCTCTCCCTCTCGTCCCCAACTTCAAATCGATTGAGCAAGTACGTATTACTGTTCTTTCTCCCAATAAATCGGAAACATTAGCTATATCACCCTTCACGGGTTTAAACAATAATGAAACAAGTGTTAAACTTCATCTCCAACTACGATATAATACTAAAAAGGATGTATGAACAAATTTATTCTGGAGCCCTCCTAGACACCGAAAGATACTTGGCCTGACATGAAGTTAGCATCAGGAAGAAAACAGTGGTTTTGCATTGGTTTGGATTCATTAGAAATATTCACCACATAATTGCTAACATATTTCTTGTACAGAAATATATAAGAATTTCTGCGAATTATATAGATAAAATAAAAACGTATTTCATATTTATGCACATCAATATAGGTCATCGTAAGCCGTCGTAATGGCGTTAGCGGCTAGTGTTAGAGCACCAGCCGTGTTACGTGACATGAGAGCATGTACGTAATGATATAATTACACATAAATATAACTATACCTAAGCACATGTAATCTTACATACACACATGCCAATCAACAGTGTAGAGGATTATGCCTGTTCCAGTACAGTTTCACATTTAGATTTGTGAATTAATATTGTAGGAGTTTTAACGTCTGATTTTAGTACAATTAGCTTTAAAAAATAAAATATACTTTTTCAATTTTTTAATTTGATGCGGATCAAATTATAAGCCTTTTTACGACTTTTCGAGAAAGATATTATTTTGATTAACGTGCAACAAGCGTCTTAAACTTGATGGTGGTACAACATTATTCGTCGTTATGCTGTTAATCATAATATCTCCATTGATTTTGACTCCGTATCACTGCCCAGTTACATAGTCTCAATAGACACTTAATTGCCGAGTAACTTCCACATTGAAAATAACTTGAGACAAAAATAGAGCGGAAAAATCTAATAAAATAGTTTTATGTTTGATATGGATGTAGCAATTCGAATTTCAAGGAAAATGTCTATTTATTTAGGTACCCTGTAAGCTGTATAATGGCAGGGGATGAATAGACCACAGACTACTTCTTACTCGAACACGATCCTGCCGCGGTCGTACAATGTCATTTTGATCCCTTATTTTTCGTGGAAAACATTACATATTAAATCTATCTGTTCACTATCTGACACTTAATCTCTCTAATTTTATTAACATGATCTCTCCTATCGTAGTACGATGGGGGTAATAATGCATTTTCAGCATCACTTGTAAAGAGACGCCCTCCAAATTTATGCAAGAGTTTCAATCTGTAATTTAACCATCGCTCCGTATGTGATTCCCAGTCTAGCTGCTCTGGTATTTTGGATACGCTACTCAGTTTATCATAGCAACGAAAGATAACATTTATCTTTGAGCTTTTCATTCCATTTTCCCAGTGCTCTTCTAATAAATCCTAATTTTCTGTTAGCTTGTCCACATATTCCCCCTAGTTTGTGTTTCACCCACGAGAGATCGTGAGTGAGGGGTAACGCCTAGGTATTTGATCGGGTCTACACATTCCAGTTCGGGAGAGATTTGCTCTGTTTCCAAAAATTAATCGCGATGCCCTTCCAAACTCTGCATGAGCTTCATCCGTAATTTAACCTTTGCTCCTTTAGTTTTCCTAGCCTAGCTTCTCTAACATTTCTCTAACACGCTACTAAGTTTATCATGACAACGTTTTACAAATCTAGCCCCTCCATGCTACACGCGATCCAATTCGGCAATCAATCCAACTTTGCGGGGATCCCATATGTTGGAGCTAATGAAAGCTTTAATAAGCAACGGCCAAGAGAGTTAAAATTACAAGCGGACTATTTCGTTAACCACCATCCTGGGGAGGGCATTGGACACTCCTGTCGAATATGAAAAATCTTTGGGGCACTAATCCAGCCCCTTAATTAGGAATCCAATGTGAAGGCTGTTCTTCAAATGATACGTTGAAGTTACGCTCAAGTATTCAAAGTTAGTTACACATTTAATAGGCCAAAACTCATGAGAAGATACTGCGATATGGTATTAAAGGAATGGTGGTGCAACTCCCCGCGCTGGTTGCCCTTGGCTGTATAGTCATTGAATGCACTCTTGTTCCAATGCAGTCGGTCAATACCCGTGCCTAGAAATGGATCTTCTCCTAGACTTCGTTATATAGCCCCAGAAACCAACCCATGAGAATGCCTATCTTTTTATTTAGTTGAAGTTTGGATCTAATGATTATAAATGAATTAAGAATAAGAAGAACAATTTTCGAATTTTTAACTGCTGGTGACTCCTTCCTTTTGACTGAAAGTGACTCCTGCTGAGATTCCTCGTCTTTTAAACTGTAAAAGCTATAACTGTTGATGAAACACGCAGCGGACGTCCGATCACTGCCACAGACCTCAGACCAGACAGGAAACTCGTCGAAGATTTGATTCAAAATGACCGGCGAATCACTCAAAAGCGTGTCGCAAATTATATTGGAATATCCAGGGAACGAGACAGCTTCATTATTGAAAATTGAGATAACAGACAGAAAATTGAGATAGAACACGTCTCCATACTTCCGCTTCTCAAAATACGTACACTGGATGAATGTAACGACCTCAAACCTGTGCATGCGTGTTGAGAGGGAATGTTACTTCCACATTCCACCAGGGGAGCTTTCAAAGGTCATTTTGTTTGTGGTCTACAAGCATGTGTGCATTAGTTTTCAGCCGACCCTCGTATTAGCCTGATCATTTTACGATAGAATCCATTGTCACGACACTTCCAGCAACAATTTGCCATTTTCCACGCCCTTCCCTCCAGTCTCTCCAGAAACGCCCAACGGCCTATTTTGAAATTCCACCCCCAGGGTGAGTGAGGGCTGGCCCCCGGCCCCACCCCCGCCGACTTGCCCACCCCTCTTCCCCGGGCGCCCCTCGCCCGGGGAGCGAGCGAGGCGGAGTCAACATCCCGGGCCCACGTTGGTCACCGAAGAGCGACTCCCGTAAAAAAAACTCCCGGGCGGCCCGCTAGGGAGCCCTCGGGGGCGCACTTGAATATGCCGGTCATTTGTTGTAATCTGAACTCGGGCGGGTTCTTTGGGCGGCGAAATACCTGATAAATGGATGGAATACCTGATTGGATTGATGGACGGATCGAAGTAGGGAATGTGTTTAGGTAAAATTATTATATGCTAGAAGAGCTCATCACTTTAGCGAGCTTTTTCGAATAAGAGAAGTTAAGTACTGAGGGCAATAAAAGAAAAACTTATAAACACAGAAAAACCTTTTGCCAAGGAGAAGAATTTCATCACAGGGATGTTAAGTGCATGTGAAAACTTGGGCGAAGAATGGTACGAAGCGGAAACTTGATCGCATATGTAAGAGCTTATGCGTAGATCTTTTGAGATATATAATATTATATTTAGAGTGTGAAGGAGGATGGAAAAGTGAAATTAACGGGGAAGGAAAATCAGAAGCATGGTAGCGGATGAGAGAAGGCGTTGGGAAAAAATCAAATGAGGCAGGAGAAGCGCTTCCAGTGCATAATGACCAGCAATGAACTGTTGAAGTCTATGATAGAGAGGAGATTGTTGGGTGAGCGATGTAGAGGCAGAAGAAGATTAGTCACACTATTGGAGCGAATAAACGGGAGGCCAGAAGTACGCCTGTGAAGATGAAGAATAGTTGACTTTAATCCTTTCATGTGTTGGAGTATTTTGATCTAATATCGCGTGAGGTTAGATTTGAGTGTGGCAGTTCCCGGACCCATTTTTACTTGCATGGCACACTTCAAGTCACCAATAGGGTGTGTGGTATGCGATGATTACGCACCAGATTCATTGTGGCAAAAATCCTTTCCCCCCTAGCCGGATACCGCTATCCTGATTCTTTATCGTTCGTGGAAACAGTCACTTCTTAAATCTATTATCTGTTCTGCACTCAATCTGTCTAGTTTTATTGGCACGATCTCTCCTACCGTAATACGATGGGAGTTATAACATATTTTTAACATCATTGCTAAGGAGTCATCCTTCCATTTTATGCAAGGCGTTTAAATCTGTAATATAATCTTCACTTCGTGAGTCATTCCCAGCCTCTCATTCCTCTAACAATTTTGGTTCTCAGTTTATCATAACATGGTTTTTCAAACCTAGCTCCTCTAGGACGCACGCGGTCCGACTGGGCAATCAATTCAATTGTTGATTGGCCGATAGACTAATCTTAATAATGTGCGTGCATAATTTAAATTCTTTCAACCTCTCGCATCTAATGGTGCAAATGAACACCATTCTCCTCTGCACCGCTCCTTCGCCAATCGTCCATCTTTTAACCCTCCCCGCAAACGCCTCTCTCCCACCCCCCCCCCCGGGCCCTCCAAAGACATCCCCCTCCTGACTCCTTCAATCCACATCTCGTCCGTCGCATTCCTAGCAATGATGGAGTCTGGGACCACCGGAGTCGTATAAAATTTTAAACGTTTGCTTTGTTGGCTCCTTATATTTTACAGTTTCATATTTGCAAATTCATTAGTGCGCGATTCACGCTTTAAAATTGTTGAGTAGAGGTTAAATACTACACAGTGTCGGGCAGCGCTCAGTATTGTACGTGTGTATAGAATTGTGAAATACTATAATTCTCTATTTGCTGTCTCTTGAAATACCTGTATTTCCTTTAAATAGTTGGTGCAAAACAGAGAAGGAGAGATAAACTTCAAACTCACGAATTTTTTGGGCCACGGAGTTAAGGGGCTATTTCGAGGAATAGAATTTCTTTTTTGGAGATGGACGACATGAAGACTGGTCGGAGGTTTGAACGAAGGAAAATAAGAAATTTAGTTAGTAAAAGCGGCAGAATGTTATGGTTCGTGCAATAATTGTTACATAAATGTTTTTGGAGACAGTTGGAGGCAAGTTTATCTTGACGATGGTTTGAAGCAACGGGCTTATGTAGACAAGCTATTGAAATTCAATGTTTCTTGTCGTGTACTTAGGGAAGATTTCGAGATGAATGCGGGAAAAAACGTCCGTGGAGAGATGGATTGTGGGTGAGGGTTATTCGTGACGGGGAACGGCGTAGAAAACGCTCCACGGCGTTTATGTGGATCTAAAGCGAGTGAGGGGGGAGGGTTGGAAGCTTCGCCTACCGGAAGAGAGAGACACTGTAAAGCGTATGCTACATTTTTTGTTGTGCAGTTTCCGTAGGATGAAATTGAATTGGGGATGGGGCTGGCCAAATGGGGGCAGCGGGTGAGAGGGCATGTTTTGCATCGGGGCGGACGTCAGGGATAGGCCCCGTGAACTTCGGGCGCAGGAGTGGGGCACGAAGCTGCGTGTTGAGGGCGTGGAATTATGCGCAGATTGGCGCGTCGTCTGCAGAAGGAGATATTGGTACATTTCGAGACAGGGTTTCGGGGGGACAGGAGGAGAATGCCTCGCGGAAAGAGGAAAAGATCTTTGCGTAATTTTTTCGCTTCTTTGTGTGCCCATATGGTAAAGGATTCGGGGCGTGTATGGATAGGATGAAGGAAGGAGGTCCAGATTTAGGAGTTGAGGAGAGCAGCAACGATTGAGGAGGGAACGTTTTGCATGTGAGGGTCGAGTGACGATCGAGAATTGCAAATGCGATGGCCGCGGATCGAGACTGAATGCGGGGTGGCCACTGTTGGTGATTGCTACGTTGATTGGTTAGATCACCCTCTCTCTAGACCATTTCCTCCATGACACAATTCAGACAGCCTTCAATCATTCCATTCCTCTCTCACATTAAGCCTGCATTTTCAATAGGTCATTCTCTACGTTGCCCTCAATATCTTACGTCGAAGTTTTCTCATTACAGTATTAACGCTTGACGTAGTTGAGGCTATCAATGTCTTTGGTAAAATAGCTCGCGGAGATTTTCAAGGAGATAACACCCTTCAACCCAAATGTGCGGGTTCGAGTCCAGATTGAGGCGCTTCGACATTGGGTAGGCATTTAAAGGCAAACCGAGAGTAGAGTATTGGATTTGCAGAATCTCACATCCAAAGAATTTGAAGTAATTTTGAGGAGAAAAGTTAAGGTTTCATGTTGTCACCCGTTAGAAACCCTTCATCGTGGGCTACAGCGTTGACGTGGTGGTAAGACGCGTGTCCTGATGTCCCCTAGAGTTTTGCTGGCGGGAGCAATGGTAATTGCTCCCGCCAGCCGTCAGAGGAAAGGTAGTCCACGCAGCGTCTGTTCCTCAGTGAGGCGGCTGCAAAGGGCTTCTGGTCCCAGTGGGACGGCCATTGAGTGATCGTGTCACCTTGCAAACATTGTTGAGGAAGACTACGGGAAACCACTTCAATTAATATTCCCTCTAACAATACTGTAAAATGATTAGTATTAGGTATTTTGAATTCTTTCGAAAGTAACCTTTGCAAGGTGACTATTTTGAAAAGAACTCTGCACATTTTCACAAATTAATTTTGCTGCGGCACGACAAGTTACTCTCTTTAGATATTTAAGTATCCTGCAAACAACCGCTAGGGTGTGTGGCAGGAGGTAGTTACACACCATTCTATACTATTCACCCAAAATGCTTTCCCTCATAGCGCAATTTTGCTCCCCTATCTTTCGTGGGAAAAGTTACATCTTCAATCTACCTGTTTTACACTTAATCTCTAATGTCATTGACATGATCTCTCCTACCGTAGTACGATGGGACTAATAATATATTTTCAAAATCCCTGCTAAAGAGACGTCCTTCCACTTCATACAAGAGACTTAATCTGTAATATAACCCCCGTGAGTGATTCCTAGGCTAGCTGCTTTAATATTTTCGACACGCTACTAAATTTATCAAAACAACGTTTTACAAATCTAGCTCCTCTATTCTGCACGCGATCTAAGTTTGACATCAATCCAACTTCGTGAGGATCCCATATGCTAACAGCATATTCTAAATGAGGCCTAACCAGCGACAGATAACATAGATAACATTTCTCTTTGAATATTTCATCATATTTACCCAGTACACTTCTAATAAATCCTAATTATTTGTTTCACTTAGCTATAGCATACATATAATATATGTACTTCCAGATAGATGTGAATGTTCCAGTTAAGCGAAAGGCGTCGTAATTTATTTACATTAGTAATCTATAATTTCAAATTCCGCATCCATATGAAATTATAGATTACTAATGCAAATAAATTATTTTTCATTTTATACCAATGTCCTCAACGAAATTTCTTCTGGAGCTGTTGATTGTATATCTGTTTAATAAGCAGACTGCCAAGGATGATGAGACATCTTTGGTGATCGCAGTTATTGCGAATCAACCTGGTGGGATTGCTTTGAGAGCAGTCTCTCTAATTTCTCTTTAAAATTGAGCTTCCACCATCTTGCGCAATTAATCGTCTTGCAGTGTTGGTATTAGTGTGTCACTCGTCACGCGAGTCGAGCACGACGTTCGACGGTTCCGAGTAATCCCACGTTAACGACCGTCGCCCCCTCCGCGGGAGGGGGGGTGGCGGGAGGGACGGTCGCGACCCAGGGCGGGCAGGCCCACGGCACCCTCCCCCCACCTCAGCCCCGATCGGACACTGAAATGAACGTCCAAAGGCAATCCGACTGCGAGATACCGTCATCCCGCCTCAATGTAGAACCGCAGAAATCTACGTGACGGTTGGATTGAGAGGTTAGAGTACAGGCCACCTCCCTCTACGCTGTTGGAAATTCGCACATTAGCTTGGTGGTCGTATGTGCGGCCATTTCCTTTCGCCTTGCCCCCTGTGGCTTCCCACGAGCATATTGTGGGCCAGAACATTCACATACCCAGTGCGAACCTGCGGTGCCCATACACTTCACTCAGACTTGAACCCGAGGCTTTTGGCCAAAGGTAACTCTCTACCGGACTAACACGTCCCTCAGCGTGCAAAAATATCGGCATTATTACGACTATCCAGGCACGGTAACACTTACGGAATTAAATATCTCGATAAATTTCGGTATTAATGAAATAATCGAAATATTTTCCGCACAAGCTTTCTCATTTTTTTTGCTTGAAGCTGATCTCTCCTTGAATTTATTTACCGTGATTTTGTCTACCATATTTATTATTCTTGAATGGTTAGGAAGTGTTTTATATGCAATGTACGTATATTTTAATTTTTCTAGTAAATTCTTTAATTGACTGACGCTAATTATTAATTGCAGCAGTGGCCGAAGAATAGTTGAAAAATAAGTCAAACAATTATCAATATCATTAGCACGCTTGCACGCAGCACTACTCAGAACAATGTAAAATGAAATATACTGGAAGCAATTTCAAAATTACTTTGGTTGAAACTTGTTATCTTAAATGACTTTAAGATACACATCACAGAAAATTATTTTTTAAATGTTTATTCTGTACGCGTGCAATTTCGGAAACATGACGGTCGAATAAGAACTCCTTAGAACATTGGTCGTCATAAATAAAGTGCAAGATGTAATATTAGCCTGTATACGTCATTCCTATTTTTCTTGAAGATAAATGGGATTCTATTCTTTGAGGCAATTCTTGGATAGACCAATACCCTAAAAACTGCTCCAAAAACAAGTTCTTCATGAGAGTCTACTCTAAGAAAGTGCTCTACCCCTCTTCGTTGCAAAAAAACAATCTTCAACTCGTGTATTACATCATATAAAGTTTGTCTTACGTTTACTTGCTCCAACTTTCGGTTGTGCAAACCGAAGTTAAGCTAAAAAGCATGGATTTACGTACCTTGCATGTGTGAGCATAATTTGCAATAAGGTATTCATTTGTTCTACCTTGTTTTAATTTATTTATTCATGCTTGCATTTCCCTTTGCTACTTGAATGGAAATTCGCAACGGACCAATTGAATGAAAACGTGAGTCTTATCATCGGAACACTAATTTAAACTCAGGATTCGTGAATTAATAGTTTTAGCAACAATAAATAGCAACAATTTTCTGTTAACGTTTCAAGTGCTTTTGATTTACACCAATAATATTGTTTTTGGGACCTCTCAATATACGATTTAAGCTACAATTGATGTATCGTTTTTCATTTTCATGGCGTTCTTTTTTACTGCCTGTATCAATTCGAAGAGTTTAAAATTTTGACATTCACTAAATTGTCATGATGTCCGTCCACGTGAGTTTTGTAAACGAAAGCCTGTTGTTTAATTTGTGATTTCATTGGTTTCATTAGTATCTAGTGTCACCGGTGATTTTTGACAAATTTACTATTGGAATATACTGCAAACATATTGTCAAATATTTGTACCCATATGTCAGTAGTTGATATTAATTAATGATCGTCCTTCCACATACGCAATTAATAGTTATATAGATAGTTACTGCCTTAGTTTCCAAAGATCTGAGATAGAAGGGCGAAACTGGTGGACGTAACTTGTAGAAAGAACCTCTCTACTTTGAACACTTTCAAGATCAAGATTTTTTTGAACCATATTGAAAATGATATTTGTATGTGTTAGGGACTTTTCCAGTAGGAATTAAATTCTCATTAATAACATATCAATAAAAATATTTTAACGTACGTTGCGTTAAAGATTGTGATTCCAGAGGCTTAAGAATCAAGTCAAACGGTGAAGTGATTAGAATAAATACAATTATATTGAGACGTGAACATTAATGCATACAAAAAATTGAACCATGAAAATGATAAAGGATTCGTTTATTAAATGCGAAAATTGTTATATTAAATGTGTTATTTTTTGACTTGGTGGTTAGTATTTACTTTGGATCATTAAACTGGGACAATTTCAACGAAATTTATTTTAGTATATATATATATATATATATATATATATATATATATATATATATATATATATATATATATATACTAAATATATATATATATAAACACTAGTTTAATAAATATTAAACACACAGAAACATAAAAGTAGGACACTTACAGTAGATATTTACGTTTCGACGGCACGGCCGTCGTCATCAGATATCTACTGTAAGTGTCCTTCTTTTAGGTTTCTGTGTGTTTAATATTTATTAACCTAGTGTTTGTGTGTTTGTGCGTCGCCGGAGTGCGTCATTTTCAAGATTTTATATATATATATATATATATATTATTAGGTAATCTACCGGTTAAGGTAGGTTTTTGGATAGACACAACTATCAAATAAACATTTTGTGACTCCCCACCTAGCAAACTAATCTATATCAGGCCCCTCTTCATCTCGGTGTACTTCTTTCCTCCCTTCATCCCGTCCAACATCCCTATCCTGTTCCTACCCTTACCTCGCTTGCCGAACATTCTCCCCTCTATTACCCTCTTCAACATTCCACTACCGCTCAATACGCCTTTCATCCATTTTGCCTGCCTACACGTCCCTACCACTTTGACCGTATTGGCCCAAAACACTTCCGAGATATGTAAACTGTTCTACTTGCTCTATTTTTTCCTCGCCTATTTCAATATTTAGCTAAGCCTTTTTCTTTCTGGAAAATCGCATAACCTTTGTTTTATTAATATTTATTCTCATCCCATATTTATTGCACTGAACCTCCAATTCACTCAACAATGCTTGCAACCCCTTGGCTGACTGAACAACTAATGTTTGGTCATCAGCAAACCTAACCGATTTTACCAATTCCCCTCCGACTTTCATTCCTACCTCCAGTTCTTCCCATGCCTCTTTAATCATTTCCTCTACATATACGTTGAACAGTACCGGTGACAATGGGCAACCCTGCCTTACACCTCTTCCTAACACTGCCCATCCGGACTCTCCGTTCCCCGTTCGCACCTGAGCAGTCTGAGACATGTACAGGTTGCGGATCAGTCTCCTGTCCCTCCAATCCATTCCTATTTTCTGCAATACACGCATTAATTTTTCCCAATTCACTCTATCAAGTGCTTTTTCGAAATCTACAAAACAGGCAAAAACGTCCTGATTGTATTCTATATTCCTCTCGACTAGTGATCTCATTACTGCAATGGCATCACGCGTACCTCTTCCTTTCCTGAACCCAAACTGATCATCCCCTAAGTAATCATTTGCCTTACTCTCTATCCTTTTGTTGATGATCCCGAGAATAACTTTAGCTGCGTGGGAAATCAAGCTTATTGTTCTGTAATCCTCACACGACGAAGCCTTTGCCTTTTTTGGAATAGGAACTAACACCGATCTCACAAAATCTTCCGGCCAGATTCCTTCCTCATGAATACTACGAATCAGTCCATATATGGCCTTCTTCCCACCTTTCCCTAACCATTTCAACATTTCTACAGGAATATTGTCCACCCCCACAGCCTTATTTGCTTTCATCTCCTTTAATGCCCTTTCTATTTCATCGTCGAGTATGCCTGAACCTAAGCCATCTTCTTCTACGTCATGTTCCTTTTCTATGTCTAACCTTGTCGGCCTACGTTCTTTACCATACAGTGTTTCTATAATATATATATATATATATATATATATATATATATATATTCAAACTTGAAAATCCCGCCATACGGCGAACAAATATTATTTTCGCAAATAGAAATAGACATATAAGGAAAGGGGATTGGAAAACACATAAAATACCAACACAGGAAAGGTGGGGAAGGTGGTTTTGAGCAGATCACAAATGTAAAAATATCAATCAAAAAATAAAAAAAGCGAACTTCAATATAATAAACATGTCATCTAATTACTGGGAATACGATCAGTGTGATGCACAGTTATCGGAGTGTGATCAAGGCAATGAGCGGTAAAAAACGAGCCAAGTGACTGCAGGAAATGCCGCAAAGGTAACTACGTTGGGGTCACCCGTGGATGTGCACACAACGAGGAATTTCACTGCGGGGAAATCGTTCGCCCGGAATTGAATCAGGATCCACCGATTTCTGAGCGAGGGTTTTTGCCACTTGAAAGATACCGTTGCGCTCTCTTCAAATGTGAAAACATCTGAGTAATCACAGCCGTGCACACCGCGGGGCATTGCTGGAGTAGCACATTTAAAAGCAACATTTGAATTCATTGGTGTTTGCTTAGAAAAATTAGACTCGTATATCTTAGACAAACACTCATATGTTTAATTACTTCGTAGCAATATGAGAATATGGAGTAGTGCGTCAGAATCTTTTCAGCCAATGAAAGCCTTTTGAAAATTGCTGTGCAAGAGCGGGTAGGCTCAACTGGCACACTGGTCACTCACGGTGTAAACTGCATTGGCGAAAGCCGAAAAACAAGGAATCCGATTACAAATATGTGCGAATGATTTTTCATCCATGATCGTTTTGGTACAAATGGTGATACAAATAAGGGAAACACTTTTTAAGGATTCTCCTTCATTCCTTCATTTTTCGCAATTTGCGATCTCAGATACATGGAAAAGGGAATCAGTGGAATATTAAAGAACTTCTCCCCTTTAACAAAAATATTTTAAAGGGGAATTTCGAATGTGAACGGGCTATAGAGGATAGCTGACCACGTCGAGAAGGACAGCGCCACATTGGATGCTCTGGGTTGAGTACTACTGCATGCACGACTTAAGCAGTTATACTATGTACCGTTATCATTCTATCGAACGTAGATACTGGCGGAATAACGCCGTGTTACATTGGTGGGTGGTTCCACAGCGAGAATTTGCCGGTAATTGATTGAAGAACGAAGCGATTTATCAGGATTCCTTAATAGCTCGTGCAATCCTTGATCACGACGTTTGGACACTCACAAATGGCAATTTGAACTTTCATAAAATAGCACTCGCATTTTTACTTTTGTATAATTAAAACATTTCCCCAAAGGGAAAGGGACCTATTGTTCCTCATCGCGTGCACTCACGGCGTCTCGCAGGGTAATATGCCGACGTATCTGTTGAACATTTTTATTTAATCGCCATTCATTTCTTTACACTTTTTTTTAACGCTGCTCCAGTTTCGGTATTCCCACGGCAAAGAAGTTCGCCGCGTGGGGATTTAAGCAATTGACGACGGCGGTCAGGAGTTCTTCGTCGTCTTCAAACCGTTGTCCACCAAGCCGCTGTTACATGAGTGCAATAAGAAGGAATTCTCGTTTGGTGCAAGATTTCTACACTTTCAAAACGCTCTTTTAATCAACATTCTTTGCTCTTTTTTTTGTCAGTAAGCATATAGAATGCCCATCTTGCACACAATTTGTGATATCCGAGCATTTCTGTAGCATTCATGTGGATACGAGTGGTTCCGTCCAACAAGAGGTAATCTATCATTCATAGCACTCAATCCTCGATCAGATCGCAGTTCTTGGACAACCTGTTGGACAACGATTTCATCGGATTCTGGACACTGATCCGCCAGCCACTTTACTCTCCATCTTGGACATTTGTGCGGCTATTTGTGATGTCTCCTCACCATTGCCTAACCTCTCCTTCACTCATTGCTATAGATCCATGAACAAGGCACAATTTCTAATAAATTTGGGCAGCTGATGATCCTTTTCCTCACAATAATCGAATAGCCGGACGCATTTCGCAACTGGCGGGAGCAACGATTTTCGCGGACATTGTTATCTGAATTCACCAATCGACTTCTAAAATCAAAACAATAGCTTCTATGACTTTAGATATAATAGATGACCCTGCATGCGAACAATTTTGTTCTGATCCGCCAATGTTTAAATATAAGAAAAAAGCTCTCAGTTTTCGAATATGCCTCATGCCTGGGAAAAAATACGGTTTCGAGTATGCTTTCGAATATGCCTCCTTAAAGTGTGTTGGATACGGTGGATGACCTAACATCAGCTGAGCGAGTAAAATGTAGGATAAACAAATAGGACGGAATGAAGGGAGGTAGAAGGAATGAAGGCGGCGCGAGGTTGAAGAATAGCTGACCATGATCTAAGTTTTATAGTATTTGTTTAGCATCTTGGTAGGTCATACTTACAAATCTAGAAGATCTATGGTTGGTTTGCTAACCAAGCAAGCTGTTACAAGGAAAATATTACTTCTAAGCGATGATATGTCTAAAAATGATCGATTCTTTTTTGATAAATACACAATTAAGTTTCTATTAAGGGACAATTACTCATCAATAAAGTTCCATCGTTTCTCACGGCGTAAGTAAACCACTTAACCAATTGAAATTGATCGCTTTTCAATCAAGGAGTGCGTTTTTACGTCGCCTCCAAGCTAGCGCAGATGGTCACATGTGCGCCATATCTTCTCCGAGTGGATGAGAAAGTTGAGGACTAGGAACAATGGGAACGGAACGGCCGCACTCGGTGCTCGTAAATTTTTCATAACCTCCGATGCCTTTAAACTTGGGAGCTCCTCTCCAAGTTACTTCCAATTGGGTGCGGCACTCGCGTCCCCCACTGGGGGGGTGCGCCGTCTTGGGATTTACGCGACACCATCTTTCCACATGCTTGAGTCGGCTCAGGATAAGCAGTCCGACACTGTTGCCTACAGCGCGGGCGCGCCTGCAGTCCACATCGGGTGACAGCCGAAGGGCGGACAAATGTGAACAGCGATCCGGAGGGAAACAATTCCACACATGGAGCGGTCGGCGTTCCCTCCAACAAGTGAGCAAGCTTGTTAATAGTTTATTCGGCCAATAATAGTCTGGTGTGTAGTAGTTCATTGTCCGTTCAGGATAACCTGGCCGATATAATCAGTAGCCTGCTGCGCGGGGAGGTCTATAATCCACCCCTCATGATAGAGGAGGCAATGCTTACTCGGAGAGACATATGCGGACAGCAATCCGAAGAGTTTGTGGTAGTGAGGGGGTTGGGGAAGGGGAGAGATGCTAGTTCTCCACCCTCGAGAGGAAAGAGAGTTTGAACGGTTTGACCAGAATAAACTCCCTAATTTTAAAAAATCACTGAAGAGTACGTAAGTCAATTATTGGAGTAGAAATATTGGCATTAGTTGAGGAAAAAAACGGCATTTATAGTACCTACCATGCATTGGTCTGATAAGCATTGAGGCTTTGTCGTAGAAGCGTTCTTTAAGGGCAATAATAGTGTAGTGGCGACGCAGAGGGCGCTGTGGTCTAGCGATGAAGCGCATTTTCACCTTTCCGGCTCAGTTAATAAGTAAAATTTTTATTATTGGGGGTCTAAAAACTCTTGAAAACTTCACCCATGACCTCTCCATAGCCCCAAAGTGACAGTTTGGTGCGCTGTGTCCCCCAACACGCATTATTTGGCCTTGGGCCACGGTTCATAGCTCCCGTCGTTCACGCCAAATCGTACAAGGACAATTAATCCGTCGGCCGCCTGACATCCTTACGAGGGAATGTTCCATGGTCCCCTCGCTCTCAAGATTCGAGCCTATGTGCTTTCTTGCTTTGTGGATATCTCAAAGCTGAGATTTACAAAGTTCGACCGAGGACCTTGAAAGCTCTTAAGGAGCCAATTAAAGATGTCATTGCTGGAATAACGCAAGATATGTTGAGAAGAGTTTTCTAAAACTTTTGTGGACGACTCGACAAATGCATCGCTCACCAAGGGCGTCCCCTGGATTAAATCATTTTCAAAAATTAATAATAAAAAAATAGTATTGGATTTATTTTTCAGAAATAAAATCTTTTTTAATCATCATTGTTGGTGTTTTTACAATTTACTCGTCATATCAGGGAGCCCATTCTGCTCCACCCTGTGTATGCGGCCATTCCTGCGCCTCTTCCTAATGCACTGGCCCCACGCTGGGCAGCATGTCACGCTTTGAGCTCCCAAATGAGCCAGCACTCCGACCGAGCGCATGATCCCCAATTGACGGGTACCCTTTGATATTATCCTTCCTACACTCCTGCACTTATTTTCCCTCTCCGGTATTTCCATGGATCATGTCAACGGAAGCGTTTAACAAAAATCTTTGATGCTAATTTTTTAGATGTCGTATCTAATGTTGCATTTTTAATCTTGTTTCAGGGGTGAGTTACATATTCCAATTCGGAGGTTATTGCTCCGTTGCACAAGGCTGCTAAGGACTTCAAACGGACATACATGCAAGTAAGGGCAAGTTATCCTTCATGAATTTTTTCTCACAATTTGCTCTCATCTTTTTCCCAGTCTCTCATGCATATTTCCATGTCCTTTTACCCAGCCAACGAAATTGCTTTAGCAAATCTTAATTTCCGATTTCAAAGAACTCCTCTCGCGTGTACTGGCATAGTCACCGTGAAACTGAATGTGAAACCTAAACTACGAATAATCTGTCAATTCTGTGGTTTTCCGAGAAATCACATGAGTATTCATCAACATCCATGTGTTTTTATTTATTATAAGTTATTTTAATCATACATTTGCCCTATGAAAATGTGTACGCATTATTTTATATTTCATGTAATGAATACTATACCATCTACTTATCGTTTTGTGACTACTACAGCATCATTTAGAAGTGGAAATGCAGTGAATAAGGGCCTGATCTATGCACATCTTCCTGACTTTCAATTGACCACAGTGTAATTACATACCTGTATATCCACCATCCACAAATACGGATTGGTGAATATTGACGCGTCCTTTGGAATCTTTCATTTCTTCAGTGTTTATTTTCGTTTGTAATGAATAACTTGAGCCATTCAATTCCGAAATGTCTCAGCGAATGTAGATTTTTGTTTAATTAAAATTGTAAATTCTCCACAAAATAATTATTTATTATTATTATGTTTATTTTGTGGAAAATTGTCGATTTTAATTAATCAGATATTCTACCATATCACGCCTGAAACGTCTCTTTTTGTTTTAGTAGATTTTTGTGTTGTCGAGTTAGGAGTTTTGAGCCAGGCCGATTATTTTCTGAAAGGCCTTACGCATTCGGCTTTGGAACTTAAGTTTACGGATATTGGTACTTGGCTGAAGCCCGCCGCTCATAAATCGAAGATTTTCACCTGATACCTAACCCCCGCAGGAGAGTCGTGCTATACTAGTGATGGATTTTTCTTTTAATTTTGTTACCCTGAGGTTAGAGAATAGCTTTTAAGAATCATCAAACATACGCGCGAGGTCCAGGGTAAGACACGTACTGCAATTTAAATATGAATGATACTTCTCAAAAGGGTCGGGGGTCGGGTTGTCTGGTGGTATATTGATTGAAGTGAGGCCTAATTTCCGAGGTGAGTTTTTGAGTCGCTTCGGCCAGATATAGGCCGCTACACATGCAGTAAGGCAATGCAACGCAACCAATTACCCCTTGCTGTTCGCTAGGCCAGAGTCCAATCCGCATAAGCTGGCCGACACATCCTGCGTGGGTGGCATTCTCAGAATACTAACGATGGCAATCACGGTACAATGAATCAACATCAAGTTTTTAGTAAGGTGCGGTTAAAGTTATTGAGAAATTACTGACATGTTGACAGCTGTTTACGGTGATAATGCCCTGGAAAAATATCCGTTTTCAAGTGGATTAAGCGTTTTAAAAATGGCCGACCAGATGCCACGGATGATGCAAGCCCGGGACGACCTTCAACCACCTGTGTTGACGACAACATTGATCGTGTGTGGTCCTTTGTCCTTACCGGTTGTCGAATAACTGTCCGAATGATAGCTGATTAACTTAATTCAGGAAAATCAACAGTACACACTATATTAACCGAGGAATTGGGTTAAAAAAATTGTGCAAAAATCGTGCCCAAGCTCCATTAATTGTTCGCCAATTTCTGGCAAAAAATTCAATCAACATCCTTGATCATCCTCATAATTCGCCAGATCTCTCCCACTGTGACTTTTTCCTATTCTCAAATGCAAAAATCTGATGAGAAGACATCACTGGGAAGATGTAGACACAATAAAGCAAGAAACGACGAGAAAACTAAAAAGGCGAACTGCCGAGGACTTCCAAGGGTGCTTTAAACAGTGGAAGAGAAGAAGATGGAACAAGTGCATAGCCCACGAATGGAGAGAACCTACTTTGAAGGGGACGAAATCATTGTAGACTAAGTTTTGCAAATTAAAGTTTTTATTGCCTCAGTTCGTGTATTTATTGGACAGACCTCGTAAATGCGACGCTTTTATTCGATCGTTTTTGGTAGTTTTTTTGTCGTCACACATCTCTTTTCGAAATGCTTATTCACAAAAGTAAAATTTATGATTATTTCACATGAGGAATGTTTCAATTTCACAAATTTCCCTGAGTCGGTTGGTTATCAACTCGCAAGTGACCCTTACATTGTTGCAGTTCGATATCCTGAAAAATCAAACCTTTAGCGAAGAATGGAGTAAGTCAACAAAATGTTTATATTTTATATGATGAGTACAGATGATTGGCGTGGATTGGAATCTTTTTAAATGCGGGTGTGGCGAAGGGTGAAAGAGCTATGAAGTGGACAGAAAGGGAAACAAATGAGGAAGGGCAAAGTATGGTGAGGGAGGAGAGTGGACTGTAGGGAAAAAACCAAAGCAAGTCGATGAAGAGTGGATACAAGAGTATTTGGATTGGCAATCGCATGTAAAGGACTGTGGTAGAGGGGAGAGTGTTCGGAAAACGAGAAAGGAGAGCATATGTATTGGGTTGGCATGTTGGATGGAATGAAGGAAGGAAGGAAGTACACATTCGAAAGATACGTCTACATACACAAGAAGAACAGATATGAGACAAAATGCTCAAAAATACAGCGACAGTTAAAGATTACCAGCCGTACCTTTACTATCACATATGGGCTAGGTTTACACCATGCCTAAAATCATCGACATCGCCGCACTCCGTCCATAATCACGCACTCTTCAATTTCATTTTCCATTAAAAATCACGCCACGTTACACAACATTCACTTTTGTAATACAATTCCTCACACCGTCCACATCACGTATAGAACAATATTTTAACAAGTACAATTGTGTAATAATTACTAATAAATGAATTTTATCACCCACTGGCTGCTTTACACTTATTCTGATAACTCCTAGAATTGGATGGAAATGGCTCAAACAAACCACCGAGGCACCTGGTTCCATTCAATAATAGTTCTGTTTAATAATAATTCTGAATTCTCAAAGCATATAGCATGTTTTTTCACCGATTTGAGAGTGACTGAAACAATTTTTCTATCGAAGGGGAAGTCAAATTTTGAAGCCTGGTGCTCGAAGTTCTCTGAATTGATGAGTTAGGACGACTCCCGCGGTGTACGAGTAGTCTGGCCTCTTCGACACTATTTCTCAAGTACTTCCATATCTTCCATATCGAGATGGAGACGAGGATTAATCACTTGGCGATAACAATGGTATATGGAGACATAATAAGATGATATAGTTGCTTCATCGATAATATTTCCATGTAAATAAAGTTGTCATAACGACAACATTTATCGCCCAAGATATAGTATATCAATTCCTTAAATCTTTCCATATCGTTCTGGTCGACGCGAAAAAGATCGAAATATATGTCATCGTACAGACAAGGAAATGTGAGTCGGAGAGAGACTTAAAGTACCTTGGATGGTTAAGACCTCTTGTTCTTGAGATTGAAATCCTTGTCATCATTTTCTAATGCCTCATTTTTTCCGTTTTTTTCGGTACCAATTGACATCTATCTACATCTACTTAATACCCCGCAAGCCGCCGCAAGGGTGGGTGGTGTTAGGGTACCGCCCGTAATTAAGAAAAAAACCGCATACAAAAGCCACATATTTATACAACCCATAAACAACGCATGGTATATATTCATGCAGAAACCCTTACACCCCGCAGACATGCAAACACACAAACTACCAACTAACATACCCATGTACCTACAGATACACCTAATATCTCTGCTATGTTTAATCTTGTTCCGACTGAATTCAATGTTTTTAATATTTCTAAAGTGACCTCAGTTTCTTACTATTGACTATCGGTTACGGTTTACCATTGGCGGTTAAATACTGCCTCAGCTTTCTAGCCCTTATCGTTTTAGAGACTGATTACCTGATCTCATTGGAAGTATTGATGCAAACATGCTCATATTAGCGCTCCTTTTAGCGCCCTTCGCCCAAAACAGGCTCATATCTGAGTGACCGCCCTGCACGTTTCCCTTTACCAATGCACAGTCAACTGCTTTGGGCGAATTAAAGTGGAACTTCCGCGTACCACTTCCCGGTGGTACATTCAAATCAGATTAATCAAATATTATTTTTTAAACACAGTATTCATGCTAGCGATTATAAGAGTGGAGACGAATTTCATGAGAGAGTGCAGCACACCAATCCCTTAATATGTGTCCTGTACAATAGGTTATTCATAGAATTCAGATTGCGGATTTATGTGTCCTGCAAAGCTGGTCTCGTGCGAAAAATCAGTGGGAATTTATTAGGATGTAGAATTAATGCTGAATGAAAAGCCAGTGTAATTAATTCATGGGTTTTGTTTGGAAAACAGGAGCATATTAATTGAAATATGATTTGTTTTTTCATTGAGATAATTAAAATTGCCATGTGCTACGGCGTTGGCCTTAAGACTACAGGATTTTCATGATTTTCCATTCTTATACATGGGAGTGGCTCACTCACGAGTACCTTCCATTACCTCCTCAGCCTTTCGCTGCTTTTTCTCTTGGCATTTCTAAATCAACGCCACTCTTATGCAGTGCCAAAATAAAGAAAGTGAAGAGGATTCCCTCCTACGCATCTTATGAATTGAAAGTGTTATCCAACTAAGCTGGGCCATCAATCAGTCTACCGCTTCCATCGACTGGCCTCATCACTTCCCATTACTATATAGTAATCACTTAATGATCTGTCGTTTCGTCGGCGTTGTTTTCCGTGTCCTTGCTATGGATACAAACGCCGTCCCCAACAATTTAATTAGTTTCTAGCAGATATAGAAATTTTTTTGAATAACTCACGTATCATGGCAGAAGGCAATAATTCACCGCACATACCAGTCCAATTCAATTTGCAGAGTAATTAATTTCTACTTCGAAAAAGTTGCCAAGCTAAAATTATTCATGAACACAGTTGTGGTTTCCCACGGAGCGGACTTTCAGAGTTGTGTTTGTCGAGTGGTCAAGTGAAAACAGCACCAGCGAACCTGCGTGGGCGTGCACATGCGAAACCCTTGGTGCCGGCCGGGACTCCAAGTGATTATTCGGCCGAAGGTAGTCGTGTCGTTTCATTGCCGTGATCTTAATTGGCGATATTAGTGCATAATAAAGGGTTGTCATCTGGAGTGCTTGTCGACGCTCACAGCTTTCAATTAAATCACCAAATTAAACATTCCCTTTGTCGTCCTGTCTAAGCCCGGATTTATCTCTCCCGAATTGAATGTGGGGTATTCTGTTTTTTACCCACATGAGAGATTGTCGGTGACCTCAAAAAGGGCGTCGTGGTGCGGGGCGGAGTGGATGGGGAGGGCGAAAAGGGAGCGGAGGGGGCGTCGACGCGACGAGGACGTCCGCGATCCGTATTCGCAGAGTCGAAATCAAATCACGCACGACTCCGCTCCCTTACGGACGAAATGCAATATTCAAATGCAGCACGAGTTCCTCCAAATGACCCCTCACTCAGGGGTTGGACAAAAAGAGCCAGTCGCAAATCTTGAAATAACCGTTTCTATTTCGGGTGCCGATAGGTTGTGGATATTTCTATGGTATTTAGTGTCAGGTCGGACGAGGCTTTGAGTCGTTTTAATGATTATTTCCGGAGTTCATCAAAATCTGCCCTAACCAGTTATTATTACAAAGTAATCTACCGGTTAAGGTAGTTCATTGGACGGACACAACTACCAAATAAATATCTTGTGACTCCAAACAAAACCCAATCGAGCAACCTAATTTACATCAGGTCCCTCTTCATCTCTGTGTACTTCTTTCCTCCCTTCATCCCGTCCAACATCCCTGTCATATGTTCCTGCCCTTTCCTCGTTTGACTAACATTCTCCCCTCTATTACAGTCTTCAACATCCCACTGCCGATCAATACGCCCTTCATCCATTTTTCATGCCTCCTTAGGATTTCTCCCAAAAAACCCCTCTCCTCACCCACCTTCCCTAGTACTTCCTCTTTTTTTCCTTTCCTGTTCATTTCCCCTTCTCCAATCTTCTCCACACCCACATTTCAAAAGCCTCCAATCTACGTCTATCTTCCTGCTTCAGTGACCACGTTTCCGCGCCGTACATAGCTACATAATCTACGTAACAGGCAAATTAATCCTGATTGTATTCTATATTCCTCTCGATTGAAAGTACTCATTCCAGCGATAATAATTTGTCGTGGACGGAGTAATTGGGATAGCTATTAGGTACACCGAGGGGAATTGGAGCAGACTGTAAGGATAGGGAGGGAGATCTATCCGAAAAAGGCCACACGTTACAAAGGGTGCTTGAGGATGGGTTGTTTTAAGTGGGGAAGTAGGGACTTCCTGTTATTTTCAAAGTGTAGAAACTCTCTTGTGAGAGAGATATGTGGGGGGACTTGAGGTGAGAACGATTTTAGCTCTGGAAATTGACAAATCAGTTGAGCTGTTCAGATGATACAGTATCAGTTAACTAGCCTGAGAAGGGATTTCAATCATTTGAGCCCAAAAGAGAGCCAGGATTAAAGGTATGGACCGATTAAAAAGAAAATGAAGGCAATGAGTATTTATCCTGATATAACAGTCAAAGATTAACGTTCAAATTTGTGGGCATATATTTTTATAGGTGGATAATTTCACTTATTAATGAAGTTACTTATGAGTTAAGCAAAGTAGTGAAAACGTTAAAAGGTAAAGAATACTATGGGAGAAAATGTTGCCAGGGAGTTTTTGAAAAGATAAACGAAAGACTAGTGAAAATAAAACAGAGTGTGGTTTCGAATGACTCAGAAACGTGGTCGTTGAGGCAGGGGTGTGAGCGTTGACGGAAGATTTTTTAGTTGAGGAGGATGGAAGGAGTGTATGGGAAGGAAAGTATGCAAAGAGGTACTGGATATGGTAGGAGAGCAAAGAGGGCTGGTGGGAAATATTCGGAGAAGGGAGATGATGTGCAGGCTGTAGTAAAGACATGTAGAGAGAGAGTGAGTGAAATGTTGGGTAAGCGTGGTGAAAGTAGGGAAAGCTAAATTCTATGGTTTTCCGCTCAACTTGATGGAACTTCTTGATGACAAGTGAATAATAGTATATATTTGTGATTTCTTCTGCTTTTTATTTTAAAAACAACCGGTTCTGTCGAATAATCGACATCATCATTAGGCCTGATTATGTCGACTATTCGACGAAATCGGTCGTTTTAGAAGTAAGAATTGAAGGAACTTACAAAGAGATTATCATTATTCACTTTTCGTAGGGAAAGATATGAGGCGTGTTGGACGGGATGGAGAATGTAAAGTTTATGAATGGGTGGAATTGAAAAGTACTTGATATCGTACTTAGGTAAAAGTAGTAATACTCACGAGGTACTAACTTACTCGTGGGTCCAGAATCTATCGAAGATCTGCCTTGACTGGCAGACGTCTTCTGTTAAGGAACAAGATTCTTAGGGATCGATGGCTGTGAAAATTAAGTATCAAAATCTTAAGTGCAAACGTGGCAGCTAATTTCAGAGCTATTGGCGTCTGGAGTCGATGGCTGGGACTGAGCGCCTCTCTTCCGTGTGACTAGATGTTTTTGCGAGGGCGACCGGTTCATTTTAGCTCGTCGACTTGCTTTCATTCGGTTGACGGGGCAAAATGGAGTGCGAGCGAGGATTTCCCCGCCGGGACATACCGCTAAAAATCTTCTTCGGTCGTGTACGTCATGAAGTGGAGACTCGAAGGATATAATGGATACTGATCTTGCCCGGTCATTCTCGAAACAAAACCGATTCACTCAAAAATCAAGTGATGAATCTAGTGTACTCCTAAATAACAGAATCGAGATTTAGAGCAACATATCTAAATCGTGTTGGTGTAAAATCGAATCAATAGTGTGAAATTCGATTTCGGAATACTTTTGTGGGATCAATACGAAAATAAAATAGAATGAAAGCCATAATTTACACGTAGAAACGGAATTGGAAAAGTAATAGTACAGAAATGTATATCCATAAATTTCAGTAATCCATCAAAGCAATCCATTTTAGAGTGAATCTATATCAGTTGCCAGCACCGGTTTGAATTAGAACCATGATCGGAACTATCATCTGTCCGTTAGGAATGGCCAGATAGTGCCATCATATTGATGCACCGGTATCCTTTCATGATGTTTTGAAAAATATTAGCATATCCAACCTCTCGTACATGTCGTGTGTATTCACCGAGATGTGTTATATTACCCTATATTGCCGACCGACCTCTGACAAATATTGCGGAAATAAAATGTACGTAAAATAATCATAATTTATATCTAAACATACAGGTACGTAAAATGTATACTTACTTACGTCTGTTTCTGCGATTTGTCATTAAAAATCACAATCATACTGATGAAAATATGTGAAATACGCGCTGGAGATGTTCAATTCAGTTTAGCAAGAAGATTCGTGCAATTAGGGAACTAGTAATTCATTTGGATATTTTTAATTGCCCTAAAAGTATCCTGATAATTATCTCGTTCATGCTTGCTTTACTCTTGCATTTATGGATGTACTATTATGTAATATTTTTCTAACGCTTGCTTCTATTTTTATGTCATATTAACATTATATTCTGATCAAACCAAATATAATATATAATAGTTAACCTTAAGATGAAAGTGATTTTCAATGCACATTTCCTAGTATCTATAGAGTGATCTATGATATACTCATCCTTTTGTACTTATCATTTTGTCCCATATTTTTTCCTTCTCTAGTTCTTCGTACTTTTTAACCCCATCCGTGGGACAATAAAGGCTATTCCATTCGGCCTCTTCCCCGTTTGCCCAGCATCTCACTTGTGTCAAGTCCCAACCCTTTCCATCCATTAATATCTTATCCAATCATTTTTCATGGCTCCTATGTATTCCACCCAACAAGTCTCTCTGAGACCACCGTATTTTGACCGTCGTCTTTAGCCACACCGTCTCCAACCAGCTCTTTTTTACTTCTACTCTATGATGCTACATAATAAAATCTACGCTCAGCTGCCTTCAACGTTTTCCCTGTCTCCAAATATATCCTCCATTCAATTTTTCTCCCTTTGAAATATTTTACCTTTCTATTACATCCAATATTCTGCTCATTTATTTCCCAAAAGCCACCCATTTATTTTACTTCAAAAGACCAAGTTTTTGCATCAAAGTGCGCTGAGCACCATATTTATACTCTTTGCTATTATTTTCGAGCATTTTTCTACACCACTAACTACCCTCAGCTCTCTCAGGAACATAACAATAAATGGGTAGTTTACCGCAATCACTCTATATCGCTATCGAAAGTGAGCGGAAATGTTTGCCACGGTAATATTTGCGAACAACGGATATGATTTCATATTAATTCTGTTCGCCAGAATGGCTTCATTATCTTACCTTAGTGTGAATTGTAGACAAAATTTGATTTGGTTATAAGTTTTTCCACGTAAGATACACCTTTATATCTATCACATCTACCGCGAAATTACGATCTACCTTCGTAAATGGATCAATTTAACTAATTTTATCGGACGAGAGTCCGGGCGAAATTTTATATCATCGATAGTATTTGTGGGAACTTTTGCGCTCTGTGAAAGGGAGCGTAGAAATGCTGTCAATCCTTAAAATGTCCTCGAGTGTGTTCTGTCCTGTGTGTGTGTGTTCGTCTAGTGTACGTGTGAATGGAGATTGTGGACGAATCATCGAATGGGGATCATTGAATGAATGCGGAGGAATGTAAGTGGCTCTCCACCGGACGGACGAGCGTATATTCGTGAGCGCCATTCTCTCCCGATTGCTAACTTTCCGAGCATATGGCGTCTAAGAGTATTTGATACCACTCTTGGTTTTTATCATTTTGCCGCGTCAGTCTAGACTTTGAAAACTGCTCGCGTCTTCCCTCAGGCGTTTCTCATTAACCCGAAATTATAAAAAAACTCGCGCAGGCTCCCGCCATCCCCAAAACGGTTCCGGCACCCAATACTCGCCCGCCGCCACCCCTAGGAGGACATGTTGCTGACCCTGATGACGAGGGAGCGACGGTTGGAGGTTCGTAAAGAAGTCTCCCATTGCGTAGGCGTCTGAAAAGATGGAGACGCCTGTGGGTATTTTTGAGGATGCTTGATCTTTGTCGGGACATACGTCTCTCTCTGGATAGATGGTATTTCGCGGAGGAAATATGGCAGCCTCTCATAAAAGGAGGCTCGATATTGCTCGGCATTGGCGTCCATCAACAGAAATTTCTCGGGCATCCTCTTTCGTGAGGGGAGGAGCGGTTCATGGCTCATCTGGCAAAAAAACCCATTTCTGATCATTTCACTAGCCTGAGTTGAGAGGTCGTTTCAAGTTATTATCTTTCTTGGTCCGGCCAAAGATGAGAGAACTTCGCTTCGTCAATCTCAAACAGAGGCCACAACCGTGTTGAATGAAATGTAGCTTAATCGCAATGATGCCACAAGAAACAGTCAGCGCAGCAGCGAAAAGCGAAAGATTCGCAATGCGCGGGAAATATTATAATTCCTGCGTTCCATTGTCGGTAACCCTTGATAATGACACAAAGGCGTTGAACCCGCTCAGGTATTCCAAACTAAAACCAGTGCATACAATTACAATTTGTTTTTACTCATGCAGTTAAAATGTTCACTTTATTCGCAATTTATTTCTTATTTTTATGATATTACGCCATACGTCGGTCATTTAAAGACTTTTCTTTAATAATTGAAAAATTGCTCTAATGAATTACCTAATTGTCAAGGTCAAATTCAAGGAATTGTTATGATCTCGCGACGATTCGGGGAAAAAAATTGCATCATGACCTAGAGGCAAGTTCTTTCAGTTTTGATTGTTTCATAGCCATTCATTTATTTGATTCTTCTCTGTGATTTTAGCTTATCAAAATTACGTCGCTAAAGACACCAGAGAAATATAACCTTTTTATGCCGAAATATACACTGAGAGTTTTGATTTTGTAAATGTATTCCGATTTGATTTCCACTTTTTACGTGTGTTAAAGTTTGAGTGTAATTCTAAACCAATTCAGCCCCTTTAGAGTGTAGAAAAATTGGGAGTTTCCTTTAACGGAGTTACTTTTCCCTTAAGGTTTGACTCCGATTTTCTGTTCGCTTCTCGTTGAGTTCTAAGTTATTGGACGAAATGAAGCAGGCTTTTCCTAAGTTTTTCTCAATGACATATGAAAAGACCCACCAGTCCTCATTATATCTCAGCTTGTCTGCTTCTAATGGCATAAAAGATTTTCCCAAGATATGAAGTAGGGATTGCACTGCGCAAGGTTTTAATGTCAATTTTTTTCTTTCGCGCTCATTACCGCTCTCTCTAGAACACAGAAATGAAAAAGGAAATTGTTGACTCGTATTAGGAAGTATTAACTTAATAAAAAGAAATACTATCACATGTAATTGAGATTTACTGTGTTACTCTACTTAATTTCACAACATATTGCGTATTTGCGAGAATATTCCTGGGCGAAGTCCTGCCTGCCTTCCAATTGCATAAGGTTTACTTTATGAAAATGCCGAGTTCACTCTACCCCTAATAACGGAACGTGATTCTATTGCTACTAAATGGAGTCCTACTGACTTATATTTTAACGCAATGTTTTAAAACAATAATTAAAGACGCCTTATAGTTCATAGCTAACAGCTGAGTGTAATTGCGTAATTATTTCCGAACAATTTTGAATTTCAGGGGATCGCGAAACGGTCTAGTAATTTGTTCTAAGTTACATTTTATTTCAATTGAAAAGTAAGAGCCTATAAAATACTTTCGAAACAGGTTTTTAAAATACCTAAGCTATTTCCGTCTACATCGACTTTTAAACATTCAAAATTGAATTGTAATATTTCTTATCCATGTTGTGATTTCGCTTCATTTTTATTGAAGTTTTGTTAAATATAGTAATTTACAGTTAATTATAGTAATGTATCGTTAAATAATATAATAGACTTTATTCTATATCATCGTACTTGATTTGATTTTATAGTTCGTATCATGCGCCAGTATTTCCAAATTTTAGTCACCCATACAAGTAAGTTTATAAATTGCAAGCATAATGCTATGCTGTGTAGTTTATATACATGTGTATATATATATATATATATATATATGTATATATATATCATATATTTTCAGTTTTCTTAAAATTATTTGTGGCATATTGATGACTAATTTCCAATTCTTTTACTCTTTGAGAAGGAGGAAATCTAAGCGAAACGTTAAAATAGGACAGCAAAAATGGGCTAATTGGAGCAGTTTATGTATCTTGAACCACAAACTTTCTTAAACCAAAATGGTCCAACTAGTTTGGGTGCAAGAAGAAAAATTGATTGAGACAAATAAGCTTTCACAAGGAGGAGGGAACCGAGGAAAGATATATTAAGTAAGGATATTAAGAAAAGACTAGTGAATACCTCTTTCAAATGATCTTTAAGACTTAATCATCTTCATTGTGACGCAATTATTGCATCATCTTATCCGCTACGGGTAGCGTATTGATGTTCTTGAATAAGCTATTATTGCATGTACAAGCCGTTTTTGATGGTACATAATTCCTTATGAAAGATATTTTCATAAGAATTTTCCAAACTTTTGATTTCCACCTTGCAAAGGGCTCTCCCAAAAAGTAAGTTAAACGATTTTTCCTGGCGAAGTGAACGACTGGAGTGGGATATTTGTGGCGGGAAAAATGGTAAGAGGTCTCAAGAAAGCAACACGACCCGCATCAGTTGTCTGCGGGCCGTTACCGTCTGCTGATAGCTTCTAGACTGAACCCCTGTTCGAGGGTCGCGCCAGAAAGTCACGATGCCACTTTCAATGGAGCCATGTTATGCGATAAAATGTTGTACTAAACACGAAAAATCGGGTTCGGAGACCCTGACAATGGTTAAGGATGCTTGTGAAGATGAATAAATGTCCCAAGTGATGGCTTTCTGCTGGCACAGGATGTTCTGGGAGGGTAACGAGGAGGTTGACGATGAGGAATGCCCTGGACATCCATCAAACAGCACAAGGTGATGAAAATATAGAAAAAAATGAAACACTCTTCAATTCTGATTGACCCCCAAGTGTCAGGATGTTAGCAGAAGAGTACAATATTCAGGAAAACCACAGTTCACTGCATTCTTACAGAAGATTTAGCCATGAGAAAGACATGGGCATTTGATTACGACCGAAATACAATGTCTATGAGTGCCATTTTGGACTGGTCAATTATGTCAGAGAGGTGCCTGAACGAGAGTCCTGTCGATGCCTTACAGGAAGCATACCACAACTGGCGGGGGCACTGGCATTGGTGCGTCGATACCTAAGGGCGCTCTCATGAAGAACTTTAGTCTGTTCTTTAATCTGCAATAAATTTTCCCCCAGATTAATTCTAGGTATTTTTACAGGTCATACCAGGGGCAGTTCATGTATAAAAATCGAATGTGACCATGTAATAGTCGGTAGAAGCGTTTAAAAACCAAAACCTCACCAAGTAACCTCCAGGAAATAGTGGCATTGGAGCATATTAATAATAATGTAAGGTTACGTGTAAACTATGGATGACAAATTCGATATTGTTAACTCTTCCTCCATTATCCGTTTAGAATTGCTTATTTATGATTGTATTCTTATATACCATTCTTGGTCGGGATTATGAACACATGAATCCACACAAATTTTCAAGGACTATTTAAAATGGTTTCCATTGGATAGAATTATTGAATCTTCACAGCTATATTTTGGATATCGGTAGATTATAATTTTAAAAAGATTAAGGCGGGTCATTTTTGTTGCAAATATTAATAGCAAGAATGATGAAAAACGAGAAGGATGACTTCTGTTTTTTGGGATAAATGCTCCATTTTATCAATTTTTCTTTAATCGCCTGTGATACAGGTGAAGAGACCAGCGTATCGTCGCAACCGACAAATAGAGACTGCACTAGGTGAGCTTCACGCAGAATGTACCAAAAAAATTGAATTTATAAAGGAAAGTGTTTATAACTTAATTATAAATACTCCTATTTAGTTTCATTTTCTTCAATGCTCCTTTTCTGCACTCACTTCCTATTCTCCTTTTACTACAAATACGGTCCAGACTTTCTTGAGAAAACGTTAAATACGTGTGTAAAAGTTTTCATTCATCATATGCTTAATTTTATTTCTCAATTAATGGCGAATAATAATTGTGCGAGTACTTAAGCCTTAGGAATCACGTTATGGGTGCGAATACTCCTTTTGGGCATTGCATCGAATTCGGCGGAGGGGAAAAATTTGGTGCGGATTTGAAAAATGCGCGTATACCAATTCAAAGATAAATAACTGAAAATCATCAGCAGTATTTAAACTCTACATCTACACTACTCCATGTACACTACAACTCTTATCTGGTCTAACCCATGCATATTATAGGGTACAAAATAGCTTCTACATTTTATTTAAATTGATTCGTAGTTTATTTCCCGTGTCTAGATCACGAATCACGGCCATCGTTCGAAATATTCGTCCAAATTTGTTAGAACTCGCTTGATATATGAAAAGGGCATTGCAGTCTGGGGTCACTATCAATCAATTTTAAATTTGACTCCCGATTCGCAGTCCGTTTCATTTGCAAAGTTGTTTTCATTATTTTCGCTGTTGAATAATAATAAATTTGAACAATATAAAAACATAATTTTTTTTTAATTGAAAAATAAAATAACTAAACTTGAAAATAGGACTTTTTATCACTGTATCTTAAAATTTAATTTTTTAGCCATTCCTCGAAATGAAGTCATCCTTCTCGGTCGAATGAAAGGGATCGCGCCAATTTGAATGGACAAGGGATTCTCAGTGGATGACATAAACTCCAATCGTGGAATTCGAGTGGTGAAACTGTCCACATACGACTCTATTATGAATCCCTTAGAGGAACAAGACGTCGCTCCGGTGGCGTTTTAAAAGCGCCTGAATCCCCGGACGTGTAATACGCATATCCCTCCACTCAATGATTAGGGTTCCGCACTCCACCCATTTCGGAGAGGAGCGAATCGAGGGTACGTCTCCCGGCGAACCATCCGCTGCGACAAAGCGCCCGGGATGAATCATCGCCATTGTTTTTGGACGCCATTCCGCGAAATGAAATCCCTGGCGGATATCGCCCGGCGAAATGAATTATCATTGTAATATCCCCGGGTCGGATTATGTGCTCCCGCGGATCGGAGGGCTCTCGGGGGTGTGACGTGGAGAAGTCGAACATCCATCCCCGGCGAGTGATTCGAGGAGATACCTCTGTTTCAGGGCCTATCCGAGTACTTACTTCAGATCAAACTTTCATAATTTTCCATGATTCCCCCCCCTTCTTATGGAGAGTGAACAAATACTGTTGGGTCATCGACAGAGTAGCAAATGTACTGAAGTTTGGAAATGTTGAAATTCCTCCTCCGAATCCTGAATTGAAATTTCTCCTCTCCAGTCATGGCGTCGCGATTGACTACCTCAGCGCGTATATTTTTAATCTAAAGCATGGCCCGAATAATGTTCATATTTTTGCTGTGAACACGAACCGTACGAGGAAAAATACTGTTCAGAAGTGGACGCTACCTCGAGGCAAAACTTGATATTTCTAAATTGGTCATTGACATTATAACTGCGATAATAATAACAATAACGCACTTCCGGCCTTCATCCTATCACAGACAATAGGGCGTCGACGTTTTGATTTCCAAAGGAAATTGATGAGCATTAATCTAGAGGATTAGGGTAAGCTCTTTCTCGCTTTCCCAGAATTCTCCCTCCCACCACCGCCTGCAGAATGCGATTGCCCCTTTCCCAATAGCCTTCTCTCTTCCAGTAACGTACCTAGAACATGGTGTTTTTTCCTGTCCCATTTATTTTCCCATTCTAGTCCACGCCCGCATTTCAAAGGCTTCCATTCTACGCTTATCCACCTGCCTCAACGATCCAGCCAGTTTACGTGCCATGCAAAACTACGAACCACCTCAAATGTTTCTCTTATCTTTTCTTTGACATTGCTTAGAATTTTTTCATCGATTCTCAGCCCTGTAAATGCTTCCTTGCCTAACGCAAAATCCCTTTCAATGCCCTTACTATTCTAAGGTTCTTATTCTGTATTACGCTAACTGTTTCGGTTTATGTTTCCCAACTTTAGTGTTAATCTTGGTCTTCCTATTTCTTGGGATAGCTTCGTTTTATTCGAAAAAAACACCAACACAATGTTTAAATTTAAATAAAATGTTTTCATTCGAATTTTCTGTCGTTTTATGCATCAAAATATAATATTAAAACCAGTCTTTCAAATAACCCATACTTTGATTTTTCAATTATTGTGAAAGTAGTAATGGCTAATGTGTTCAATGCGCATAATTAAATAGGCGCCGGAAAGTCATACTCATTGCATGCACCATATTTCCAAAATAGGGTAAACAGAGAGCGTTGATGATAAAAATGGGAACCATAGTAAGCCTAAATCACTCATTCCCGCTACTGTTGTCCGTCTGATGATTTGGAATGGTCGCGAATGGAATTTCGGAAGCGATCGCTTCCCTCTAGCCAGTTCGGTCGAGTGGCTAATGAGAAAAATGAATTCCGATCTGAATTTCAGTTTTTTTCTCTAATCCTACTCATGGCTGCCGGTGGCGCGATGCGGGCTCGGTATCTCGGAGTGGAAACCGGTTTCCGTATTCATGAAACCTCGAAATGGGGCGTCGTAACTCGAAAAAACCCAGCCTCATATTCTCTATCCACACCGGGTAGGTATCACGAACGAGTGCCCTAAATATCTGAGGAAGAGCCAGGTCACTTGGCGTCCGGGTGTTAATCCGATCAATTTGTTCCCATTATCGCCCGCCCGCTGAATTGATTGAGGGCCCCAGGGCTGTCGCGCTGGCCCTTAGGACGAATCAAATCGACCGGGAAATCATTCTCTTTGTTTCTCAGCGATTTCTGAGTTTGAGGGGTTAGCACCTCGCTCGTGTCGACTTGATTCTCTTTCTCCAGTCATGTGATTCTTCCCATTGCCATCATTTGCGAGTGTTCCGATCCCTATCCATGGATCCGTAATATCCCCAGGGTCCATTGCATACTCTTACGCATCGATTTTCCCCGTTCATTCTGTGGCGAGAATGTAAGAACTCCTTACCGCACGTTGGCATAATGGCCAATAATACCATGGGTCGAGGTTTTAAGGAGATCTTATTTTTTTCATATACGTAATACGTATATACATGTGTGTGTATGTGTATATACGAGGTGTGTTCAAAACAAAACGAGAATTTTTTCATTTCGCGGGCTTGGAGAGTCCGTTTGTCAAACTTTTTTATTTTATGTAGGTATAAATGCCCCTGAAGTATGATAAAACTTTGAGCTGTTTTCATTGTGGACTTCGTCTGTGACAGCCACTAAGATTAGACGTGTTTTATAAGCTCGGCGATTTTCATTTGTTTAAAGAAACGGATCAAAGAATTTGTATCAAATTTTGTGTAAAAAATTAAATAAAGTGTAACAAAGTGTGTTAAATGTTAACAAAGGTCTATGGTGAGTCTGCTATGAGTAAATCAAGAGTTTACGAGTAGTGTAATCGTTTCCAAGAAGGCCGTGAAGACCTTGAAGATGACGACCGGGCCCTGGACGCCCCGGCACATCAACAATCGATGAAAACGTGGAAAAAGTGAAAGAAATGGTTATGAACGATCGCCGAATCACAATTAGAGAGGTCGCTGATGATGTTGGCATATCGATTTGATCATGTCGTGACATATTTTACAATTTTTTAGGTATGAAACGCGTGGCAGCGAAATTCATTCCAAAATTGTTGAATTTTGAACAAAAACAGCGGCGAATGGAAGTTGCTCAGGTGTCACTAAATGAAGTAAACGACGATGCAGAATTACTGAAACGTATTATAACAGGTGACGAAACATGGGTTTATGGATATGACGTTGAAACTAAGGCTCAATCATCCCAGTGGAGGCATTCTGGCTCGCAAAGACCGAAAAATGCTCGAAAAGTGCGGTCGAACGTGACGGTTATGCTCGCTGTGTTCTTTGATTTTAATGGCATAGTGCATCATGAATTCCTGCCGCCAGGTCAAACGGTCAAAAAGAAGTACTACCTACAAGTTCAATGCCGTTTACGTGAAGCAATCCGAAAAAAACGCCCGGATCTGTGGAAAAACAATTCATGGCTTTTGCACCACGATAATGCACCAATTCAATCTTCATTACTTGTTCGTGAATTTTTGGCCAAAAACAATACTGTAACGATGCCCCAGGCTCCATATTCGCCAGATATGGCTCCGTGTGACTTTTTCCTATTTCGAAAAATTAAGAGAACCTTGAAAGGCCGTCGTTTTACAGTCGTAGATGACTTTAAAAGCGCAATGCTGAAAGAACTAAAGGCTATCTCAAAGATCGAGTTTGAGAAGTGTTTCGGGGAGTGGAAGAAGCGCTGGCACAAGTGCATAATCTCCAATGGGGATTACTTTGAAGGTGACAACATCATTGCATAAGAATAAATAAATATTATTGTCCAAAAAATTAAAATTCTCCTTATTTTTAAAACACACCTCGTATGTGTATAATCCATAAACACAGTATTCAACCCGAAGGTCGGTTTAGTAGGTGATGGTAGAGTTCACCCAGTACTAAGTCCGACGGCGTGTGACAATCACACATGAGGTCAGGGTAGGGGGACCAGTTCATTTTCCTGGCGGTTATGATTTCCCAGGAAGATCTGGTAAAGAATTACATGGCTTAGTTGGAGCTGCAGGTGCCCAGAGTACCTCGCCCGGGAATCGAACCCGGGACCCTCCGGTCAGTAGTCCAACGCTCTACCCCCTGAACTACCGCGACCCACATATGTAATTATATATTTTATATAAATGTATATATTCACATGGGAAGAGATAGAAGGAAAAGGATTAGGAACACTTAAAACACGAACACAGGAGAGGGGGAAAAGTTGAAATCAAGCAGACCACAAGTGTAAAAATATTTCCTTGACCGGGAATTTCGACACCGGATCAACGTCATCTTCAGGTCCTTTCGGCCATCTTTCAATGGCCATCTTCAGGTCGAGGTTCAAGGTCATCTTGAGCGTCGAAACCCAGGTCGTATCGTAAAAAATTTCCTGTGGAATCACAAAGTTACCATTCTTTCATTTCCAATATGAATCTATTCCATAAAGTTACGCCGAAAACCATCAATTACGACAGTAGGTAAGCAATCATGCAGCATCATGAAGGATAGGTACAGTGCGTTTAATGGCACGCATAGCCAGAAGAAGAGACGAGCCACATTGGCCAAATACACATTCAAACACGAAAACCCGCCATATGGCGAACAAATATTCATTCACATGGAAATAGATATAAGGAAAAGGAACAGGAACTCACATAAAAGACGAACACAGGAGAGGTGGGGAAGGCGGAATCGAGTAGCTCACAAGCGCAAAAATATTCCGCCCCAGAGAATTGAATGATCTCGAAAATGAACAACGCAAGAAGCAGTTTTACCACGCTGATATGATGAAATACTATGAAGAGAATTACCTGGGTTCTCCTGAATTCACAGGCAATTTTGCATACGAATAGCCTTCTAATTATCAATAAATCCTTTAAAAAATATATTTTGTGGGTGCATTTTCAATATATATATTCAGTTGTAATTAAATGTTAGTTTACAAAAGATATCAAGATGTATTTAAACAAAGAAATATTTTAAATTGAATTAACTTGCATTTTTACTTTTTGGATGGAATGAAGCCCATTTGAATTTATGGAAAGATATTTTAGATACTTTAGTGCCCTGCTAGGCACCGCTAGAGGTGGGGTAGGTTTGGCAAGGGCTGAATCAACACCAGACTAATTTTGACCCTACCGGACAATGTTATTCTGGTCCCTTATCTTTCAAGGCCCCGTAAATGTTACGCAGTAACGAAACCTAGGTCATAATAAACGTTTTCTATATGATAAAAGAAAATATCTTCTTTCGCCAAGGAAAGGATACTGACAATTTGGCATTTCGAGCAAGGTTCACGACCGTGCTTCCGATCCACCGAATAAGCTATGTGAAAATAAATTATGCCATGTTCAAAAAATATTATCGCCTCGCAAAACATTTAAAACTCGATACGGAGAAAAATCAAGCGAGAGAGGATCGCGGAAAAAATACGATTCCCTTGGCAATGCAAGTTATGAATTAGGTCCGGACCAAAGAAGATTCACTAACCTTTTTTTAACTATTGAAATGATAAGACATGAATTTTTGACGTAAGACGACGCTCTAAAGTTGCAAGAAGATACGGCGGATGACTATTGATTTGGACCGTAACATGGGGAGAGAGAGAGGGGGATCTGTAATTCACTCCGGTCGCCACCCCTTGACACAAGGAGGAATTAAAAAGGCCCTACTCTACAGATTAGCGAATTAAGGTGCTCATGCATTACAAAGGGAAATAGGCTCCACTGCTTGACACTAAAATATCAGTCTGGTGCGGGCTATTGCCTTGAAATCAATATATGTCTGGCCTCAACCGAATAAGGAACCGCACCAAATCCGCCGCAGAGGGCGCCGCGTTTAAACCAGATGTTGCGGTTCTAAAACTGAACACTATCTTTTGGGTTCATTAAAGGGAATAGAAGTACTTCATTAAAATTAGGAAGCACTTCAATAAAAACATATCTTCAACACGTTGCTCCGTGTAAGCGAGGAATGCCGATAGTGACAGCCACGGGAGAAAACAAGGGTCACGGGAAATATAGCGACACACAAGCCCAGGAGAGAAAGCCTATGGGATGGATGGATCAAAGAGCTAAAGAGGGAGAAACTCGAGAAGAAGGAATTAAAACAGTGAAAACTCTAATACAAAGTTTGTATAAAAAGTGTCGGTAACAATGTTTTCTTGGCATGTGCGTGAAGTGCTGAATTCAGACCGTTGGTTAAGTGTGCGCATGATCGCAGATCGTATATTGGTATTGATAAGATGACAGTGCACACACCAGTATTACTGATAATTTGACGATGCCAAAGATATGCTCCAAGTTCGTCCCGAAGGTCTTGACAGAAGACCAAGACCAGAGTCGTGTGTCTTCTTGCGAAGACCTTCTAGAAACGACATCGCGACGATTCCTCGACCACCATACAATCCCGATTACGCATCAGCAGACTATTTCCGATTCCCTATAAAATTGAAATCCTTCCTCCCTCCAAGGACACCACAATTGGTCCCTAAGTGGCGCCAAAAAAGCTTGCACACGTACCCTTAAGGACCTTCCGGAATCCACCCACCAAGGAACCTTCGAGTCATAGAAAAGTCGCTGGCAAAAGTATGTCGACTCGCTCAAGGGATGTACTTAATATTGTAAGAATAATGTAGAATAATGAGACAATATCTGACGTAAATCTATTTTTCTCAAACTTTTCCTGATTGTGTTAATAGAAGCCTTGGAAAATTTCATCGTTGCATGTCTCTCTCTATTGCGTATACCCAGAATATCACCACAATGTCCTGAACAAAGCATATCAACATCATCCGGGCCTCATTAATAATCCATCCTCCCTAAGCATCCTCCAAATCTCCGTGCAATCCTCCTTAACATGCACCTGGTCATGCTTGATAATCGTCCACACCTCCAAATGTTGGGCGGAATGAAGGGAGGAAGGAAGTATTCAGAGATGAAGAGGGACTTGTTGTAGAGTTGGACGTTTGGTTGTACGAGGCGTGTTCATAAAGTAAGGCCCGTTTGGTCACAGGAAAAAATATACTCATATGAAACACATTTTGTTGGCACTTTTAGTTAGCTACAAACCTACTTCACTTATCTACATAATCGCCGTTCATTTCTAAGCATTTTTCGTACCGCTGCACCAGCTTCTTTAACCCCTCTGCATAGAAACTCGCCGCCTGAGGGTTGAACCAATCGACAGCGCCATTCTTGAGTTCCTCTTCGGTTTCGAAACGTTGTCCACCGAACCACTGTTTCAAGTGCAAGAAGAGGAAGTAGTCGCTGGGTGTAAGGTCAGGACTGTACGGTGGGTGGTTTAAAGAGTTTCCAACGACCCAAAAACTCTCGTCCACTGGACATTCTTTGCTCTTTGTGGTGGTCGGTGAGCATTTTCGGTACCCACCTTGCACGCAATGTGTGGTATCCGAGGTTTTCCGTAACAATATTGTAGACAGTAGTGCGTCCAAGTTGAGGAAATTGTTCAGCCAGGCCATTAATTGTCAATCGACGATCACATCGCAGTTTTTGTTCCACTTGCGAAACAATTTCATCGGTCAGAATACTGGGCCTGCCACTTCGCTCTTCGTCATGGACATTTGTTCGTTCATTTTTAAAATCACAGCACCATTGTCTAACCTTTCCTTCGCTCATAACTGTAGGTTTATAAACTAGGCATAATTCCCGATGAATTTCAGCAACCGACAATCCTTTTGCACACAAGAATCGTATGACAGAACGCACTTCACAGCTGGCGGGATCAACGATTGTCGCGGACATTGTTGTTTGCATGCACGGACAAGCAAACGACTTCTGAAACAAAACAAATGCTGCTATAGCTTCTCAATGAATCAGTAGATGGCGCTGCAGGAGCAAAACTGTGTTCTGAAGCGCTAATTTTTAATTTAAGCAAACGGTACTTACTTTAAGAATACACCTCGTATTTAGTTAGGAGAAACAAGAGAATAATTTGGTAGTTTGTGTGTGCATGCTTGACCTACCTTAACCGGTAACGAGCAAGAAATTCTCAAATTGCTCAATGAGATTAAACCCAACAAATCCCCGGGTCCCGAAAACATACCACCTAGGGTGATAAAACATTTAGCTCCTAACATCGCCCAATATTATATTTAAATTAATTAGCATTAAATATAAAATATATTTAATAAATCCCACAGAGAGTGCAAAGTCCCTAAGAATTGGAAAACCGCGCAAATAACGCTTATATTAATAAGTGGTTTCAGGGAGTACCTCAGTAATTACATACCCATTTCTTTCACTTCTCTATGTTCCTCAGTGTGTTCTCTTATTTTTTACGTTGCCTCTTCTGCAAACATGGAGACGTAGTGAGTCGATAAGCCCCTCTCACTCCTTTCATTCGTACATTGGACCCTTTCCCATATGTTCCCATAGATTCCGGTCTGTAAATATAATATTAATAACCCATAAACTCCCGAAATGAAACTTTTCGGAATGACTAAATAAATCGTTTCACATTGTAAAAGTTAAACCCGACCACGGAGAGTGGAAAAATCCCGTCGCGATGCCCATCAAGGATTTCCGATTTCGGAGCGCAAGCCTACTTAAAGCTTCCGCAGGATCCGCTGCAGATCGGGGCACCCCGACCCGGTGCGATAAATCCCCGCCCCATCGAACGCCGCCGGCCGCGCCCGACGCTATCCCCCTCGCGAGAGCCCTCCTTGCCCGCACCCGTCCCTCCGCGGGTTCAGGATGAATGCGTGGAAAAATACGCCCCCTCCCGCCATCCGAGGGCGGCATTCTCGCTCCCCGCTTCGCGACTCCTCTCGGCCTCCAGGCGCATCACCCGGTCGCAACGGTGTCGTCGATTCGATTGGCTTGTTATGATGTTTCCAGGCCCCGCAAACGGTGAGTGTCGTTTATCAGTGACTTGAAACCATGATTCAAGCCCCATCAGGTGTGGGGAGGGATGCCGGGTGCTTGCGGGCGGCCAATGTAACTCTGTACGGCAGACTTAGCGCTTAGAAAAGTATGGATAAGATATTTTCCACTCCGTGTCCGCAAACTCGAATTTTTAGGAAACTGAACCAGCTGGAGCGTGTAGTGTGAAATTAGCCCAGCCTGAGATCGTGGTGTTGCGACTAAATAGTTGAGCAGGATGAGGCATTTGAAATGAAATTCATTTTTGTCCCGAAAGGGAGATGGAAAAAACAAATGTTTCAGGTTTCAAATTTGGTGCCACACTATGGGCGAATGATTGTGGAGTCGTGGTGTTTTTTTCACGGCTGGTCATCACGGGTTGGTGATGCTCAAGAAAGCCGTTAACGGAATGTCAGCTTTTATTTCAGGATTCGAGAGAACATTCAGTATTGAGTAAAGAGTGATCGGGGCTTTTTAATGGTCAAATTAAAAAAAATAAATAGCATTCCATGTACTGAGAAAGCGTGATCTTTTATGATTATTGTGAAAGAATGTTTGGAAGCCATTCTCATTCATGACTATTTACAGGGTTTGGAAAGTAGTCTTATTATTAGAGAGCAACTTCCAAATTTTGGTTCGAGTCATTTTTTTATTGCATAATTTACATACGAACGTTGTAGAATAGCTGAATCAATTTATTTTACAGTGCAGCACGAAATAAGAGCAAACGGTTATTGTGTGTGTATACCATGAATGAATCAAAGTAGGAATGAAATTTTTCGTATTTCCTGGAGAATTTTTCCGCAAATGATGTTTTTGTGAAAAGATGACTTTTGCGACGCTAGGCATGCTCAAAATGTTCAGTGCTCCGTTGCTTTCCTTTTGATTGCTCTGATTGGAAATTCTTCAATCCAATATCTGGATTGTATATCATCAATACTGATGCTCCTCATCGCGCTTCTATACTCATGGCCTTCCAAGATACTTTGACTATCATCGCAATCTTGAGGGTTCGAAAAGAGGAGTCGTGAGAATTGATAACGAAGTACGGGCGTTTTAAGTACACCCGGAAGCAAGAGAAACGCAATGACTCAACGGGATCTCACTTGGCTGGAAGCCACCAATTAATATCCAGCAGACAGTGAGCCGTAATGCACCGTTTCTCAGCCGATGGTTATTTGTTTCTCACCACCCCTTATCTCTGCTTTCAGGAGTTCGTCAGATATTGCCGGAAAATATCACACATACGTAGTCTGTCCAATAAGTACGCGAACTGGTGCAATATGGTGGCCATGACGCGGACTATAGCCCCGCCCACTCGTGGCGCTATTCGTCTGAGACCCAATGAGCCGTCTGTGCTTGGCGGCTCGACCTGGGCGTATGGTGTCAGTTATGTTACTTTCTGCTGTCCTAGTTTTCACTGTTTGTCAGAAATGGAAATTGACGAAATCACGGAGCAACGAATCAACATCACGTTTTTTGGTGAATTGCGGTAAAAGTCATCAAGAAATTGCTGAAATGTTGGCAGCTGTTTACGGTGATAATTCTCTGAAGAAAACTTCCGTTTTCAAGTGGATTAAGCGTTTTAAAGATGGCCGACAAGACACCACGGATGACGCAAACCCGGGATGACCTTCAACCACGTGTGGACGACAACTTTGATCGTGTGCGGTCCCTTGTCCGTACCATAAATACTGAGTGTTCTAAAGCGTTCGAGAGATTGCGTGCATCGTGTGCGACCAAATTTTAACTCAAGGTGAAGGATGGATCCTTCACCATGATAATGCACCTGCAAATTCAGCATCAATTGCTCGCCAGTTTCTGGCAACGAAGTCGATCGCCATTCTTGATCATCCTCCTTCATCATCCTCCAATGATCAAGGCAGGGATGACCTTCAACCACCTGTGTTGATGACAACATTGATCATGTGCAGTCCCTCATCCTTACCAATAGTCGAAAAACTGTCCGAATGATAGCTGATGAACTGAATTTAGGAAAATCAACAGTGCACACTATTTTAACCGAACGTTTGGGTTTTTAAAAAATGTGTGCAAAAATCATGCCCAACAGCATTGATTGCCAGTTTCTGGTTAAAAATTCAATAACCATCCTTGATCATCCTCCTTATTCTTATAGATCTCGCCCCCTGCGACTTTTGCCCATTCCCAAAATCCAAAAATACGATGAGGGGACATAACTGGGAAGATGTGGACACAACAAAGCAAGAAACGACGATAGAACTAAAAAGCCTAACCGCCGATGACTTCCAAGGGTGCTTTAAACAGTGGAAATGAAGATGGAATACGTGCATAGTAACGAATGGAGAGTACTTTGAAGGGGATAAAATCGACGTAAACTAAATTTTGAAAATTAAAGTTTTTATGGCCTCTGTTTGCGTATTTATTGGACAGATCTCGTACATATACGACTATCGTTTTCATGAATGAGAATATCTAAAATAACGATTCATGCATTTTAGTCACTACTTCCGTATTCCTTGAGGCAACACTTCATGCCTTATTTAATAGAATGAAATTCATGAATCATTGAGCACTTCGACATTTTTAGAATCATCTCTGATATCTCATGTTATCCAAGCGGTGTGGGTCAATTTATCCAAATCGGTATTGAATTACTGCGATCCATTCGATGTGGGATATATTGCGGGGCAGTCGCCACAATTAGAAGCAGTAAACGCAAGTAAAACCTTGTAATTCAAAACCTTCAATGATTACGCATCGTGTGCCCTGTGTTCCAATCAGCTGAATGGCCTTGTTTTGAAGGAAAAAAGTCGTAATTCCACGGAGGTGATTAAAAAGAATGAAATATTACAAACTAGGGATTTTATGGACTCTATTTGAACTCCAAAATTCCCTCTTGATGTTGATTTAGTTTTTGATAAAATTGAAAAAACAATTCACTCTTGGAAGAAATTAGAGTGTGGGCCTAAGTCGAAAATGGCATTCCTCAAGGTTTATTTTTGTTCTTTGGAGTCAGACTGCTAAATAAACGATTACAGTCTCACGGAAATTGTTTGGATGGGTAGTCATTCTTCCTTTGTTAAGTCGCTGCAACACACGTAATGTGTTGGTCTTTTTATCGGGTCAGTCGGTGTCGCACTGTAAAGGCTCGTCGAGAGTGTTTTGCACGGTATGTATGCTTGTATTTAGGCAGCATGTGAGAGAGGGAGAGCTCTCTGCCATCCGTGAGACCAACAGTGGCAGCTCATTTCAACACTGATGCCTGTCTGTGCTGATCACGTTCATGATTCTTGCTTAACATTTCCGATATGTCAAATTTGATAGCATAGCATACATTAAATCTTACAGGCTCACAAACAGTAAAAACAACTCCATTCTCAGTCATCAATCTATACAATAACAAGCAACAGGTATTACTTCATTAATCTACAGTTTACAAGTTTTACGCAATGCACCACAGAACCATCTGGGTTATTGATTATATCATATTAAAGATTCCTCGGCGAAATTTCCGATTTATTAACTGCGTAGCAAAGGAACCAATGCATAGAAATAATTAATGAACAGCATTATTCAAAATTATTCATGATCTTATCCGCATCCAAATTTACTCTACTACCATTCACGATGGCTTGTGGTAGCGGGTGCGACGTCACCAGTCATCGTTAGATAGATTTATTGGTGATTATTGAGATTTCTTAGGCACAGCCATGCTTTCTGCAAACTCGAATTTTTCAAACATGATGCCTCATTACGTTATGGTCCTCTGGTCCTACCTGTCGCATTCATCTATAGAAACTTTCTAACTCCATTCGTTTGATTTATCGTCGAGTTTCCATCATCATGTTTATTTATTTATTTTTATTTATGTACCCTGAAAGCCACCGCCAGGGTGTATGGCAGGGGGCCACAAATAAAGCCAAAGAAGAATGGTGGAAAACGCAATGCAAGGATATGGAAAGTTTACAGAAGAAGGGTGAAATTGGTGCTCTATACAGCAAGGTTAAGTTATTATCGGGAAGTAAGAAGGCAAGATCTGTGCTAACAGTGAAAGATAAGTGGGGTAAGATAATCGTTGAACCAGGAAAAATCCAAGAGAGATGGAAGGAATATATAGAAACACTGTATGGTAAAGAACTTAGGCCGACAAGGTTAGACATAGAAAAGGAACATGACGTAGAAGAAGATAGCTTAGGTCCAGGCATACTCGACGATGAAATAGAAAGGGCATTAAAGGAGATGAAAGCAAATAAGGCCGTGGGGGTGGACAACATTCCTGTAGAAATGTTGAAATGGTTAGGAAAAGGTGGGAAGAAGGCCATATATGGACTGATTCGTAGTATCTATGAGGAAGGAATCTGGCCGGAAGATTTTGTGAGATCGGTGTTAGTTCCTATTCCAAAAAAGGCAAAGGCTTCGTCATGTGAGGATTACAGAACAATAAGTTTGATATCCCACGCAGCTAAAGTTATTCTCAGGATCATCAACAAAAGGATAGAAAGTAAGGCAAATGATTACTTAGGGGAGGATCAGTTTGGGTTTAGGAAAGGAAGAGGTACGCGTGATGCCATTGCAGTAATGAGATCACTAATCGAGAGGAATATAGAATACAATCAGGACGTTTTTGCCTGTTTTGTAGATTTCGAAAAAGCGTTTGATAGAGTGAATTGGGATAAATTAATGCGTGTATTGCAGAAAATAGGAATGGATTGGAGGGACAGGAGACTGATCCGCAACCTATACGTGTCTCAGACTGCTCAGGTGCGAGTGGGGATCGGAGAGTCCGGATGGGCAGTGTTAGGAAGAGGTGTAAGGCAGGGTTGCCCATTGTCACCGGTACTGTTCAACGTATATGTAGAGGAAATGATTAAAGAGGCATGGGAAGAACTGGAGGTAGGAATGAAAGTCGGAGGGGAATTCGTAAAATCAGTTAGGTTTGCTAATGACCAAGCATTAGTTGCTCAGTCAGCCAAGGGGTTGCAAGCATTGCTGAGTGAATTGGAGGTTCAGTGCGATAAATATGGGATGAGAATCAATATTAATAAAACAAAGGTTATGCGATTTTCCAGAAAGAAAAAGGCTAAGCTAAATATTAAAATAGGCGGGGAAAAAATAGAACAGGTAGAGCAGTTTACATATCTCGGAAGTGTTTTTGACCAATACGGTCAAAGTGGTAGGGACGTATGGAGAAGAATTGCGCTAGGCAAGGAGGCTTTCTCAAGGAGGAGGGAGTTGATGACGGGGACGTTGAGTAGGGATGTTAAGACAAGACTCGTAAAAACTCTGATATGGAGCGTAGCTATGTATGGTGCGGAAACGTGGTCACTGAAGCAGGAGGATAGACGTAGATTGGAGGCTTTTGAAATGTGGGTGTGGAGAAGAATGGAGAAGGTGAAATGGACCGAAAGGAAAACAAATGAGGAAGTACTAGAGATGGTGGGTGAGGAAAGGGGTTTGTTGAGTGAAATTCTATGGAGGCAGGAAAAATGGATGAAAGGCGTATTGAACGGTAGTGGAATGTTGAAGAAGGTAATAGAGGGGAGAATGTTGGGCAAGCGAGGAAAGGGTAGGAACAGGATAGGGATGTTGGATGGGATGAAGCGTGGAAAGAGGTACACGGAGATGAAGAGGGACCTGATGTAGTTTAGGTTGCTGGATTGGGTTTTGTTTGGAGTTACAAAATATTTATTTCATAGTTGTGTCCATCCAATAACCTACCCTAACCGGTAGATTACCTAATAATAATAATAATATATTATTACCCCTTGCCATTCATTTTGAACCTCATTAACCCAATTAGGTGCCGGATCGTATTTGTCGAAAGATGTTTATAATATGATTACGTAATCTACCGGTTAAGGTAGCTTTTGAACGGACACAACTACCAAATAAATATTTTGTGACTCCTAACAAAACACAATCCAGCACCTACTCTACATCAAATCCTTCTTCATCTCTGTGTACTTCCTTCGTCCCGTTCAACATCCCTATCCTGTTCCAGCCCTTTCCTCGTTTGCCTAACATTCTCCCCTCTATCACAGTCTTCATCATCCCACTGCCGATCAATACTCCCTTCATATATTCTTTCCTGCCTGCATAGTATTTCTCCCAACAAATCCCTCTCCTCGCCCAGAGTACTTCCTCTTTTGTTTTCCTTTCGGCCCATTTCACCTTCTCTATCCTTCTCCACACCCTCATTTCAAAAGCCTCAAATCTAGGTCTATCCTCCTGCTTCAGTGACCACGTTTCCGCGCCGTACATAACTACGCTGCATATCAAAAATTTTACGAGTGTTTTCTAAACATCCTTGCTCAACGTATCTGTCATCAACTCCCTCCTCCTTTTGAAAGTTTCCGAGATACGTAAACCACCACCACCAGAAACCACTTCCGAGATACGTAAGCTGACCTATCTGCTCCGTTTTTATTCTCCCAATTTAACGTTTAACTTAGACTCTCATTGTTGAATGCTTCATGTCAATTTATATAAAATATGTAGGTGTATATACAACATATATACACGATATAACGAGCTCCATACATATTTTTCCTATATAAGTACATATTTTTATTCTTTATTTATTCGATGATATTTGTTGCAATTAGGCAATTGTCCTGGTGGCAATGGTCATATAACATACAAACAATATTGTAACAGTCATGCTGTACAATAGTACATACATATGGTATGGTTTATATATATATATATATATATATATATATATAATATGTATACTGTAAACACAGTCTTCATCCCGAAGGTCGGTTTGGTAGGTGATGGTGGAGTTCACCCAGTACTAAGCCCGACGGCGTGTAAAATTCACTCATCGGGGAAGGGGGGGGGCAGTTCCTTTCCCTGTGCCGGTTATGGTTTCCCAGGAAGATCTGGAACCTGATAAATCACATAGCTTAGGTGGAGCTGCAGGTTCCCAGAGTGCCTTACCCAGGAAATGAACCCGAGACCCTTGGGTCAGTAGTCTAACGCTCTACCCACTGGACTACTGCGACCCACATATATAGACATTTATTCGAGTATATATATGTATATTTTTCTATATATATATATATATATATATATATATATATATATATATAGTAAATGTAATTAGCACAAATAGACAAAGACAAAAGCACAGAAACACATATTTTTAAGAGAAACTCACTTGATAACGAATTTTCGGTGGTCTAACCACTTTTCTCAAGTGGAGGAAGGAACGGGACCCAACCCAACCTTTCGTATGTATGTTTCTGTGCATATATGGTATATATGTATCGTATATATGTATCCATATATGTTTCTGTGTTTTTGTCTTTGTCTACTAGTGCTAATTCCATTTACATTATTATTCAGGTCCGTGAGACTTTCACAAAAGTGTAATATATTATATATATATATATATATATATAAAGTGTAATATATTATATATACATATATATCGTACGTATGCATATCCCCAGGCTGCGTCTTTAAAATCCCATTCGAAGCGCCACCTCTGTTTATTTTTTTGTGTCCACCATCACGATGAAATTCCACGATAAAAGTTCTCCCTGATGAAGTCCACAAAGGGGTCCGTGCCTGAGAGGTGGGCAGTGTGTGTGTGTGTGGGGTGGAAGGAGAGGGGGTGTACACCGCCGGGTTGCCAAATCTCGTCCCCTTGCCCACTCCCAGAACCCTCTTGCGAGATCGTTAGGGTAATGCGACGCGTCGCAACGTCGCCCCTGCATAACCCACTCCACAAAATGCCACTCGGCGCCGATCTTATATGTGTGTACACGCGCGCAAGAGGGGGGGGCTGTTGATGCGGCCCTCGTCTCCCCATGGTTGTTGTTATGTGCTACCTGGCGAGGGGGGTCGGCGAGAAGTGTCCACCCCAGGCCCTCGCGCCATAAAGGACATCGCTCTCGGGTTATTGCGTTCTTCGCAAGCGCCTGGGGATTTTGTCTAATTAGATGGCAGGGGAGGGGGAGGACTGTTATGGCGGAGTCGGTATTTGAAAAATGCAATTTAATCCTTTTCGGGAGGCGACGGGTGTGTTTGCGAATGATGATGCGCTGGAACCGAAGTGGTGCAGGATGACGCGTGGGCTGAATCTCCACCCTTTAATTTTGAAAGACGGTAATGAGATAAAAACGAATGAAATGCGTGGGTCTTGTGCTGCCATCATCAGGTGAAATTTTCGTGACTTGTTGATATAAAATGAACGCGTGCGTCATAACTCGTGAGTCACCGTGAAGGAATGAGGTGCCTGCAGAATCTAAGATTCCATTATTAATGAAGAACCGTCAATGTAAACGCTAAAAAGAGAAGTGAGTCAAGTAATGCCTGGAGGTAAAACAAGTAAACGTCGTATTATTTTGTCAAATATTCCGAATAGTATTCTCCAAGCTTGCTCATACATGCAAGTAATTTTATTTTGAAATGGAATTTTTCAAATTTAGTGCATACCTTCATTATTAATTTTTGCAAATGTTGTTATTTTTGATAGCTATCCTTTCGTGTGTCAGCGAAAGTCAGCGTGTCAGTGTTTCGTATAAGTAAGCGATCTGTTTTCAGATGTAGTCTTCTACGTTTTAGAGTCGACCTCATTACATCAATCTTTCACTTTCCCGCTTTTACTTGGTAATTATACCATGTAATGACGAGGGATCTCCAAAAAGTAGCCTGCGTATTGAAATAAATAGGAATCTAGAGGCAAGACAAAGTTTAATTGTGAACATTTTAAAGGCACATTACAGAACTATTTTTTCTGCGTATAGTGCATGTATTCACCGATCAAAATGAGTAATTTATCACGTCGATACATAAGCTTTACAATCCCATCCCTGGAAAAATGTGCCGCTTCACATTTTAACCACTTGTTTACACCAGCATGCAATTCTGCTTCGCTGTTGCATGCCACGTCCTCATCGCTGGAAAGAAGTAAATCGGTAATTTTTTTAGGAATTTTTTCGTTGATTTTTCGATCGTCAGTTCATCTGTCACAAGGCGAGGTCGACCACTGCGGTCCTCATCGTTAACATAGGTTCTGTGGCCATTTTTAAACTGAATGCACCACTGCCTCACTCCGCCTTCACTCATTATTCTGTCTCCGTACTCTTCCCCACAAAGTTGCCACATGAATTTCAATTGGCTTGAGGTTTTTTGCCAGTGAAAAACTATTTACATATCGTACTTTACAACTCACCAGATTTTCTATTGTAGCGAAAATTCTCGCAGTTCGCAGAGTGAGCAACGTAGAAGAACCACAGTCTTCACAGATTACCACATCAGGGTGCAGTTTAGTGACGCTTAGACACCAAGATGGTGGCTTAGTCCAACCCACCGCCACGCTAGTCCGAAACGTAAGTTACTTTCTTGACGGCACTTGCATTTTGCTGGTGATATACTCTTTAGACATACATGGATGCGTCAATAAGTAGGCAAAAGTCAAGTTGCTCTGCACTGTTTGCGAGTTGCGATGCACTGTTTCGACATACGAGGTATGTCCAATAAATACGTGATTTTGATTCGTTGCTCCACGAATTCGTCAATTTCCATTTTCGACAAACAGTAAAATCAAGGACAACACAAACTAACATAACTGGCACCATACGCACAGCTCGACGATTCGCCAAGCACAAACGGCTCATTATGTCTCAGGCAAATAGCGCCGCTAGTGGTGGAAGGGGCTATAGTCCGCTTTATAAGATTGCACCAGTTCGCGTATTTATTGGAGATAATAATATTATTATTATTGGAGATTATAATATTGGAGATATTCGCGATACTTCTTTGCTTAACTCAATTCTGCACCTTATGTCATTACTACTTTTCTCATTTCGGCCCAAAAAACTTTCCAGATAAATTAACTGTTCGACCAGCTCTAGTCTTTATAATGCAACCATTTCAGAGAGTAAAAATCATTCGCCTTGACCGGGATTCGAACCCGGATCCCTCGATATCCGGCCGATATGCATTATAATGCACACATAGCGGGTGACTCCGTTAAAGTTACTGTTACAGTTTCTTGAAATTCAGCTCTAGTCTATTTTAATGTCCACCTTAGCCTTTTTATTTCCAGGAAACAGCGTCAAATTTGTGTAGTTTACATCTATTCTTATCCCATAGCTATCGCACTGATTTTAAAACTCGTTCAGGAATGTTTGCAAACCCTTGGCTTACTGGCAAGCTAAAGCTTGATCATCAGCAAACATGACTTATTTTACATTATTAACTGATACAGTTCTCCTATATATTCCCCCATCTCTCTCCTATCTTTTCTGGTCAAATTAATATTTTCTCTGACTTATCTTTCATTGTTTTCAGCCATTTTCCAGTCTTACTTCCTGACGGTATTTTAACCTTCTGGTATAGCACACCAATTTCCGCACAACACTTTTTATGTCCTCGCACTGCGTCTTCCACCTCATTTCTTTTGCTCTCTTTGTTACCCGTCTCAGTTTTTTATTTAACTCCCTTTACCGCTGTCTGTTTACCTTCTTATTTACATTCCCTGCTCTCATCTGTCTTTCTAATCATCACGTCCCTAACCTATGGTTTCCTTATCCTTTTCCTGTTCTCTAGTTTCTTTTGCGGCTAAAAGGGCAATTCCTTCCGGAATGCCTTCTGCCTCGGGAACATCTAAGTGAAATGTGTATGCTCGATTTAATATCTAGGCGTTACATTGACTCACGATCTCTCCTTGGTGAAAAATATACGAGGAATATGGGTAAATGTGTGTACGAGAAGTACTGGGTAAATATGATGAAAAGGCCAAAGAGAAATGTTATCGTTCACTGGTTAGGCCTCATTTGTTATATGCTTCTAGTACCATAAATGGAATCGTAACGAAGGTGGATTAATTACAGAATTGGTTCGCGCGCGCAGAGAAGCTAGATTTGTAAAACATTGCCATGATAAACTTAGAAGCGTGACGAAAATATTAGAGCAGCTAGGCTGGAAATTATTCACGGAGCGATGGTTAAATTACAGATTAAATATCTTGCATTCAGTGGAAGGGCCTCTCTTTAGCAATGATGCTGAGAATGCAGTAGCTCGATAAAGGCTTAAGGAAAAATGATTGGGCATATTTCAGAAAATGTGCTAAGGACGAGTTGGACTTCCCGAATACTATTAATCGCCAGACGTGATTTGCTCTAATTGTTGTCTAACTAAACTAACACTCCCTGCCATACGCATTCTTGGCGGCTTATAGAATTAGACCTGGTGTGACGGAGTTGATTACTATGTAAGTTGAGTTATTAATGCTGAAATTCGTGTTTGCCAATGGTTCCGGTACAGTACTGGTATCGCATCGTAACCTAATTTTCGTCCCGAAACTACCAGATCTGTTGCTTTCCTTAGGAATCGACTCGAAGAGTTTTATACAAGGAAAGATAGGAACACGAGTAAGGAAGTGGGTGATCATGGTGGGGGGGGTGAGAAATGGAGGCAGAAAAGATGAATGAGGTGTGTTTTGATTGGCGATGAGATATCGAAGACTGTGATAAAGGGGAGAATGTCAGGAAAACGAGGAATGGGCAGGAATAGGACTGGGATGTTGAACGTAATGAAGGGAGGAAGTAAGTAGATACGGAGATGAAGAGGGACTAATTGTTGCGTCGGATGTTAGGTTTTGTTTTTATCAGGAAAGGTAAGTCAATTTATTGGTGTTGCAATACCACAAACCCTAACGGTACCTTATAGGGTACTAAAATATAAAAATAAAATATAAATATTAAAAAATATTTATATCCCTTTTTATAGATGTTCTCACATTTCCTCTTTAGTAACCAGGTCTCTTTCGTCACTCATTATTTTCCCTACAACCTGATGATACTCCTTACTTTTCGTTCTGCTTAATATTTCCGCATCCCATACCGTAAACCGTTTATTTTATCCCCTTGAACCTGACTTAACATTTCATTGGTACTCACGTATGATAGGAATCCGGCTCCGCTCCGCGGGAAACTGGGCGAATTAATCACGCACTGTTGTATGTGAACCAACGCCTCTGAAATCCGAGACGTTGCAGCCTTGGCATGGTTATTTGAATGTCTCATTTCCTTCGAACAGAAATACCTTTTGTTTCATTTTGTCTCTAAGGTAATTAATGCCGACTGCTCTGCGACTGAACGATTCTCATTTGTTGCCCCTTTCAAGAAAAATTATGGCAGTATTTAGTTATATTTCCACAGGATAGTAATGAAGTCAGGGAGTATAGTTGTAAGTAATTATGATCGTAATTATGATGATCATATTTCGGTTTGACTACGCACATTGAGTTCCCAAAGGAATGTGTGAGGAATTAATGAAGTACCGAAAATTTCGCACACGCGCGTATTTTCATAAATTTATATTAGTATTTTCTTGATTGGTACAGTGGATAAAGAGAGCTACTAATAGGGTCTGTGATCAACAGTACATGACTTCTTTGTAAGCTAATATTTAAAATGAATGCAAAAGAAATAGCCATTGAAAACTCTAAGAATTAGTAGATTTGACTTCATTTGGCGTGTCGTCGCGCGCGGTACCACGCTAGGTACAAATAGAGATGAGGAGGGGACGGGATAAACTCGGGGATTGCGTTGTAGCAAGGGAAAAAATATGTAGCCAAGGGACAGGGGAAGAAGATTTGTTCATGGATCGACTTTTAACTAATTCTTAGATCGATCCAAATTTCATACTGCATGTTAAGGTGCAATTATTTGTTAGATAGCATGTGTATTTGCATGCGTGTAAAATGAAAAGGTTTTCGCATGAATGTTTACGCTACTGTCGTCATAGGTTTGCATGCATGTGTTGATTTTCCATATGGTTTTGTTCCGTTTTACGGGTGATGACCGAACACCCCCCGCCACACGCCCTTGCGGGGTATTATGTAGATGTAGATCGATGAAAGGATGCCGTGGCATTTGCCGCTCAGTTCGCTATTTGTTCGACCGATCTTGACGCTTCCATATGATTGGCAGTGGCCATCCTAGAGATATAAAGCAGTGGCAATGATGTTGAAACATGGAAATACGTCCTAAAAGCAGAATTTAGTGAATAGCTGCATCTCTTTTTACTGTGGATCAATTTCATCGCTTCAGTCCCCACACGCTGTCGTTCAATTCTAACATTGATTACTACTCGTGATGGCAAAGTGAAGTAATTGGAGATAGGGCTATCGTACAATTAGTTTTTATAATTGAACGAGTAGTAATCGCATGTGGTGAAAATGGGAACAGCAATGAAACGTGTAGATATAAAGGAAGAAAGGCTAGTGGGAAGGGAGACGGTTGCTTGGGAGAAATTCGAAGACGGCGGGACGAGTGGATGGCATGGTATCATATCGAGAGGCAGACTAGAATATTGAAGATTTCCCACTAACCCTTCCTTTAGACATGGCAATCTTCAATATTCTAGTCTTGGGTGAGTTAGATATGAAACAACGTATGAAGAGGAAAATAGAGAGGACGGAATGAAGGGAGGTAGAGGAGAGAGTTGATAAAATTTGAGAATGAGAATAAGAAGTTTTAGTTTTTTGTCATTTATGGGTTATATATGGTTTCGTGTTAGGCGCCTTAAGAGATTCAGCTGTGCTTTTCCCTGGGTCTATCCAAACATGCCTCAATTCCGGCGGACTACCCTTCATAATAACTGGCACTTTCCGCTGTTGGTGCATGGTGAATCATATAAAAACTGTCTTTTCAGACCGTGTTCCCCGCATCTTAAAAAGATAAAAAGTCCACATATTACCAAATGTGATTTCGCAAGCAGAGGCAACCCAGTTCTAATAAGCGTTGAGTTTACCAGCATTTCTTGCGGCGGTTGAGAAAAAAAAGGCAGAAGAATAATGCGAATCTCGCCCCCATTCCCTCTACCATCCGGAGCCATCTCCAGTTCCATTGTCGGTGGTCCACCCCCCCCTTCCCCCTCCTCCCTGGCGCTCTTTGTATGCTTCTGTTCCCTGAATGGAAGTCCCCACTTCTCCCCTCGTCGACCGCCCCCCTCCCCCCCCCCCGCATTTCAGTTATTGGAGAGCGAAAGGACGTCGGATGGATCGAGTGGAGCGCTCGCGGAGCCAGAGGCGAGCTTTGTCCGCCAAGCCGCACCCGTGGGGGTGCGGGGGAGAGACGGGCGGGGGCGCGGCGCTATTGGAACCGACTCCCGCGGGAGAGAGCGTATGCGGGTAAGTGGGGGCGGAGGGGGGGAATTCGCTCTGATTGGGGGGGGGAGGGCCTTTTGTATGAATTTCTTCATTTGGTCGGAATTGAGATGTGCCTTGAAAACTCATCGGTCGTGAATATCGAACTGATAATATAAATATAAAAGAAATTATTTTCGATGTGTTTATCTGCCAAATTTAATGATAAAATGACTGAGGTTTGGCAGAGATGGAATAAAAATGTGACACAGTCGAATTGCGAAGTGATTTTCGTTTCGATGGTCATGCGACCGTCGTCAGACATGCATTCAGGGACATTAAAAGAAGAACACAATGTATACATCCACTGTTCTTTACTCTCGTACATCTAGTTTCAACGCTTAGGCGTCATCATCAGGTAGGCCTACGTTGAAACTAGTTGTGCTAGAATAAAAAACAGTGGACATATAAGTTGTATTCTTCATTAAATGAACATGAACTTCCGCAAAGTTGAGCGTGAAACAATTGAATATGTATTTAGGGAATTCGAATTCTTCACATGCTGTCGATGATCCCCTGTCTTCGTGCCCGTAAACGTGCGTGGGTTCCGTTTTGCACTTTAATTATTCAATCCCAATATTTTAACCTCAAACAGAAGTACAAGAAAATACGATATGTTACAATATGTTTCTCCTAAAAGCAAATGCGATCAAGTGCGAAACAGTTCTCATGGTTCTCTATAGGATTAGAGGAATGAGATGGGGAGCCCATGAAAATGAGAGAGCATAAGGAAGGGTGGGGATCAAGGATTCCAGTCCCGATAATTGAACCACTGACCGGTTTTCAGACCGCCCTGACCACTGGGCCACGCCGGAAGACAGAAATCTGTGCGGAATACTTAAACGAAGAGTTAGTAAATATGCGTGCGTATGACCTGTAAACCGGAAAAGTAAAATATCGTTTATCTTTGAAGGTTCTATATTTTTAGATATCATTTCTACGCGAAGGATGAGAATCCTCGTAGCAATAGGAAAGTTGATATAAATACGTTCATATTCCAGTCTTGGAGGTGAAAGAGAAGTTAGAATTATGCAATTGATAGAATTCCTCTGAACATTTTAGAGTTAAAAGTAATTATAGAGTGATCATTATATTTATAACAAACAGGTGAGCTTTAAATGTATACTTATCCTCCAGATATTTTTCTACCACCGCTCTGCCGCTTACTACTGATAATGCGTGCAAATACCTGGAATTATGTCTGGACCTACATGCCTGGGTTTCTTACCTGGAATTATGTAGTACCTAAAAACCTGACCGTAATAAATCTTCATTTAGTGGGAAAGTGCTATTGTTAGGCCATTAACTAATAATCGTGGGGCGGGTTTTCCCAGGGACTACTTACCGGAGGGTCTGAGTTCGATGAAATAATTAGAGACGAATTACCATTCATCTACATCTACATAACAACCCGAAAGCCGCCGCAAGGGCACGTGACGGGGGATGTTAGGTCACCACCTGTAAAAGGGAACAAAACCACATGCAAAATCAACACATCCATGCAAACCTATACCCACAGTGGTTTATGCATTCATGCAAAAACCCATTCAACTTACACGCATGCAAATACATACCCTATCAACTAACAAACAATTGCACCTTCAACGGTAGCAAAAATCTAACCAATAACATGCAAGCTAGAATTTAGAAAGAAAGAAGGCGAAATCCCACTACCACATGAACATGCATGATACGATGGTCTACTCCCGCAAGGTCACTCCCTCAAGGTGGGGAATGTGACCCAAAACTGCAGGTAGCGGGAGGGTGCACCCACAGAGAGAGACGAGGGACGGAAGGAAAACTTAAAAACAGACGAAGCAGAGTGCAGAGTGTGTGTGTAAAGAGCACTACCATTAGTTGTCTTTATTTATTATTTGTATTTATTTATAAAGTGAAAGTCACTTACAAATAGATGACATGGCAGTCCAGTAGGTGGTCTGCGGGGATACTTAACTGAGGTCCCAGGTTCGATTCCTAGCTCCACCCAAGCTATGTGATTTTCGGGTAACTTGTCTTCCTGGGAAACCATAACCGGGACAGGGAAAGGAACTGGGCCCCCTGCCCTGACATTTGACTTGGATTACATCCGTAATCCTCTTTTTAGCTATAGCAGCCACTTCTTATTTCATCGCATTCCTTTCTTACCTCTCTCATTTCGAAGCTCTTTCCATCACCCATTCCCAAAATAGCCTCATTTTATTTCATTAAAAATATATCTGCATTTTCTTTATGCTTCCACAATTTGCTATTACGAGAGTGCGTTCATGAAGCACAAACAAGCGAAGTCACTTCGCGCACCCCCTCCTTGGGAGTTGGTGCGCGAGAGACCCCCCCTTCTCTTGCCACCTCCCTCCCTCCCCCACTAATTCCAACACCACAATTGTCTCAATATTGCTGCCAGTTCCGCCCTCTGTTCACTATTTGTGCTCACTCAGGAAAAGAGGCTTTCACTTGTTCCAAGGCATATTCGTTAGGCTCTTGTTTGTTTTTTGTAAATAAATTCTGAATATATATAACAGATTCAGGCGAGATGTAGTGGAAGTTCGTCCAAATGAGAAAAACCAAATTTGCACTTTTTCACAGATTTATTTGCAACGAACAACACGTTTCAGTTCATCGAACCATCTTCAGGTACAAGACAAGATTCAAATGGTGATACATCATATTATATTCATACCTGTTTGAGGAATGGGGGAGAAAAAATGAGGAGTAAGGTAGGTGGGGACAAACAGGGGAATTATGGAAAACCCAAAGAAACAGTGAAACTAAAAAATGGAGGGGTAAAAAGAAGAGGGGGAAGATAAGCAGTTGTGGTTTAAATTTGAGAGAACGATGGCAGTTAGCTGGCACCCTTGGCGGTAGGAAGGAGGGAAAAAATAGGGAGGGGTTCAGCGGAAAGGGGACATGGAAAGGATAGAGGCAGACTGAGGTATAAATGATTCTAAGAAGGATATTATCGGGGAAGGGTTGTTCGACACATACTGCGTAGGGTGGAGGGTAGAGAGGGGGTGGTTGGATGGGAAATACGAGAAGGGTGGAGTCAACAGGGGAGAGGGAGTTTCACTTTTTGCCATAAAAACGAGATTCTGAGGAGAGGAGGGTGGTTTATAAAAATATTGTCGTTCAAAATAACTTTCATATTTAATTTTACAATTTCAAGGTGCTCCAAAATATCCAGCTGAATCTTGTCTTGTATCTGAAGATGTTTGGATGAACTGAAACGCGATGTGCATTACAAATAAATCTGTTAAAAAGTGCAAGTTTGTTTTCTCATAATTATTCGGAGTGATTCATCATTCCTGAAATCTAGAGAAAGCTAAGACTCCTTGCCTAGCCTTTGGTATATTCGACTAATAAATTTTTCTCGCAATTAGGGGAAATTTGGCATTTGGCTGACCTCGCCCACTCGAAGACAGATGTTTATTTTTCTACGTCATGGTGCCGTGCTTCCTTTCGTGGTATTTTCATTTACAAGTGTCTACATATTAAAATCACGCAATATTACCTGCGCCACCCTACACTTTATACGCGTACACAGTGGGGGTTGTTTGCAGAGGTGCCCATAAACCCTCCTTCAACCCTCCCTTCATCAAACCAATCCGCCCCCTTGCCAGCTCTGCCCAAAGAACCGGACCCACTCTTTAAATACGGATCACAAATTAAATATTGTATGTTGTTTTACTTTGAATTAAAAATAACTTGCGTATCAATAGAATGCAAGCTTTATCTAGCTGAATTTTTAAAGCGAACTTATTCCATTAAAACCTATAATAACGATGGGAATTTTTAATGTTTTACTGATGTGAAATGGTTTGATGGTAAAGTGGTAACTGATGTAAAATTTCCGCGCCTCAGTTTGCGTCATGAACCCTCCCCCTCCCCACGAGGGCACACCCCCAGCTACGAATGGAAGAAGGCATAAGCTGTTCAACGTCCATTACTGTCCTTTTCCGCGAAAAGGGGGAATCCCTTTTCATCCCCCGCGAGCACAATCCCACCCCCTTAATGCACCCCCTTGTCCCGATGTCAATCCCATCTCTTCAAATATTAACTTCCCATCTATTCCACGGATTTCCCCATCCCTACTCAAAACCCACCCCCCTGGCGGCCACCCCATGCTTGCTCTCACTTATTTATTTCTTATCCGAGGATGCTTTCCCCAGCCGGGGGCCGGAGGAATTTCTTCCGCGTGATGGGCCTCCCGATCCCCAATCCGCCCCCACAATCCGACGCACACCCCTCGGTCCCCTTCCTCGCCGTCATTTCCATCGAGGGGCTCCCGAACCCAACTCCCCCTCTGCCAATCGGAACCATTTCCCCTCTCCCTCCTCCATTCCCCTCTCTCCAGAGGGTCTCTTTCTCGGAGGGATCCTCCTCGCCCTTGGGCTCCCTCGCGGGAGAAAGGCGGGGACTGGTGCGCATCGAACGTAAGAACTTGAAGGCACCGTGATCAACCACGGCGGATAGGTGAGGGTGGAGGTCAGCCAATGCTAAGTCCTGTACGGCGAGTGAAAGGACACCTCTAGGAAGGAGTTGAGTTCCTTTCTCTACGCGGTGTGTGATTTGGCACGGATAGCACGGGTTCGAACCCAGGCCATCACTACCCAGTGATAAACCAGGATCCATGGGAGGAAACGCGCGATCCTAAGCATTACATTTTAGAAAATATTAGGGGCACTGAGTGAAATTTGGTTCAAATGTAATCCTATTTATATCTCCTGATTACCCTCTTTGGCGATATCGTGCCGAATGATAGTATGTTAAGGATGTTTTTCCATTGAGCTTTTAAAGAAGGAGTTGTGAATGAAGTAACAATTGCTCTTTTGTTGCGCATGAAACCATATAAGAACTAAAGATTTACTTACTAAATTTTTCAGTTATCCCAAGGGTAATACATCCAAAAAAAATTGCGATATAATTTATTTCATATTCTTTGCTTGGGTAAAAATTAATTTGAAAAGTTCCATGGAGGACGGAAGTGTTTTTGTACCCACCCCCATACTCACGCTAAAATGTCCGTGACATGTTGAAAAATATATATTGACAATTGACATCAAATATAGATGAAATTATATTTTGAACAACATAACTCAGGACCATTGCCGATAAAATATAACTCAGTTGCCGATAAAAAATATATTTGAAGGAAGATAATGGAGATACGCGACGGCAATGGTTATGCGATTAATGCAAAATTGTGATATGTTACGAATTCAATATCTTCGTCAAATTTTCGATTTCTTGACAAGATTTTTTTCACTTTTCGTCATGGTGTCATGGTCAGTAATAAATGCTAACATAGAGTAAGTAATAAGTGCCTGAAATAGGCGTTTCCCAATCAGAATTCAACTTTATAGTGCTTACCATGCGTTTATTCTCATCCAAGGTAAAATGGCTCCGAGCCCTTCGCGCGGACAAGGCTCCACTTTCCTCTCTCAACATTGATTTAAAGTTAAGAGCATGCAGCAGCACACGATATCACCTCGCACGGATCCCGCTGGATTTGTCTGGAGTCTAACTAATCCGTAGAGTTTTATGTCCCTCCTAAAAGTGAGATGGAAGACCCTTCTAACCCATGTCCCACCTGCGTGTTAGGGATACATTCAGGGTTACTCGCCAAATGTGAAGACATCTCCGTCATTGGTTATGCTAGTCCTAGAATTTGTGTTCATGAGACCTTATGACGTAGCCCGTACCCTACGAATCGCTTCATTTCCCAGGAAGAGTCTCTAGTTTTCTGTCATTTGCTGAAAGTAATTCATCTTTCTTCTTCCTATATTGTTGTTCTTAGGACGGCTATTCCTTCATTCTAATGTTCACGAATATATACTTAGACGACCTAAGGATAGGGCTAGGGCAGGGAGGCTAAATAGACCATAAGGGCTCGGAATTATTACATTTCCGATTTTTCCAATCTTTGCTTAGCTTCCGGTTTTGTTCGAATCTCAAATACGTATATCGGTTTTCATTAACCGTTTCCTCGTATCCGCAATCTTCTGCTTACCACTCGCAGTTATTTTCTGATTTGATTCCTTCTTCACTTCCTTGCTGCCCGAGTTCTACCACTTGCTTGCGTAATTTCTGCCCGAGTTGTATTTGAAAACCATCATGTTCTCAAAACAAAGGATTGATTTCATTAGACTGTGGTCGATATCATAGAAGTCATCAACTCTACTACAAGTGTTCTTTCATTAAACATGCCCTCCATTTTCATTTGAGGAATGTAAAAGGAAAATGTATGCACTGAGCATTACCCCGAAATAAAATAATTCCTTTAGCGTGCAGTCCAATTGCAACCCTGAGTTCCGAAACAGCCTTTGAAGCAGCCCGTTGTCTCCCGTGGCTCTCGCGGGTCTTACTGTGGTAATATATTAAATGGATTTCGAAAAGGGTGTCGTGATGATGATGTCCCTGAAGGGACGGGCGGGGTCGCTCCTGACTTCCGGGCCGGTTGACCTCATGGAAGCTGTCGTGACCTTCACTCTACTGTGCCGTCACGTGCTGCCATCTGCGGCTCACTCCCGAGTGTTCACTACCGCCTCGAAAACTGACGAATGTCAGTGAGTTTTGAAGAATATGAAGGGATGTTTTTGATGGACCCAGGATGCAAGCACTACCGCTACACAGCAAGACCCTGCCTGAGGCGAAATAGCGCATAGCCACTCAAAAAATAAAATATCTTCTGAGAGCAAGTAATTTTCAATTCTCTTCCACCAGCCCACCATGCCCATTCACCCAACATACGAGGTACGTCCAATAAATATGCGAACTGAGGCCATTAAAAACTTTTTGGCAAAATTTTGTCGACATCGATTTTTTCCCATTCAAAGTACTCTCCATTCAATGCTATGCACTTATTCTACCTTCTTTTCAACTCTTTAAAGCACCCTTGGAAGTCCTCGGCAGTTAGGCTTTTTAGTTTTCTCGTTGTTTCTTGCTTTATTGTGTCCACATCTTCCACATCGTCCCCTCATCACTTTTTTGCATTTTGGGAATAGGAAAAAGTGGCAAGGGGCGAGATCTGACGAATTAGGAGGATGATCAAGGATGGTGAATGAATTTTTTGCCAGAAACTGGCGAGCAATTAGTGGAGCTTGGGCACAATTGCTTGTTGCACAATTTTTTTTAACCCAAATGTTCGGTTAAAATAGTGTGCACTGTTGATTTTCCTAAATTCAATTCATCAGCTAGCATTCGGACAGTTTTTCGACGACCGGAAGGACAAAGAACCCCACACGATCAATACTGTCGTCAACACATGTGGTTGATGGTCGTCCCGGGCTTGCATCATCCGTGGCGTCTTGCCGGCCATCTTTAAAACGCTTAATCCACTTGAAAACGAATGTTCTCTTCAGAGCATTATCACCGTAAACAGCTGTCAACATCTCAGCAATTTCTTGATGACTTTTACCGCACTTCACCAAAAACTTGATGTTGATTCGTTGCTCCGTGATGTCGATCATTTCCATTTTCGAAAATAGAGAATGTGAAGCTATTGGCTGTTGAAGAGATTATCACAAGGAAGGAAGGAAATCCTGTACCAATTATTCTCCTATATATTCTCCTACATTGGACAGACGAAACGTGATCCCAAAATCAGATTTAAGGAACACATAGCACACTTTAAGAACGGACGTTTCGAAAGATCAGCTGTCGCCAAACACATTTTTGAAACTGTACACTCCATCACTCAAAACGACTTGACATTATTAAAACCGATACAACACTGTAAACTCGATGCATGTGAGAGTTTACACATTCACTTAAACAAGAATAAACTTATGAACAATGAACTAGGCATCATCAACAGTTCACTTTTTAATTTCGTTAGTCAATTCAAAAAGAGGCAGCCCCCACCTAATAGCCACCACTCTTCCCCCTCTCCTTCCCACGTTACCTCAACAAACTCCCCCCCCTACCGACCATCGCTTAACCCCTCCCCCCTTGTCCCTCCATCCCCCGACCTGAACACCCACTTGACTTTGGACAGTGCCTGGTGCATAGTCTTCTTGCAATTGTCAAGTTCCCTTTCGATTCTCTCATCCCGTAGATGGTCACCTGTTTGACCGAAATACCGGTGTTGGAGTTCTTCTTCATTACTTTTATTGGCTATAGGATTTTCTTCCTTCCTTGTGATAATTTCCATTTTCGACAAACAGTAAAAACAAGGACAGCAGAAACTAATATTACTTGCACCATACGCACAGATCGACGATCCGTCAAGCACAGACGGCTCATTGGGTCTCAGGCAACTAGCGCCGCGAGTGGTCGGGGCTATAGCCCGCCTCATGACCGCCAGATTTCACCAGTTCGTGTATTTATTGGGCAGACTACATACTTCCTATTCTGCAATTCATGGTATTCAACGTTTCAGGAACTCCAAACATGAAGCCACTTTGTCTGTAAACTTTGGATTTCTCCTCACTCGATTAAGTTAATACAGGTAATACTGTATATTTTAACCATTGAAGCTGTATTATGCTTTTCAAAAATTAGTTTTTTTAAAGGGCCACAGAATATATCGTATTGATTAAACCCTCGTTCGTGCATCTGGGGTAAACTCAGTGGATATCGAAAGTCCTCGTTTATCAGTGGCATTTGACAGAGAATATCTCGTGGATAGGAAGATTCAACTGCTCGAATCGTGTATTTCGGCGCGTCGGCCGAAATAAGCCTGCAGCGGAGAAAATCAAAGCCTTTCTCAGAACACTCCGTCGCCAGGGAGTGTTCTGGTGATTTTTGTGATCTTTTGGTCGTCCATCTTTGCAGCATCAGTGTATTGAGCACTGGTGGACTTCCATCTGTTTGCTTTCTAGTCGACGGATTTTAATCGCGACGTTGTGTTTGTGCCAAATGAACATTATCGAAATCACGGAGCAACGAATCAACATTTTTTGGTGAAGTGCGGTAAAAGTTATCAACAAATTACTGATGTGCTGACAGCTATTTACGGTAATAATCCTCTGTAGAAAATATCCGTTTTCGAGTGGATAAAGCGTTTTAAAGATGGGCGACAAGACGCCACGGATGATGCAAGCCTGGGACGACCTTCAACCCCATGTGTTGACGACAACATTGATCGAGTGTGATCCCTTATCTATACCGATTGTCGAAAAAATGTCCGAATGATAACTGATTAACTTAATTCAGGTAAATAAATAGTTTAGACTTTTTTACATGAACATTTTGATTTTTTAAAACTGCGTGGAATAGTATTTTTGTTTGCGTAAATTACCTCGTTTAGTGTCGCGTTAGGTGCATGTAAGAAGATTTAGCATCAGTGAGTCTGTGTCCAGCAAAAGCCAACCTGGACCGGTAGACTATTAATAATAAAAATAATAAATCTAAAAGTGTAATTTTTCTTAATTCGAGCATAATTTTTCCACGTTCGGGAAAGTTAATTTTATCAAAATCTGATAATACGTTATTTGGCACCACCATTGTTATTTTGGGAACATTCTAAGTCCGATATTCGTTTTAACAGCCGATGTACATTTCACACATGCATATACTCAACATTTTAGCAAATTCTTGAACTATCCTCGTGTATCAATGTTTTTTACATGAGCGTTTTCCATATGTTTATCCACCTCAAGAAATTTAATCGTGGACAGATGTTCGGCACTAATGATGAGTCAAAGGATTAAAGGTGGGGGAGAAATTCCAATCGATTCCAAAAAACAATTAAAGGGTGTGTCTTCGACTAATAGCCAATTTATGGCAAGTTTCTCAACGCACATAGTGACTGCATTGAAAAAGAACACTGTTGGAATTCAAAAACAATGAAATAGCCTTTTTATGCTCATCTTTTTTTATAGAAAATTCATACTTATTTTCTTGATGGAGTTGTAATTATTTCCTTGGCGTGAAGTGTAACATTCGTCTGAGCAAAATCAGTCTCATACCGAGTACGCAAGGCTTGTGAAAAGGATTTAGCGAATTCCTTCATCACCCGATAGACGTGAAGTTCATCCGCAGCTCGCAGTTCATCGCCCATTCACTGCCGATTCGCGCCTCACTGGATTTAATCTGGACGAAAGCGTAAGCACTTGGAAGTAATATTGAAAAGGATCCACTCTATAGAGCCGTAACGTAATAATTTAGCCAGTGTATTTCTGTAAGGGTTCAGAAGACATGGATCAGCTGAAGCGAGGTATGCTAGAATCGCCTTCGAGGTATCTTGAAGGACTTTGCCGATATAAATGATAGACGTCGCTGATGGCGAGGTAGTTCTTGCTTTTTTCGCAAAGAAAGGCTGAATTTCGCTGTCGATAGGTTAAGTTATATATTGTATATAGCTGGGCTTATAATTATGTAAGAAACTGGGCTTCATTAAGCGGGTGGTGGGGAAATGTAATGAGAAAGTTAAAGAGAGGTGTTATTTTGCTCTAGGTAAACAACATTTGGAATATGCCGCAAGTATTTAGGATCCTTGGGAAAAAACCTGGCAAAAAGAATTAGATAAAGTTTTAAAAAATCCGCCAGATTCGTGAAAAATATTTATGATAGCTTAGTTTAAAAATATTTCCAGGTGTTATCTGTATCAATTGTCAGTGTTTTTGTCTTGTATTCTGGTAATTATTTTTTGTAAATATCCTCGTAGTGCGTTAAAATTCGCCTCGTTGAATAGTTTTCTGTTGTATTGACGCCACCCTTCGCGTATTTCCCCATCCAACCCCCCCCTTCACTCTCAGTAAGTGTCCAACAACCCTTCCCCGACAATGTCCTTCTTAGAATCTCATCACTCAACCAGTCTTTATCTCTTTCCGCTTAGCCCTTCTCTATTCTTCCCTCCTTATTACCGCCAGGATAACAGCTAATGCTCCCATCCTCTCAATAAATGACCACAACTGCTTACCTCCCCCCCCTCTTCTTTTTACCCCCTCATTTCCTTAGTTTCCCTGTTTTTTTGGGTTTTCCATTATTCCCCTCTTTGTCCCCGCCTACCTTACTCCTCACCCTTTCCTCTCTCACCCTTTCCTCCCTCACCCCTTCCCCAAAAAGGTATAAAAATATGATGTATCACATGTTGAATCTTGTTCTTCACCTGAAAGACGTTCGCTGAACTGAAACGCGTTGTACGCTACAAATAAATCAGTGGAAAAATGCAAATTTTTTTCTCATAATACTCCATTGTGTCTTTTCTCATGTTTCTTGTGTACTTCTTCATTTATAATTATCTCTCCATTTCTCTTCAGTATTCGCCTCCAGCTCTCGAAGGTTTCTTCTACGGTTTGCTCTCTCAATGGAAAGTTTCCCTAATCAATTGAGTGCGCAACATGACTGCCCACACGGATCGGTTCCTTGTTTCATATCATGTCTTCTTTGTTCGCGGAAGTCGACTCTTCGCGGTCAACGCCTTCTCTTGCTTGGGCCAATTTCTCTCTCCTTGATATCCCTCGAGCTCCTTCCATCGCTCCCTCCTTTTACTAATACTATTTCCGAAATTTAATAAATATTCCTATGTTCTCTCATCAAAACATGTACCTGTATCTTCTCCCTTCCGCATACTAGGATTTTGGTTCTTTTTTAGTTGGCTTTCATATTATGTCTGCAATTTATTATCACCATTGTATTAAATATTGCTTTCAGATTCTCTTATTTTGACGATGCCATCTGCCAAAAGTCGGTCGCCGTCTTCAAAAGTCATCTTTTTCTACATTAACGATATCCTCAGAGTCTACGGACTGATTAAAACTATTCACCTATCTCCGGAAACAAAGAACAGACTTTATAGATGTTGTGCTTCACTAGGAATTTTTTATACCCGACGAAGTTATACTTCAAGGCCATCCAGTTTGGATGCATATTTCGTCTGATAATCTCCATTATCCCTTCGCTCAGTTTTTGAGGATGTGATGGAAATCACATCTGAGAAACGTGAAACCTCTTTCTGTTCCATTTCTCTAGGCTAAGAGATAACATTGTTTGAGCTGCTCTTGGGTACAACTTTGACGACTGTACATAAAATCATTAGAATCTCCGTCATTGTACGTACGACACCGTTTATTTTTATGGGCACTTCGTTTATTCTCCTGTTTTACGGAAGGAATGCATGACAATCTTTTTCTTGCTTTAAAAAAACGTCCTTCGGTAATATGTTCTTTGCTTTTTGCTTAGTATTTTATCGTAGTTTTTATCAATCAACCTTGTGCTAATTTCACCATCCGATCCGGCACCAAGAAATGAATGAAACCACTGATATAGTGGGATCGGTCTCCAGAAGGTACGAAGATTTTTCAAAGGAACTATTACAATGCATTTCAAGGAATTCATTTGCACTTAAGAGAATAATGGAACATCGAAGTCACGCTTTTTTTAATGTATTACGAGAAGTATTTCCTCTACATTTTCCTGGATGAAATGCCATAAAATGCATGGTGTAAATATGTAAAAATGACCATTTTTATTTGAGGCTACACTTCGACTGCCGTTTAAGTAAGCAGTTTCTTTCTTCGTCGAATCTAAACATTAACATAATCGAATCCCTTCATTTTTTTTAAATGCAATCCTGTTACGACCAAGCGTGTTCTCGCTCACGCATCACTCAAGGAACCCTTCTCTCGACATTAGAAGGGAGAAAATATGGCTTTTTTCCGGGAGGTAATCTTCGAAAATCGCGGCCCAAAATATTACTCCGATAGGACGGCACCCTTTTGCTGGTCTCCAATGCCGTCCGGGTTACCGTAACTTTGAGTCAGCCTCGTATAAATATTTACAATGAGATAAAACGCAGTTCCGATTGGTGCTCGATTATCCTTTGGACTTTAAAAGGCGGTTGATAACACTCTCACCAGGGCCGTTAACACTTTAATAGCATATACTCTAGAGGTCACTCTTGCTGCCCTATCCCCTTTCTAATCTCCAGGGGTTCATCTTGCAGTACTCCATGTACACCCACCCCTCCCTATTACCCCTCTCCCATCCAGAGCAAGGGTTGAACTCTCCCTGTAATTCACTCTTTGGTTCCCGGCGCAGAATCCTCGCAGATCATATATTACCTCTCTGCTTAAAATGCACGGGATGGAGGGGGTGTATTCTCTTTCTCTCTTCTCCACGCCCTTGCCGTCATAAATCCCCGCCATTCGTCCTCTCAAAAGCGGGAACGGGGGGAGGGGGGCACGAGGGGGACGCGGCCAGAAGTGAGATAAATTATTGTGTTCGCACGCACATTGGTTCTGAAAATTGCGATATGACGGCGGTTGTGTGTGTCGGTGTGGATGGAGGAGGGAGCGGGACAGAGAGGGGAGATGCAAGGGTGGGGAGGGAATTACGCAGCAAATGTGCCTGCGCTGGAAATCACAGACTGCCCCCCCCCCCGGGGGAGAAGGGTGGGAGCAAGAAGGCGGGAGGGAGATGTGTGGATGGAAATCGCCGACTCGTCGGCAATTCCAGTGGAAGCTCGTAGCGTTCTTAATGAAACAACTGTTGTTTCACTCTCTTGGCACAGTTTTTTTAACCCCGCCAATATTTTTTTTGTTTACCTCCAACACGAACCTTTTTCACTCGAGGGCATTGTCGAATGATTAGGCAGCCGATCATCAGACCTGAAGCGAAACCGGTTGGAGATGTTCATTTCCCACATCGAAGAGTCGCTCGCTGTCTTCGCTTACCACAGCTCGTAACTATTGACAATCTTCTCCAGACACGCCTTGACGTGAATCCGGTGCAGTTAGGCGTGAAGTCTCAAGGAAATGTATCGAATCAGCTTCAATTGCTGATTAATAACGTATTTGTGTTGAATAATGACCAGTTTTTAGGGTGCCGCCCTATTTACTAACATTTGTGTAAATGAATAGACACTCTGGACTTAATAAGAGTAGCGCGGATTTTTTTATTGCATATTTTAGAGCAATAAAAATTAAATGCATATTCATTTCAACAATTAATTTTCACATCATATATATATATATATATATATATATATATATATATATATATATTCATTCAAACAGAAATCGGTATAAGGAAAGAGGATAGGAAAACACATAAAAGGCGAACACAGGACATGTGGGGGAAAACCGCCTTCCCCACATGTCCTGTGTTCGCCTTTTATGCGTTTTCCTATCCCCTTTCCTTATACCTATTTCTGTTTGAATGAATATTTGTGCGCCGTATGGCGGGATTTTCAAGTTTGAATATATATATATATATTTTTTTTTTTTAGGTAATCTACCGGTTAAGGTAGGTTTTTGGATGGACCCAACTATCAAACAAACATTTTGTGACTCCCCACCTAGCAAACTAATCTATATCAGGTCCCTCTTCATCTCGGTGTACTTCTTTCCTCCCTTCATCTCGTCCAACATCCCTATCCTGTTCCTACCCTTACCTCGCTTGCCCAACATTCTTCCCTCTATTACCCTCTTCAACATTCCACTACCGCTCAATACGCCCTTCATCCATTTTTCCTGCCTCCATTGGATTTCTCTCAACAAACCCCTCTCCTCCCCCACCATTTCTAGTACTTCCTCATTTGTTTTCCTTTCGGTCCATTTCACCTTTTCCATTCTTCTCCACACCCACATTTCAAAAGCCTCCAATCTACGTCTATCCTCCTGCTTCAGCGACCACGTTTCCGCGCCGTACATAGCTACGCTCCATATCAGAGTTTTTACGAGTCTTGTCTTAACATCCCTACTCAACGTCCCCGTCATCAACTCCCTCCTCCTTGAGAAAGCCTCCTTACCTAGCGCAATTCTTCTCCTTACGTCCCTACCACTTTGACCGTGTTGGTCCAAAACACTTCCGAGATATGTAAACTGTTCTACCTGCTATATTTTTTCCCCGCCTATTTTAATATTTAGCTTAGCCTTTTTCTTTCTGGAAAATCGCATAACCTTTGTTTTATTAATATTTATTCTCATCCCATATTTATCGCACTGAACCTCCAATTCACTCAACAATGCTTGCAACCCCTTGGCTGACTGAGCAACTAATGCTTGGTCATCAGCAAACCTAACCGATTTTACGAATTCCCCTCCAACTTTCATTCCTACCTCCAGTTCTTCCCATGCCTCTTTAATCATTTCCTCTACATATACGTTGAACAGTACCGGTGACAATGGGCAACCCTGCCTTACACCTCTTCCTAACACTGCCCATCCGGACTCTCCGTTCCCCACTCGCACCTGAGCAGTCTGAGACATGTACAGGTTGCGGATCAGTCTCCTGTCCCTCCAATCCATTCCTATTTTCTGCAATACACGCATTAATTTTTCCCAATTCACTCTATCAAACGCTTTTTCGAAATCTACAAAACAGGCAAAAACGTCCTTATTGTATTCTATATTCCTCTCGACTAGTGATCTCATTACTGCAATGGCATCACGCGTACCTCTTCCTTTCCTGAACCCAAACTGATCATCCCCTAAGTAATCATTTGCCTTACTCTCCATCCTTTTGTTGATGATCCTGAGAATAACTTTAGCTGCGTGGGATATCAAACTTATTGTTCTGTAATCCTCACATGACGAAGCCTTTGCCTTTTTTGGAATAGGAACTAACACCGATCTCACAAAATCTTCGGGCCAGATTCCTTCCTCATAGATACTACGAATCAGTCCATATATGGCCTTCTTCCCACCTTTCCCTAACCATTTCAACATTTCTGCAGGAATATTGTCCACCCCCACAGCCTTATTTGCTTTCATCTCCTTTAATGCCCTTTCTATTTCATCGTCGAGTATGCCTGGACCTAAGCTATCTTCTTCTACGTCATGTTCCTTTTCTATGTCTAACCTTGTCGGCCTAAGTTCTTTACCATACAGTGTTTCTATATATTCCTTCCATCTCTCTTGGATTTTTCCTGGTTCAACTATTATCTTACCCCATTTATCTTTAACTGTTAGCACAGATCTTGCCTTCTTACTTCCCGATAATAACTTAACCTTGCTGTATAGAGCACCAATTTCACCCTTCTTCTGTAAACTTTCCATATCCTCGCATTACGTTTTCCACCATTCTTCTTTTGTTTTATTTGTGGCCCTTCTCAATTTATTGTTTAACTCTTTGTACTTCATTTTGCCTAACTCTGTGTTTACATTTTTCCATCTTCTTCTCTCATCCATCTTTGCAATCATCTCATCCGTTACCCATGGTTTCCTTATCCTTTTCCCGTTTACGGTTCCTATAGTGTCTTTAGCGGCTTCCAATATCCCTTTCTTGATACATTCCCATTTTTCTTCGATAGTACTCAGTTCTTTACCGTCATCCATCATTTTCTCTACAGCCTCCTGATACTCCTTCCTCGTTAATTCATTTACTGCTTCTAAATTCCATTTTTTAGCCCGCCGCCCTTGCCTTATCTTCTTGAAACGAACATTACATTTCATAACAACTAAATTGTGGTCAGAGTCCGCATCCGCTCCTGGGAAACTGTGCGAATTTATAACACTGTTCCTAAACCTGTGCCTAACCATAATATAATCTAACTGATACCTTTCTGAGTCACCTGGCATTTTCCATGTATACCTACGCCTTTTGTGGTGTCTAAACCATGTGTTCGTGATGACTAACCCCTGTCTCCTGCAGAATTCAATTGCTTTCTCCCCGCGTTCATTCCTCGTGCCTAACCCATAGTCCCCCACCTCACCACCATCTCTTCCTTCGCCTACCGTCGCATTCCAATCCCCCATCACTATCAAATGTTTCCCTGCAGGAACACTCGCGATGATATCCTCTAACTCATCATACATCCTATCGACTTCTTCCTCCTTGTGGTTGCTCGGTGGCATGTATACCTGAATAATGACCAAGTTCGTCGGCTCTGCTTTAATCTCTACGAGTAAAATTCTATCTGTCGCTTGCTCTATGTTGACTACGCTTCTTCCTACCCCTTTATTTAAAATTACGGCAACCCCTCGTTGGCTCTCGTCCCCGCCGCTGTATATTACTCTATAATTGTCACTCCAGTAATCCCCGCTATCCTTCCATCTCACCTCGCAGAGGCCTAAAACATCTATGTTACCTCTTTCCATCTCTCGCTTAATATTTTCTAATTTGCCTCTCCTCAACATTGTCCTGACGTTCCAGGTTCCTATTCTAACTACTTTCGTCTTCTTCTGCATCTTCTGTCCTGCTGCTGTTATTTCTCCCCCGCAAGGATTTCGTGGGATGACGACCGCGGAAGCCTTGCCTCCCCCGCTGCCGGGCACGACACACGGCCCCTTGGGCCGAGTCCCGCAGTTGCCAGGACTCAATTTCTGTTTTGCGTCCATCATATTTTCTTGGGAATGATAATTGAGGTGGTTTCCCGTTGCCTTCCTCAATAGTGTTTTTAACGTGACACCATCACTTAATGGCCGCCCCACTGGGGTCAGACGCCATTGCAGCCGCCTCACTGAGGAACAGACGCTGCGTGGACTACCTTTCGTCTGGCTCCTAACCTTCGACCTATCTGGCATGGGTGACCCTTCCAGGAGTAATTATTATTACTCCCGCCAGCACAGCTCTAGGGGTCATCGGAACACACAAGCCCTTCCACCACGACAAGGTTGTAGTCCATGGGAGGGATATATATATATATATATATATATATATATATAACTTAGACAGTAACACACAGCACGAGAACACATAAAAAGAACACTCACATTAATATCTTGATAATTTCGACGGACTCGAACTCTGTCTTTTTCGGAAGATAAGATATGACTTTTTATGTGTTCTCGTGCTGTGTGTTACTGTCTAAGTTTTTCATTCAACACTTCCGTGTTACTTCGAAGAAATCATCTATATATAGAAGTTTGCGATCATCTTCGAAGAAATCATCTATATATATATATATATATAACTTTTGGACGGCACAATAGAACACAGAATAAAACAGATAACACGTAAAAGGCAACACGCAAC